>BLSH010214487.1:96323-111789 GCA_018402905.1 Glandirana rugosa | reverse complement strand
ATATATATATATATATATATATATATATATATTTACAGATAATTACTTTAGATTACAACCCCTTCCATATACCCCAAAACGACAAATACATGATATGACTGTAGGTAAACTCCAACAAAAATAGTATACTCCCCAGACAAATGGGAGAAAAATTCTTCAAATAGATTATTTAAAAATTAAAATAAGCCAGAATACACATATAAAGACACTCGTTTATAATATCGTGGAACTCGTGGGGAAATGAGGAGAAAAAAACCTGACGCAACCACACGACTAATTGACATGTTACGTTATACAAAAACTTTTAGGACGAACCGTGTAGAAACCCTATTTTAAAAACCGCGCCAAAGATGTGCCAAGCAGGATTTTCAAAAACATATTGCATTGTACAGTTAATCAGCACACCAACGCAGTCCAAAAAAAGAGGAGTAAAGGGGTGCTCAAGGTGCTATAATATTTGCTCACAGAAATATACACATAAGACCGAATAAAATTAAAAATTTATTAGATAAACTTCTTAAAAAGAGGGTAAACAGACCCCTCATATGATAAAAACAACCTCAAATGGATGTCAGTATAGTACATAAACAGCAAAACCCCATATACCTTCCCCAACATTAGATTTCATTAATAGACATTTATATATATATATATATATATATATATATATATACTGTATATCCATATTACGCATATAAATGGGCATGAAAACAGCCACACTCTTCCTGCTCCTTCTAGTTCCCCCCTTTACATCTTTACTCCCACCATACAAGGTTCTCATATGCATTCTCTAGTGATAGAATGCTAATCCTTTCGAGGAGTGTTAAAGATTTCCCTTATGGCTCATCCCGTGGGGAAGGGCGTTAGCATGGTGCCATGCAGAGTAAAGGCTGCCAAGAAATAACGTCAGCCAACCCCATACCCAAGCCCCAATGCCAGCTTGGCAAAACTGCTGGCTTTACAGTTTTAGCTGGTAGATTCAACCCCATTTCTTTAATTTGCTGCCTGCACTTCACTGCAATTGCAGGTTCTCGGGCACAATTTTTTCAGTTGTGAGTCAATGCCTGCCCTCCACCATCATGTGAAAGGTAATGTTTCCTCATTGACCACGTGGTCAGCAGGAGGTTCCACCTAACCACAGACACAGGGTCCAGCAAATATGGGCAGGAATGTTATATATTATTTGTTGCCCACTGGGTAACTCTGCTGGCAGCTGGAAAGGATGCAGGCAGGAGCACACAATTCAAGCTGGCTGTGCTACCCCTAATCCTTACAGCTGGTGATGATGACAATGCAGTCACCTCTGTCTCCCTCTCCAGGTGAGTCATCCTCTGAACCACCAGTCCCCACAAGCATTCAAAAGTCTATGCAATGGCTCAGGAAAAATGATGCTACCCAGTGCTGCAGTTAGTAAGCCTCAGGGGCAGGAGCAACACTGGGGCACAGATTATGTCAGCTATGCAGCAGCAGGTCCAGAGATGGTTAACCCTGCCCTACATTGTGCCAGGAAAGGTTGTATGTAACAATGGCACAATTTTTGTGGTGCTGCTGGTGGAACAGACATTGCATCACATAGACAGAGCACTGGTAGCACAGCATCAGAAGGAAGAGGAAGACTTCCTGGTGTCTCAGTGGCTGCTATGGTATATGCATACACTGTATGTTCCTGTGAGGACTTGGCAGGTAGGGGAGAAGCATGAAGAGCAGAAGGAGTGTGGTTGCCATGGCAATGCTGAGAAGGAGGACAACATGGGGTAGATTTCCAGTGGTGGGTTTTATCCTTCAAAACCCTGAGAGTTGTACTGTACATAGTTATGGAGTGGTAGCTGAGGCAACTTGTATCAGATGGGCTCACCCACATTTCAGAGCTTGCAAAAGGACCCTAGTATTCATGACATGAAGGAGAGGATCCATTGCTGGTTGCCAACCATCCAGAAATCCATGTTACAAGGGAAAAGTAGGAGAAAAGAATTCCATTACCAAGCTCCTGCAGCAGATGCTGCAGATTAACTTTTTGGGGGATTCTGCCACCCAAAGTTTTTATTTTCTGTGTAACTTAGGCCTCTCCTTTCTCTGGAATCATGTCCTGTCACCATTGCTATCGCCTTCCCCCATTAGCACACCCAGACACCATTAATACCCCCTTCTACCACTACTGGTCTAACACTGGGAACATCTGCTGCCATCACTGTAGGCCTGCCACCATTGCCAACTCATACGAGGTCCATTGTTCTTGTTTGTTGCTATGGCACCTTTCATTTTGCACACCCAATTTCTCCACAGCTGTTTCACTATTGCAAAAATGTAAATGTAAAAGAATGTCCACCTTAAATTGATGGTCAGTGATGAGATGTCCATTTATATTGGCAGTCATTTAGTCTTTACCACTGGCTAGCAATGTAAGTGGCCACTTCACCGGTGACCATTAGGTGATCACTGGTGGAAAGCTCCAGAGCTCCAGTACGTTGATAGACAGATAGATAGATAGATAGATAGATAGATATATAGATACAGTAGATACTGTGTATATTTATATATATACTGTGACAGTATAATGCCCTGCGAGATGGTTAAGTTGCACTTGGGATTTTCATCCTTACAGATGTTGGGGGGGCTCCAGTATGGGTGTGTGGTACAGAGGAAACTGGTTGTTCGGTGTCCTATGGGATTAACAAGTCCTATTTTAGGTCCTATTTTTATTTTAGTTCCTGTTACCCAGAGACTTTATAGACACATGGCAGGGATGAAGTATCTAAACCTGGGTCCATATTTTGCCATTAGCCAGCATCCTGGTTGTGCATGTGTGCAATGCCCTTATGTGTTGAGTACGTGCTATAAATCAGGGGTCCACAAAGAAGATAGAAGGTCTCCACTCAGGGGTTAGGGTGGAAGCAAGTGCAGCGAGAGGTGCATGTGTGCACAGAGAGTTTTGAGTTCTGTCTGGAGGATATAGACAAGGACCTAAACCTGAGGGACAAAGAAGTGCAGCTGCAAAGGGAAAGCCAGAAGAAGATTGTGTGGGCATTAGAAGCGCTACACTTGAGCTAATTTTCTTATACATACGGGACTTTGATTTACTAAAGGCAAATATACTGTAAGTGCAGTTGCACTAGATCTGAGGGGAAGCTCTGGAATGAGGGAAAGCTCTGCTGATTTATATGATCCAATTACGTGCAAGCAAAAATGCTCCGTTTTTTTATTTTTTTTGCATGTGATTGAGTATTGTTTGCAAAGTGAAGCTACATACTGTGTATATATATATATATAATGTATAAACCAGGGTTCCGCCAGAGGTTGCTAGGGGTTCCTTGAGCAATGGTCAATTTCTACCTCTCAGATAAATTCCCAATGACATCATTGGTCTTTTTAGCTATCTGTAAGGGGGTAATTCTTCCCAATGACCACAAGTGTAAGGAGCATTCTTCCCATTGACCATCGTCAGAATGTATTATGAGTTGTAGATCTTCAATTTTGGCAGGGGTTCCCCGAGACCGGAGAATTATTTCAAGGGTTCCTCAGTGTTGAAAAAGGTTGAGAAAGGCTGGTATAAACATTCTACAATAAAGCTTCCAACACCTTTGAAGAATATGATGTTCTTAAAGGTTAGGTTGGTAGTGTCAGTGGCGAAGGCAAGTGTTTGGTCTGAGGAAGAATCACTGTGATAATCTGAATGAAGGCTGGTGAAAGGTACAGATATTACATTAGAAGTGTTTAGTGAATAAGGACTGGAGTGATTGGATTCATAGGAATAAAGCTCATGTTAGGGCCCATTTACACCACTGCTTTACAGTAATGAGTAGTAAAATGCATGTGTTACTGTAATATAGGATATGCATGCATTTTGCGATGGCACCTTAATATAAGTACAGATTGCACCAGCACTACCACTCTCAAGAGCATACGGACAATCCACAATGGTGCATTGTAGTGCTCTGAGGGCCTTTCTCTCCTTCATGAGCTGTGATAACAGATTGCACTGCAGCATATGGCTAGTTATATAGGTTACTGCAATGCACCTTGTAGGCAGGTGCAGTCTGCATTCTCAACTGCATGTGATGCTCGACCGCAGTGGCAATGCAGGTGGGGGAGGAAGTTAAGAGGAACTGGGTTCCTCTATGATCTCATTTGTCACAGGGCGGCAGCTATCTGATTGGATGCTGGCACCCCATGCGTCTCTGGCAGCCATCTTGGGTCAGGCAGAGTCTATTTAAGACATCGGCTCCCAGGCTTGGCGTGCTTTATGTGAGTGGCTAGTGTAGGGGAAGGATCCTTGTCTGTCGGGGATAGTTGGGATAGTGCAGGGACTAAGTCTACCTTCCAGGAAGTCTTCCTTTTTGGGTGTGGACTGGCCAGGCTGTATTCCTCTCCTCGTGGCAGATGCTGTTGGCCACTTCCATTTTGCAATTCTTGGGTCAACCACTGCTGAAATTGGAAGCTGATTGGCTACTATATTGTCAGGACATCTACAGCTCAGATAAGATTAAAACTGGCATCACCTGTGTACGCTGGGCACTTATCACCATGACAGAAGTGAGGAGAAACCAACAGGGGTTCCTAACCTTTTCTTACATATCCAATGCTAAAAATATAATATTTGGCTGGACTTCCACAAATGAATAGCCAAATACTAACCAAGCTATACTGGAGATGTATTTGTTATCTACATGGTTTATATGGACCATTTCTGGAAGTAAACTAGAATGAAGGTGGCTTGTTCACCGGGCAGTCAATTTCTCTGTTCCTTTGCAAAAACCATGGGTGAGCAGTAGAAGGATGGTCAGGACAGTAGGAAACTAAGGAAAACATTAGCAGTATATGTTGATCCTGTCATAAGCCATCACACAAATGAGCTAAACATACGTCATAATTTGACATTTGTAAGATAATGGTTGCTGACAGGTTCAGTGTGTGTAGCAAATATCTCTTTTCTAGACATTCTACACATTTTTCTATACTGTTATACTCTGTTATCTGTCATTTTCCTAGTGTTCTTTGACACAAAACGTCATGGGAGAGGAAAGGAGCAGAGGACAGCTATGTATATCTAGCTATAAATTCTCTGCCCAACAGCTAATTATCATTTCACGATATAACATTTATTTTATTTAATGAATGATGCTACCTTATGTTACCAATGGAGCACCTAGACTATCTGCTTCAAAGTCATAAAACAACCATCTATTATTATTAACGTAAATAGCCATGACAAGCAATTGACATAAGTAAACTTAGATAACAGCTACATTTTGTACAAATTGTCTTGTGATCGTATTAATACTAATAAATAGATATGAGTGACTATATCCACATAGTAGATGATTTGACGTGCATGGGACTGATTTGCAGTCAGCAGAAATTCACTAATAATGTGGAGTCTGGAAATATTTTAATCTTCCATGGTATTTCACTTATTTAATGTATTCTTCTTTTGCATTTTCTTATTATTAAGATAAAAGCAAATGGCCCCTCAGCCAAAGCCACTGCACAGATAATAAATGGTATGTTCTTCAGCCCCGCTGATGAGCACCAGGCTTGGTACAGGCAATACAAGAGCATTATTTATACAGTATGTAATTTACCTTTGTTCACCACAGAACAAGTACAGTGAAAAAAAAGACCAACCTCTGTTTTTTTTTTTTTTATTAAATTTAAATGCTTACCAATTTTTTAAAAATAGGTAGTAGATCGACGGAGTCTTCCACCTTCATTTTTGCAGGTTATGTCTTCTTCTTCTTCTGCAAAAGAAATAAAAAATCTTTAGGTATTGCATTTGAGGGAGCAATGAGTCTTCAAGATTGTATTTTATTACTGTATTACTATAGTAATACCTGTGTCATAGGATTCTGGGAGATTCCCATGTTCCACTTAAATGTAACCACAGGGGTTCCTGATTATCCATACAAAGAAGGCTGCACACTAATGCCAAGGGCCTCCAGTTGAATTAACCAATAAACTATGATAATGTGACTACAGGACCCCACAGAATCCAGTGGGCTGTTTATTAGCCCCTGAATCCAAATAACTACTTAACCAATTCATGTGGACAAAACAAAACACAAAAGTGGTTATCCTCGTCTGAACCCAGTCCTTGGGAACCAGTGATCCTTTTGATTTACCTGGCCAAAGCGTATCATTATACAGGCTGTTAGTTATATAGCAAGGGCAAACATGCTTGCAAAACTTAATCTCTGGGAATACAAGTCTGGGGACCTAGACAGCATTTCATATTTTCTCCTTTTAGGTAAATACTAAAAGAAAAATAAACTAAAAAAAAATGGAAATTATGGAGTTTTACAGTTATGATTTTGAGTTATGCCAGTCCAACCTACATTTTAGGACGTGGCAGCCCATTTTTATTAAACAGAACAGTTCACATAGAAATCAGTCGCTCATGCAGGTGTTTCCACCTTCAATATGAAAAATCAACTGAAAATACCAAGCCACCTTGCTCCCTTGTCTTGTTCTTGCCAGTCCCTCTGATGGTGTTACCCTGCTCCTCTGGTTTATTTGGCTCACTCAGGCTTTAGTTCCAGTGCCTTGCTGCATGGCCTATTCTTGGCCTCTAGACAGGCATTCTCCTGACATCCCGATAGGAGCCCACCTGACTCCTAGGATGAAACCTCCTGTATCCTAGCTGCTGGCTGCGCACCTCTGACCCCTAGTTGAGACCTCCTGTCTCCAATATGGGAGCTGTCTCCAAAATGGAAGCCCTGAGCTATCCTCAGGCATGAGTATATATTGATCCTTCACACCTGTATACTCACACAGGCTGCAGGCATCCAATAAAATCCAGACAAAGGGTTGAAGATTCCATCCCACCCAAAACAGTCTGGAAATGTCAAGCTTCAGGCTCCAATCCAGGTTTACAGAACCCAGAGAAAGCCCAAATCACAGCTTTCTCTGCTCAGAAACAATAGGCTGTAGCCTGGCATTAAGCTTTAGACCCCGATGGACTGATTGGGTCCACCTGTCAGTTTTTCAGGTGGGCCCGATCGGACCATTCTTTGGAGTGGCGGATGTCAGTGGACATGTGTCCGCTGACACCCGCCGGCCTCTGATCCAATCCTGTCTGCTAAATAGACGGATGGGGATCCATTCCCCCTCTGTCCGGCGGTTTGGATCATGTGACAGTTGGATGGAAATGAACAGGTGGCCTGTTTCCATCTGACCGCCCCATAGAGAACAACGGGTGTCCGTGTCCGCTCTGCATCAGTGGAGAGGACATTTACCTGTCACCCGCCTGCTCAGCAGGGATCAGCACTGGCAGACTCCCCCAATGTGAAAGAGGCCTTAATGTGAATCCTCTGTCATTTTCTCCTACATTTTCACAGTGGCAGAGCCTCGCACTGTCACAGCTGATCTGTACATTCATCTTTCAGATTGAAATCGTAAGAGATTTTGTCAGTAAATAGTTATAAAATCTAGCTGTATAATTGTGTTACACTGTTCTTCCTTGCTAGAACATGGGATAACACCTTTAATATCTAAACTTTTATATCTCAAAACATACAGACTATTTCAGAAACCTTTGTCCTATGCAGCCTTTAGCATGCCATGTTCTCCTGTATTTTATATTCTCATATTAGGTGCCCCAGAAAGTTATACTCTACTAATTAACATGAGTTGATAGACCGCATTAATCTTTCAATGTGAGTTTTTAAAACTCAATTTTTTTTTTATTTTTTTTTTTGTTTTGGATAGCAAGTACAAGTGTTAAAATAACCTATTAGGTTTTTTTGCTGCCTGCATCTCCTCTGGGGAGGGGCATCTATTCTGTTTCTTTTGGTGACCATTGTTACCAGCATAGAAAGTAATGGGATAATCCAAAATTTTACGGTTGTCACCAGAACAGGAAAGGAGGCAAATCTTCCAATATGGAAACCTTTAAGCGAAAACTGAGTCTGCCTCACTTTCTATTGCCATTAAAATGACATTAGTTTAACCCTTCCCTATCCAAAACGAAAGAAAAGTCTTGGCTTTACATATATTTTAAAATGAGTAATGAAGCACTAAGTTAAGCAAGGCTGACTTGCAATTTATGCTACCTCACACACATTGTTGGCTTTGCTCAAGTTCTACTATATCATAGCTTCTTAACTTTTTTATTAAACCCATAAAACCTAGTATACATTTTTTTATTGTATTATAAAGCTTACTATTTATATTATTATTTATAACACTTATAAATTATATTATCTATTATTTGTCATGCTTATTATAAAGCTTAATATTTTATAATGCATATTAAAAAGGGAGTTTTTTTCATTGCCCTATTATGTACTACTGTCATAATCATATAACACTGTAACAGTATGATAATCTTCCACTGTTAATCCTTTCCAAACATGTTTTGCAAAGTTAATACACTACAGTCATTTGTGCTTCGCCTTAATAATTTATATTTCGTTCCACGTAATCTAAAATTAGTATCCTTCATTACAAACTTTTCAATTATATCTATTTATACCATGTACAAATTACCACATTGCACAATGACATGAGACATGAGAGAAAAGCACATTGTTAGTCATGAATATTGACTGTGCAGAGCAGAAAAAAACATCACCTGGCTGTTCTCTAGGCTGTCTGCCTAGAGAGGTCATATCTTTGTTGTGACTCAAGGGATATTACCACGTTTAACTGGAGAAACTTCTGGGTAATAGAAGGATAGATCACATATAATTTAGAAGGTGTACGATACCATTTGGTAACAATTTTGTATCCAGATTCCCGATACCGATTACTTATAGATGATTTTTAGGACAATGTAAGTATTTTTGAACATTCAGCCAGTCAATGTATTTTGGAGATCTCTCTTCCACTGATGCAAAAAAGGCATTGTTGTCTGTGCAGCTTCCTGAAAGAGTAGTTGGTATGCCCATGATAATACATGACAAAATGAACCAGAACTTCGACATTCATGTTCAAATGGCATCAAGTTCCGAGGCTAGCCTCCGGTAACAACTCAGAAAAACGGAATAATTGGCTAACAGCGAGTTGCAGGACATTTGAGATGACATAAGCCATATACCTTCTAAGAAGGAATGAAGAACCTCATGTCTATTCCGGAGACAAAGTGTCTCAAAAGGATGCATCCTCCTGGACAGGTGGGAAGTTGTGGTTTCCCAATATTGGGAATAGAGGGGAGGGGAGAAGAGAGGTACTGTGTTTAGGGAACAACTTGATACAGATTTGCCAAGTAGCTGCTATAGTTGGATATTTGGCCAAAGCGGAAGAGGGAAGTATCAGGCTCCTTTGAAGTACCTTTAATTGTGTAAAGCTAGCCATAGATGGATCAGTTTTTTTTTTTCATCAGCCAGCTCCCATCCACACATTCAAGGTGGATGAAGAAATCCTCCCTGTTGTGCAATTGTATTCTGACAGCAGGACTCCCCTGCTGTCAGAATACACTGATCAGTGCTACAGCCCATTGTTTATAAGTGGAATTATAGTTCTATTCTATGACCCTCGAAAGGTGCACTGCTGTGTGGTATAATCATGCATCAGGCAGGGATATTCCCACGGTCTTCGTAATATGGTGTGTGGTGTGTTTAAGATCTGAGAGTTCAAGGCCCAGATAAATGTGCTCTAAATTACTTGTACTGATTTAAAGTGGTTGTAAAGCCGCCCCCCAAAAAAAACCCTGCAAAACAAAGGCATAATGAGCTAGTATGCAGCACATACTATCATACTATCTCATTATGAAACACTTACCTTAGAATGAAGCTGTTGCAGCGGTCTCGGCACCCCTGCTGCGACCGGCGACATCCTTCTTCTTCTTTACGGCACGAATACAGAAGAAACGGCACCCTGGGCTACCACGGGTGCCGATTCTTTAGTGCGCATGTGCCGATGACATTGGCACATGCAGATACAGGGAATAGCTCCTAAACCATACAGGTTGAGGAGATATTTCCTGGACCTACAGATAAGCCTTATTGTAGGCTTACCTGTAGTTTAAAGTGGTTGTCATGACTTGACAACCACTTTAAAGAAAGTAAGCAGGATAGAAGTTGGCTTTGTTTGGAAAAGATTCAGCAGATGGGGGTAGAAGATTCAGCTTAATGATATTGCATCTGCCCATCTGAGAAAGATGTTCTGATGACCAAGAGGCAAAGTCTTTCCAAAATGAGGAGAGAAGTGGAATGAAGTTAAGTGGGTAAAGTCGTGTCAGGTTGTTAGGTGACTATATGCCCAAGTACCTAATATGGGATTGTACCCATTTAAAACGGAGATTGGATTCAAGTTTCTGGAGTGATATTTTGCAAAGAGTTAGACTGAGTACTTCCAATTTTTGATAGTTTATGTGAAAATTAAAACCTTCCCCGTAAATAAAACATTCCAGTAGTATTTTCTGGATGACTCAAAAAAAAAAGAAAAGAAAAAAAAAAAAACAGGTCACTTGTGTATGCTGAGTGTTTATGTTGGCATTGTCCTACAGTGATCTCAGAAATGTCCCCATTCACCCATATAGGTCTCAGGAAAGTTTTCAAAGTCAAAATAATGATGAGGTGACTATAATTCTGTTTCCTCCTCTCCACTTCCTCTTTCGGTTGGGGTACCTCAAGGTTCTGTCCTCGGACCCCTTCTCTTCTCCAATTACACCTCCTCCCTCGGTCTGTTAATAAACTCCCATGGCTTCCAATACCACCTCTATGCTGACGACACACAAATCTATCTCTCTACTCCTCACCTCACTCCTTCAGTTTCCTCTCGCATTACTAACATATCAACATGGATATCACACCACTTTCTCAAACTCAATCTTTCTAAAACTGAGCTCATAATTTTTCCTCCAGCCCGTGCCCCTCCCCCTGACTACTCCATAAAGATCAATAATACAACTATCAGTCCCTCCCCTCATGCCAAGGTACTAGGTGTAATCCTAGACTCTGACCTGTCCTTTCAGCCCGAAATCCAATCACTGTCCAAATCGTGCAGACTTCACCTCCGAAACATCTCCAAAATACACCCCTTCCTAACCGTTAACACCATTAAGCAACTTATTCATTCCCTTGTTATCTCTCGCCTTGACTATTGTAACTCCCTCCTAATTGGCCTACCTCTCCGCAAGCTATCCCCTCTTCAGTCTATCATGAATGCTGCTGCCAGACTCATGCATCTTACCAACCGTTCAGTATCCGCCACTCCTCTCTGCCATTCCCTCCACTGGCTTCCCATTTCCCAAAGAATAAAATTCAAAACCCTAACCATAACATACAAAGCCATTTACAATTCTGCCCCAAGCTACGTTACCAATCTTATCTCCAAATATCACCCAAACCGTCCTCTCTGCTCCTCCCAAGACCTTCTGCTCTCTAGCTCCCTTGTCTCCTCCTCTCGTGCTCGTCTCCAGGACTTCTCCAGAGCCTCTCCCATCCCCTGGAACTCTCTACCCCAATTTGTCCGCCTATCTCCTACTCTGTCCACTTTTAGGGGATCCCTGAAAACTCATCTCTTCAGGGAGGCCTATCCTGCCTCCAGCTAACAACAGAATCTTCTACTCCCCTCATCAGTTCATCCCTCACAGTCCCTACCTTTTGTTTCACCAGCCCCTCCCTCTTAGATTGTAAGCTCACAGGAGCAGGGCTCCTAACCCTCTTGTTTTGAATTGTACTGTTGCTGTGTTGTCTCACCTTTATATTGTAAAGCCCTGCACAAACTGTTGGCGCTATATAAATTCTGTATTATAATAATAATAATAATAAGGTGCAATAAAGGGCAACCCTGGGTGCCATTTGAGGTGTGGAAAGGCGTGAATAAAGTCCCATTGATTTTAACCTGAGCCGACGAAGTAGAATATTGTGTAATACCATATATATATATAATATAATATATATATAGTAAAAGGAATATAAGGCACTGATCCACATCCATATATGGGGACCGAGACCTATACATTTTAGTGTATGTTGAATGAACATCCAGTCAACCCTGGTAAAAGCCTTTTCTGCATCTATTGGTAATATAAAGACTTGTCTAGGGATGATATTGATTGCCTGAATGGTACCATCATGTGCCTCACACAAAAGCATAAATACCATCTGAGGTGTATTATCTTGGCAAGGTAGGGAACCAGGTGGATCGCTAGTATTTTAGCAAATAGTTTAAGGTCAATGTTAAGAAGTGAGATTGGACCATAACTTGTACATTGAAGATGGGTTTTCCATGCTTTAGGGATCACAGAGATGTGGGTTGACAAATCTTCTTGCTGCAGGGGTGAGTGCTGAAGTAAGGAATTGAAAGATTTTGCAAAAAGGTGGCCAAAAGGGCTCAACATTTTTTATAGAACAATAGGGTGAACCTGTTAGATCCTGGGGCTATTTCCATACTTTTATGTTATATCATTGAAGCAAACTCTGTCTGACTTATCTGTGTTTCTAAGAGTTCTCAGGCTTCAGCATCTAGAGATGGGAATCCCGCACAGAGGTAATCCTTTATTCTAGTACTATGTAATTCAAGTTGGAATTGGTAACAGGAAAGAGTCAAGTTGTAAAGTTTAGTATAATAATCCCTGAACATGGTGGCAATATCTTGTACAAGAGAAGTTTTGGAGCCGTCCATCTTAAAGATTAAATGACTTGGCACACTATCACCGGAGAGCATTAGCTAAGGATTTGCTGCAGTGATTGTCATATTTTTGCCCTGGTAAGGCCCAAGGCTTGGAGGCAGTGTCTAAGGAGTGTCAGGTCTATCAAGATATTGTGAGATTGCTTGTTTTTGTGTATGGTTTCCAAGTGGTGAATTTGAGCAAGTCAGTCGTGATTTTGCCATTTTGTTTCTTGTGTTGAGAACCAACTTTAATTAATATCCCTCTGAGGAAAGGCTCATGTGCTTCCCAAACAGTGTGCAGTTCAAAGCAAAATATGACTTCTGATTCTTCATGATTGCCTCCACTATGTCTGTGTCCTGAATCATGGAGTCATTAAGATGCCAATGCCAAGGGAGACATGGATTGGGCAGCAAGGAGATAGACAACCAAATGGGAGCATGATCTGAGATGGTCAAATTACCGATCACTGACGAGGACGCCAAAGAAAGGTGGCAATGCTTGATAAAGAATAAGCCAATACATTAGTATAAGCTGTGGATGGGAGAGTAGTAGTAAGAGTAATCATTATTAGTAGGGTTATGTGTCTTCCAAACATCTAAAAGCTGGTGGAGAGTAGACAATTTTTAATGCGTTGTAAGGCACACTCTTCATGTTTTCTTGTCTGGGGAACTTAAATTAAATGCAGATGTAAAGTATCTATCATTTAAGGGGCAAATTTTGTATTCTGCGAAATGTGTTTCTTGTAAAAAAAAAAAGCATCCAGTGCGTTCTGCTTTCTTAATGTTGAAGTCCAGGCCCAGGCTAAAACGAACAAAGCCTAAAATGGCTCCCACGCATCTTCTAACTCCTATACAAACTACCCTTTAAAAGGAAGATGCATATACTACTCTCAAAATGCTCCGGTCTGGTCACGTGATCTTCCAAGCAGCCTGCTTCAGGGGAAAGGAGGGACTGTTGACAACAAATGGAATTCTTGGGTGGCGATGTCACCCATAGGCTTACTATCAGGCATTTGCTATCAGCTGTCTCTCTTCTCCTCTGAAGCAGGCCACTGAGAGCTGATCCCATGATCAGACCAGATCGCCCTGAGAATAGGTAAGTATAAGCATCTTCCTTCTACAGGGTAATTAATATAGGTGTCAGAAGGTGGGTGGGAGCAGTTAGTTCTATCCTAGACTTCCACTTTGAGTCTCTGAGGTTCATCCTCCCCTTTTCAGGAGTGTTAAATCCACAGACTTTCAAAGAAATAAGCTTTACGTCTGGCATAATGTAGTAATCTTAATGGGTTAAATGAGTTTGGAGAAAAGTAGATCCAGTGGTAGGTCAGAAGTATTAGGTTAAGGGAAGTGTAGCGAGGAAGAAGGGAAAAGCAAAGGGGGTAAAAGCATGGGCGTCCACAAGGGGAGGCAAGGGGGGGTCAAGTGCCCCCCCAGAAGAGGAGAGGCACCAAAACTGTCAGTGCTGCCTGGCACCTATCACGGGATCTGCACAATTCTCACTGTTTACTGATCTCATTTTAGCAGCATGGTATATCTCCTTCCTCCCGGGCTCCTGCAGGATGACATCAGCACCCCTCCTCCACACAGCTGCTTGAAGCTCCCAGAGACTGAGCTCTCAGTGTCTGGGAGCTTCAGGCAGCTGTGTGGGGGAGGGGTGCTGATGTCATCCCGCAGGAGCCCGGGAGGAAGGAGATATACCATGCTGCTAAAATGAGGTCAGTAAACAGTGAGAATTGTGCAGAAACTGACCTTTGGGGGTGAAATGATTGTACTGGGGACAGACTGCTGCTCCCTCCCATGTCATGTCATGTGCACCATGTAATGTATTGTGCCCACCATTTGCAGTGCAGTGACCACCATGTCATGTACATATTGGACCTCTGTCAGGAAGCATCATACCTTTATCCAGCAATATTGTATGGATTTTGTTATAGCATTTACCTTTTTATGATTTTGTATTATGGAGGGTGGTCCTCTATGCTGGTAATGCAACAGTCATGTCAACATTTACTGATATGATCTGTACTGGGCCATTGATATGTGTTCCTTCTAGGAAACAATATACTATGTATTTTATGAAAATATTTGACTATGTACTTATGCAGGAGAATAAATAATTTTATTTGTCCAGCTGCTCACCACATGCCTCACTCAAAGTCCCAACCTTTTCTTCGTTTAACCGAATCCAGGATGGAGACCTTCCCACGTCTCATTTAAAGTCCCAAACCTCTCTCCTTTAGCATAGGTGAAGGGATCAAGGGAACTAATTTGTGGGTTGTGTACCACGCTCTCCCCAGAGACACTATGAATACATACACTGAGCATGCTAAAATTAAGTTTGATAAATTTAAAGAAAGAACAAGAGATTATTAAGGTAAAAAAAATAGGATGTCTATGAGAGATTTTGTAAGAATATGAGAACAAGGGGGTTTATTAACCGCTTGCCGACCGCTGGTCGGCAATTGACGGCGACAAAGTGGCTTGTTCCCGCAAAACGCCGTCATATGACGGCGGCTGCGGGATCGAGTTTAGTGAGCGCGCGCGCGCCGCCGGAGGCGCGCCTGCGCGCTCACTGTGTCCAGGGGGGGCCAGGGAGCGGGTGCGGCGGCTTCGATTGCCGTCGGCTACCCGCGGTGGCCCCCCCCGAGCGGAGGAACGGAGGTCCGTGTATGTAAACACGGACCTCCGCTCTGTGTGAAGGGGGAAGGGCTGTGATCACAGCCTTCCTGTATACAAGGGACCCGCACAAGATTGACATCCCCCTGACGGGATCGACCCCTTCCCTTCACCAGTGTCGGAAGCATATGTCCTTCCGACACTAGTGTCGGGAAGGGGGAAGTGTGTCTCGCCTCCAGGCACAAATGTATGTGCCTGGAGGCAAGGAGGCGAGCCCCCCCCGGTGGCGCCCATCGGC
>BLSH010214487.1:75092-92275 GCA_018402905.1 Glandirana rugosa | reverse complement strand
TACTTGACTAAGGAATCGTGTTAGACTAACGAGTCCCCTAATGTTCATTGGGAAGAGAATTTAAAAAATGTAAAAAATTTTTTTCTAAAACTCATGTTAGAAATTGGTCAAGGGATGGCTGCATATCATTTTACTGCAGCCGTCCCTGACCGGCAGCTAGGCCCTCCTGCAGTATACTGCAGGAGGCGAAGAGCGGCGATGACGCCCGGGGGTCCCCGGGCGTGTCGCCGCTAGCGCCTAGCGAGCAGACGGCCCCCTCTATTGGCTCTTTACACGGATCGGAGCTGGGCTTTGTCCGAGCGGCGTGCACGTGAGGCTCGTTTGTGACCGGCTGTGATTGGACACAGCCGGTCACGGGGTAAAGAGCCGATCTGGGGGGGACACAACCCCCCGGCAGACGAGCGATCCGCGATCGCCGCTGTGCGGGCCCCTGGGGGCCCGCAGTAGCGGCGAGAAGCGGAGGACGTCATATGACGTCCTCCCGGATCGACGGCCAGTCCCTGCCGACGTCATTTTACTATACGTCGGTAGGGAACTGGTTAAAGATTGTACTCAAAATCTTTTTTTAAAAAATGTAAAAAATTTAAGAGAAGGGTTACTTGTAATCCCCTGAGCAATCAGATTGTGCTAAGGAATCAGTTCATAACTGAAGGGAAAGATTAACAGGTGAGATAAATTAAAATTAGTGAAGGCATGAGGGAGAACAGCAATCAGGAATGTTGGAATACCTGATAACTCCTCATCATTTCATTTCTAGAATTATCTACAATGGGAGCTACATTTTCCCCATCCCTTTCTAACCTCTTAATGGAGTGTTGGGAGGAGTTCTGCAGCTTTGGAGATATGAACCCCTTCGAGATCCTGTTGTCGATGCCATGAATGTCAATAACAACCAATTACACCTCTTTTTTTTACAGTTTATTTTCCTAAGGCTGGGTTCACACTATCCGACACAAAAACGGTCAGACTTTTGATCCTACTTTGCCCTGCAACATCGGTCCTACTTCCATCCAACTTGAATGAACAAGATAAGATTTTGCTCCGACTTTGAGATAGTGACTTGTCCTCTGACCAATCAAAACAATCCCAGTGTGAGATAAATTCCTTTTACTGCTGCTGTAATCACCAAGTCGGATGTCACAAGTCGGATGGTTAGAACAAGGATCCGACTTTGATCCTACTTCAATGATATTCAATGGGCTGAAGTAGGACCAAAGTCGGACCAAAGTAGTACAGGAACCTTTTTCAAAGTCGGACCGACTTGTGTCGGACCAGTTAAGACGTCTCTCATAGGGAAACACTGATTTTGTGACGTCATGCGACTTGTGCTCACAATGTCGGTCCATTTGTTGGACAAGTGTGAATCCAGCCTGAAAGTTAAATTGGGTTTGGATCTGACTTAAAGATGATGCTCACACTGGGAAGCTACAGACCAGTAGTTTCAAGAATGCATTAACAGCAAAGAATATAATAAATGTTGACAATCGTCACCTTCATTTTTGCAATAAAATCTATGTCTGTCGGTGAAATGATAAGTTGAATAACATTTTGCTGAGCCTAAAACTTTTCATAAAGAAAAAGAAAAACATGTAGCTGTATTAACTAAAAAGGAATTATCCAAGCTGGATGATAATATGTGCTGAGAACAGTGTGAGCAAAAAAGGGAAGTGACAGCTTGTATGTTCTCAACCTTTAGGAGACAGCAATCAGGATCAGTTTCTTTTCCCCAGTCTACAGTATGGAACACAACAAAATTGTGAAAACCTTCAAAGATAATATAAAAAAATATACAAAAAGATTGGGAAAACATATCAGGGAATCGAATAAAGCATGGAAAGCCTGAACATTGAAGCAGGTACTTGCAGTCCTCGGGTTACAAACAAGATGCGGTCTGTAGGTTTGTTCTTAAAGTGGTAGTAAACCCTCCTATCATTTTCAGCCTAGGAAGCTGCCATTTTGGCCTCTGTTTAATCTACAACTGCCATGAAGCTGCACATGTGATCAGCTATGACACCAGCCATTGGATGGTTTCACAGTGTGGTTTAGAGCACAACCAATGGGAGTGTTACATTTTCAGCACGTGCCGGAAATGTAACTGGTTTTTAAACTGTTAAATGGATGGGTTTACTACCACTTTAAGTTGAATTTGTTTGTAAGTCGGAACAGGTATATTTTTTAAGTGTAGTTTCAGCCAAAAAAAAAAAAACTAAGCTTTTTGGATAGCATATGGAAGGGTTAACACCCCTGTAATGTTTGTTTTTCCATCTATGTTTCTGTTCAGAAGATTTCCCCTCATTTCCTGTCCCAATGATAATTGGATTTTGAAAATTTTAGGTTGTTGCGGAAATAAACCTTGGTGATAAAGCATCAGTGGAGACACCTTTTTCCCATAACTCTTACAGGAGTGAATTTCCCTTCCTAGGGGGAGATTTCCTCTCACTTCCTGTTGTCTCCCTCCATTTGTAAGTAGGAGTCGTTTGTAAGTCGGATGTTTGTAACTAGGGGACCGCCTGTACTTGCAGCACTTTAAAATACCTGCTCTTCAGCTCTGTTGTAACCATAGGTTTCCTTTAATTTCCTTTATTTTTTTAAATTTTCCAAAAAATTACAACTTCAAAAAATCACCATGCCTCTTACTAAATACCTCGGACTGTCTACTTTCCAAAAAAGGGGGGCATTTGGGGATGTGTTTGTACTGTCCTTCCATTTTAAGGACCTAAAAAAATGAGATCATTACCATCATGAGGCCATCAGTACACCAGGATTGATCAATTTTCAAATATATATACCAGAGTTTGTAGACTTTATAACTTTCACACAAACCAATTAATATACACTTAGGCCACTTTCACACTAAGGCCGCCCGAGCGTCAGCGGTAAAATGCCTGTAAAGCGCCTCAGTGTGAAGGTGGCTTTATTGGGATTTTTTTAACCAAAGAAATGTAGTAGAATACATTTTAGCCTAAGTTTATGAATATATTTGATTTTGTTGCATATGTTTTATAACAGAAGTAGAAAATAGTGGTCTTTTTTTTTTCAAAACATTGTTTTATTTAATTTATATAACAAAAAAAAAAAAACAGTGATGTTCAAATACCACCAAAAGAAAGCTTGAATGAAAAAATGATATAAATTTAATTTGCGTACAGTGTTGGAAGACTGCCCAATTGCCAGTTAAAGTAGCAGTCATAAAGGGGTTAAAGCCTTCTGGAGGTCAAGTGGTTAAACTAAAACTAATCCAAAATAATCCAATCATGTAAAAGCAAATTCCTGTTTATTATTTTATTATTGTACATGACTGGGTATTTAAAGCAAACAGGAGTTTGCTTTCCATATGATTGGATAACTGAAGTGAATGTACACATACAGTAACTTTTGAGTTAAGATTCTAAGCTCCTTAAGGGCCAATTCACACCTAGGCGACTTGCGATCTGACTTGTGTCGCCTCAAGTCGCTTTAAATCCAAAATCCCATTGAAATGAATGGTAGCCGTCTTTATGTACACTACTGAAGTTGCTCTGACTTCAAGGCGACTTCAGAAAAGGTTCCTGTACTACTTCAGGGCGACTTCTATCTGACTTTTTCAATTCAATCCAAGTCGCCTCCGAGTCTATAGATCTATATAGAAGCGACTTTACAGGGAAAAGAAAATATTTTTTTAAGGCAACCCCCCTTCCTCTCTTCTCTGATTGGCCACAGGCTTCAGGTCGCGTTGTAAGTCGCCCAAAGTTTCGCTGAAGTCGAGCTGAAGTCACCTTGAAGTCACGTTCAAATCGCCTAGCAAAGTTGCCTCTGAACTCGGATCGTCTAGGTGTGAACCGAGCCTTAGCAAATCAGACTCTATGGGGTTGATTTACTAAAGCTGGAGAGTGCAAAAACTGGTGCAGCTTTCCATGCTAGCTAATCAGCTTCTAACCTCAGCTTGTTCAGTCAAGCTTTGACAATAAAACCTTGAAGCTGATTGGTGTCTGTGTGGAGCTGCACCAAATTTTGCACTTTCAAGCTTTAGTAAATCAACCCCTTTATGTATCACACAATAATATATATTAAACAGTTAACTGGTTTTTCTTGTGAAATTCCCAATAAGTTTGATGTGTCACATGACCCTTTTCCTATTGAAAAAACAAAAGTTGCATTCAAAATGGCCGCCATGGTCACCACCCATCTTGAAAGTTTCCCCCCTCACATATACTAATGTGCCACAAACAGGTTAATATCACCAACCATTCCCATTTTATTAAGGTGTATCCATATAAATGGCACACCCTGTAGATTGCACACTCTGCAAGTGCCGCTGCACTCATTTTTCCCAGAGCTTAGTGAAAGTGATGAAGCTTTGCCGATTTCCATAATTTAGTCATGTGCCAGCAAAAATGCAGTTTTTTTATTTTCTAGCACCTGATTGGACAATGGAAATCAGAAGATCTTCACCACATTCACTTAACTCTGGGAAAAATTAGTGCAACGGCACTTGCAAAATTATTATTATTATTATACAGGATTTACATAGCGTCAACAATTTACGCAACAATTACAATATAAAAGGGGGACAATACAGGTACAATACAATAGAATACAAAAGGATTAAGGGGGCCCTGCTCAGAAGAGCTTACAATCTAATGGGGGAATACTTTCCTTTAGCAAATCAACCTAATTGACTCCCAAATCAGAAGATATTTCTTACTCCAAGAAAAAAGTGTGTGTATATATAGATTATGTCTTAATTTGACCTGTTCTCTTCTGAGCTTCAATCTGTATATAAGCGTTTTCCTATTCGATGAATACATACATCTTCTACTGTAATTAACTTTTAGAAGTTTCTGACAAACTGGAGCTTAAAGCCTCCAAGTAAAAGATGATTTGTGAAGAAAACATTAAAGTGGTTGTAAACCTCAGACATGAAATCTGAACAAAGCACATATTTCTGTAATGTTTACTTGCCTCTCTCCAAAGCACAGAGTGTAATTTTCCTCAGCTGTCTGGTTCCTCTGCTATCTGCAGAGTTACTTCTGACACGTTTTCCTGACACCAAGAGATAAAAAGGTGATGGGGAGGGACCTGCAGCACACAGCCTCTGATTGACAGCCTCAGCTCTGTCGCTGTGTGAAGGGGGTTTGTCCCTTCCCTCCAATCAGCACTCAAAGCTCTTGTACAGAGAATGTGAATCTCTGAAAAATCCTTTTCATCTCTGAGATTTACAAGGTTGTACAAGACAAATGGCTGCAAATAAACAGGTATAACCTATGTCGGAGGATTTGTTTTATCTAAGACCCCATACACACTATTCGATTCCCTGTAAATTTTTGTCTTCAGATTTACCAAAACCATATAATATGAGGTCAAACCTTAAGAGTTTCAAATTGTATGCAATCAGGCAGGACTTTGCACTAAAATTTTTGGTAAATCAGAAGAAAAAAATCTGCAGAAAATCCAATAATGTATATGGGGGTCTTAGTGTATCATCTGAGGCCAGTCACTGGGTATAGCTAAGAGTTTACAACCCCTTTAACCTGAATTTTCATTGAAGATCAGATTCTGGAATGGTAAGAGAAAGGAACTCTTGTATTTATTTTAATTTTTTGAAAAAAAATAATTTGTGAATTTGGAAGGTGTAGGGATGGGGCCTCTTTATCTAAAATATTGAATTTAAATTATATAATTTATATTGTTATTATTATTTAAATATATTATTATTAATATATTTTGATATAATAATTGTTATGCTGTACTATTAACAATATTATTACAATATATAACAATATTTATTTTATTTAGAATTAATTTATGGATCTGTTATGACAAAAAAAAATGTTTGATTTAACTTTCTCTACATAAATTATTTACATGGCTTAAAGACGGCAAAATTGTGTTCTTTTGGCAAACTCATTAAGTGGAAATGATACATTTATATCACAGAGTAAAATTGAAATTGACAAAAAAGAATTATAATGAGTTGGGTGAAAATAACAATATTTAAATATATTAGTTGTGCCTAATAGTTAGTTAATAGTTGTTCATTACTTCTCTACCTCTTTCCTTTTCCACATTTTTGGGCACTAGAGGTGTAGAAAAGTCTAGCTGGTGTTTATATACCTGATTCAAACAACAGTAATTATGAATAGTAAGGTATACATTTTGGCTTTATGCATGTTGTTCTTGTTTATGGAAGGAAAGCTCACTTAAAAAAATAAGAAAGGCAAAAAGGTAAAAAAAAATAACAAAAAAAAAGAAAGAAAATAAATCTGAAAAATACAATGGGTTTGTTAATTTTAAAAAAATGTTCTAATATCTACCCAATAACATAAAATGTCCTATCATGTATACTTTACTGCAATATACTTCCATATAGGTGTAATTTTTTATATATACCTGGAACTTTTCCTAAAAGTGATCTTTTTCATTATGTTTTTTTTTTTCACATCAACTATACTATATGAAGTCAGACTGGGCTTTACAGTATATTAACAACTTGCTGCCCAAGCCAATCCTGATATACACAAAAAAAATCCACATTTTTTAAAATGAATCACTTAGAACCCGCAAATGTTATATTTTTTCAGAAAGCAAAGGCCCTGGAGTAAAAAAAATGTTTGGTGTTGCAATTTTTTTTTATCCTGCACAATATTCGCACAGTGGTTTTTCAAACGCCAAGTTTGTTTTGGAAAAAATACGCTGAATTTTACTGCACCCAAACACAATATAATACATAATTGTTTGGTAAAATATAAAAGATAATGTTACGCCGAGTAAATAGATGTCACACTTTAAAATTGCGGAATGGCAACAAACTGCGATACTTAAAAATCTTTTTAAAGAAAATCGTTTTAAATGCCTTTACAGTTACCAGTTTAGAGTTACAGTACATTGGAGGTCTGGTGATTATTTGTTGTTATTGTTCTCACTTTAACATGGGGTCACCGTTAACATATGTGTGTAGGACATACAGTACTATATGTTTGTATTTGTGTGTAAGTACAGGGGCACTTTATATATTTTTTTTTTATTTTATTATTTATATTATTTAAACCTTTTTATTACACCGTCCCTTTATTTTTATTTTTGTTATTAACCAATTAAGGACCGAGCCTCTTTTTGAGAGTCAAGTTTACAAGTTAATTAATAGTTTTTTTGCTATAAAATTACTTAGAACCCCCAAACATTATATATATATTTTTTTTCTAATACCCTAGAGAATAAAACGACGGTTGTTGCAACACTTTATGTCACACCGTATTTGCGCATCGGTCTTACAAACATGATTTTTTTTTTTTGAAAAAATCACTTTTTTGAGTTAAATAAGACAACAGTAAAGTTAGCCCAATGTTTTTCTATATCATGAAAGATAATGTTATGCCGAGTAAATTGATACCTGACATGTCATGCTTCAAAATTGCGCCCGCTCGTGGAATGGCAACAAACTTTGGCACTTAAAAATCTCCATCGGCGACGTTTAAAATTTCCTACAGGTTACCAGTTTTGAGGTACAGAGGACATCTAGTGCTAAAATTATTGCTCTCGCTCTAACGATCGCGATGATACCTCACATGTGTGGTTTGACCACCGTGTTCCTCTGCGGGTGGGACTTACGTATGCGTTCGCTTCTGTGTGCCAGCTTGGTGGGACGGGGCGCTTTTTATTTATTTTTTTCCTCTTATTTATTTTATTTTTTATTTTTACACCGTCCATTTAAAAAAAAAAATTGATCATTTTTATTCCTATTACAAGGAATGTAAACATCCCTTGTAATAGAATAAAAGCATGCCAAGACCTCTTAAATATGAGATCTGGGGACAAAAAGACCCCACATCTCATATCTACACTAAAATGCACTAAATAATAATTAAAAAAAAAATAAAATGACATTGGAAAAAGAAAAATGTCTCCTTTAAGAGCTTTGGGCGGAAGTGACTTGTGACGTCGCTTCCGCCCTGCAATGCTATGGAGCCGAGTGGGCGGCATCTTTCGCTCACTCGGCACACAGGCATTGCTTTGGCCAGATTGTGATCTCATGGCGAATCAGCTGCAGAGACCACTTTTATCTGAAACAGAAATGGCCGCTGAAAAAAACGATACCGGGGTTATGGTAGCTATCTGCTACCATAACAACAGTATTCTACTTCAAAGGACCGCTGAATATACACGATCAGCGGTCCGGAAGTGGTTTTAAGGCGTTGAAGTGGTTAAACTCATGCCATTTTTATTTTGCTATCTTTGCCCCTTAAAGTATCATAAAACCCAAACTATGAAAAAACTTTCATTACATGCTATATAACAGAGTTCATACTCACAAAGCCACTAAATCATTTATTTTGTGCAGGCAGAGATTGTAGGCAGATTGTGTCCTCTATTGAGCATGCATATGCTCAGTTCCCTTTTAAGCTCCTAATTTCATCTTTTTTTTTAAATCTGTGCAGCCCACATGCTTAACCACTTAACGACCGACCGCCCACATTGTACTGCTGTAGGCAAAGCGATGTACTGATACGTCGCTGCCTACTTCCGGGTTTAGGGCGTGCGCATGAGTGCTCCCCGGCCGGCTTCCTCTGTGATTGTACACAGGAGGATCCTGTCAGTAAGTCAGCCAATGATTCATGCCTGGGACAAACTGATTGGCTAAATAAATTCAGAGCTAAGAGCTCTGTGTTAAAATTCAACACAGGGTTCTCTACACAGGGAGCAATCTTTCAGCATCTCAGCAGGGATGAGAAATCGAGAGATTGTTAGTAAAAAGCAGCACACTGTACACACATTATACATAGTTAGACTCATATTTAAACCCCTGGATCTCTGTAGATGTTAGCCCCTTCCCAGCCAGTGTCATTGGTACAGTGATAGTGCATATTTTTAGCACTGAGCGCTGTTATAATGCCACTGGTGATGCCAGTGGTAGACATGTGTGGTTTGTTTCGTTCCGAATTAAAATTTGTATTTGTATGTATCCGAATTACAATAGTACAGAATTTAAACAAAAAACGAAAAAAAATTTGGATGAAATTCTAATTCGAATAATTTTCGAATACTTTTCGAATTCAAATAGTTTTTATATTCAAAAAGTTTTCAATTTTGAATAGTTTTCCAATTTCCAAAGGGAACAAAATAGAATAGAAAACAAAGGAATAGAACAAAAAAACAGACTAGAAAAGAATATAACAGAAAACAAAGGAATAGAATACAACAGAGTAAAACAGCTCGGTTCCACTCCACCACATTATATTCTTTCATTCTCTGTTGTATTCCCCACTATTCTATTCTATCTTTTCCATTCTACTCCTCCACTTTCCACTCCACCCAATTCTCCTTGGAAATTTGAAAATGATTAGAATTTGAAAACTATCCGAAATTGATTTGAAAACGAATAAACTAAACAATTCCAAAAACGAATTAAACGGATGAAACAAATCTAACTAAACAAATTTATGTAAATAATGAATTGAAACGGAACACATTTTTTCGCTCTGCACATGTCTAGCCAGTGGCAGTTAGTCCGTTCCCCCCCAGTTACTGTCAGATTTTGCACTGCAATATCGCAGTCCCATTATAAGTCGCTGATTGATGCCATTAGTAGTATAAAAAAGTAGTAGTATAAAAAAAAAAAAAAATTCCAGTATATATACCATAGTTTGTAGACACTATAACTTTCACTCAAACAAATCAATATACACCAACATTTATGAAGAAATTAGATTTTTTTAATTTTTTTTATTGGAAATGTCTCAGAAAGTAAAAAATATATTTTTTTTCCCAAAATGTTTAGTCTTTTTTTCACTTATATTGCAAATACCAAAAGAAAGCTCTAGTTGTTGGCGGTGGGAGGGGGGGGGGGTGCTATAAATTTGTAGGGGGAAAAAATGCTATAAATTTAATTTGGATACAGTGTTGCCATGACCATGCAATCGGCAGGTAAAGTAGCGCAGTGCCGAATAGCAAAAAAATGGCCTGGTCATTAAGGGGGGTAAATCTTCCAGAGCTGAAGTGGCTATAGAGTCACACATGTGGGTGTGTACATAATGGTAATAGACACCCCCCCTTCATTTATGCTTTCCTATTTCTCAACATTATGGGGATGGGATATAGTATGCTGATTGATTCGCTAACTTTCCCTAAGAAACTCACAAAAAAACTGAAATTAAAATAATCAATATTGAATATATCAGATGTATTTGTTGATACCTGCAAACTAAAAATAAGAGCCTTGGATGCAGATGCCTCCTGAACAAAATGAAGCTAGTGTCAGTCATCTTTGACTCTGCCTGCACCATATCACCTGCTTATGTACAGCCCGCCTGCAATGTACTGCAGACTGGCAGCCTGTACAGGCACAGCAATGTATCTGTATGGTGCTGGCCCAGGTTCAGGGCATGTGCATGCGCGCCCTTGCGCTTAGAGCCGCTGTGATTAGACACAGTTTTTGTCAGCAGGTCCCAGCCAATGATTCATGGCCGGGGCCTGCTGATCGGCTATGTCCAATCACAGCCCAGAGCCCTGTGTTGACAAACAACACATAGCTCTGTACAGAGGGAATAACCTGTTTGTTCCTTCTCCCTGAAAAGCAGGGAGAAGGAACACATAGATTTTTATTAAAATGCAGAACACCTATTAAAGCGGAGTTTCATCCTATTAAAAGTCAGCAGCTACAAAAAGTGTAGCTGTTGACCTTTAAGAATCAGACACTCAATTGTCCCACGCTCCAGCGATGCGGCCATCCGCTGCCTCCCTCTTCTCCCCCTCCTCCGTGCGGCACGGGCATAGCAAGTTGCCAAGCTGCGCCGCACTCTGTGAATGGCCAGTGTATCTTCTGGGACCTGTGACGTGTCTCAGAAGATTGCCGAGAGGGAGGGGGGGTGAACTTTCTTCCGGAGCCACAGCTCTAGGAAAGTTAGTGTACCTGGGACCCTGTGAAAAATTTGTCCCCGCCCCCCCCCAAGAAAAAATTACATACCAATTGTGGCATGTCAAGGGGTCACCTTCCCTTAAAGCAGAAGTTTTTAGACACACAGTTAACCCTTTGATCGCCCTAGATGTTAACCTCTTCACATCCAGTGTCATATACTGTATTAATGTCACTGGTGATGTCAGTGTCAGCTAGTCAGTTAGTGTCAGATTGCCCCCCACACTATTGCAGTCCCTTTATAAGTCACAGATCATTACTAGTATAAAAAAAAATTCCAGTATATATACCATCATTTGTAGATGCTATAACTTGCACAAAAACCAATTAATATAAACTTATTGGGATTTTTTTTTTTTTACCAAAGACATGTAGCAGAATACATTTTATCCTAAATGTATGAATAAATTCGATTTTTTATCTTTTTTATATATTTTTATTTGATATGTTTTATAGCAGAAAGTAGAAATATTGCTTTTTTTCTTCAAAATGTTTGGTCTTTTTTCGTTTATATAATAAAAAAAAAAAAAACAGTGGTGATCATCAAATACCACCAAAAGAAAGCTTTATTAGTGTGATAAAAAATTATATAAATTTAATTTGAGTACAGCGTTGCATTGTTGCAAATTAAAATAGCACAGTGCTAAATAATAAAATATAGACTGGCCATGAAGGGGTAAAACCTTCTGGGCTGAAATGGTTAATGCACAAAAAATACATATCTGTTCAATGTTCAATAAAGATTTGTTGGGATCTAACCGTTTCTGATATTCAGAATGTATTTGAATTGCTCTTCTTTTAATTAGTTATTTATTTGTTTGTCATGTGAATGGCACAGAACCAATCAGGGCTTGCCAGACACAGACTCACACTGTAGGGAGCTATCATCAGCAGAGTAATAGAAGCCCCCCCCATGATCTTTCGTGCAGATGCCAAAGAACAGGGAAAGATCATGTGACCACATTGCTGCAGGAATAAGGTACTTGAAGGATTTAAAAAACAAATACAGTGGCGTGATATATATGATTTATGTGAATGATAGCAATTAATGCTTCTCTGTTTAGTTTAACTGTAACCACTTGCCGACCGTGTAACGCTGATATACGGCGACAAGGTGGCAGGATATTGCAGATCACCGTCTATAAACGGCGATCGGCGCAGGCATGATAGCGGGCGCCACCGGTGGCACGCTCTCATGCCCTCCACGCGCTCCCTGAGGGGGACTCGATGTCCGCCGGTGACCCGCGATCGCCTGTGAAATAGGAAGGACGGGGAACCGCCGATGTAAACACAGCGGTTCCCCGTTCTGACAGGTGGCATGACACTGATCTACTGATCCCTGAAATCGGGATTAGTTAGATCTGTCATGCCCCTGCCAGCCCAGCCCCCATACAGTTAGAACACAGTGAGGGAACACAGTTAACCTCTAGAGCGCCCTCTACAGGTTAACCCCTTTCCTGGCAGTGACATTTATAAAGTAATCAGTGTTTTTTTTTTTTTAGCTCTGTGCCCTGTATAAATGTCAATGGTCCCAAAAAAGTGTTAAAAATGTCCGATATGTTCACCGCAATGTCGCAGTCCCGATAAAAATCACAGATCGCTGCCATTACTAGTAAAAAAATAAAGCATAGTAAAAACCCCATAAATGAATTCTCATCGTTTGTAAATGTGGCAACTTTTGCGCAAACTAATCAATATACGGTGATTGTGATTTTTTTTTTACCAAAAATATTTACAAGAATACGTTTTGGCATAAACTGATGAATACATTTGTTTTTTTATATAGTTTTTGGACATATATTATAGCAAAAAGTAAGAAATATTGTTTTTTTTTTTTTCAAAATTGACGCTCTTTTTTTGTTTATAGCAGTGATCAGAAGTGACGCAGAGGGGATCAAATACCACCAAAAGAAAGCTCTATTTGTGGGAAAAAAAGGACGCCAATTTCGTTTGGGTAGAAGCACAAGAGAAACCCCCTCTGGGACTTTAAACAGGGAGACCAACTCACCAAGAACAAGATAGAATTAGTACATTTAAAAGAAAGGACACAACCCAGAGGGTTGAAAGGTTCACATGTGAGACATGAGCAGGGACTGGTTATTAACCATAACAATCAATGAACAAAATATATCAACATAGGCAATCAGATGTATTGATGAGTATAAAAAGCATGAAAAATGGCCACTAAAGCCTGCCAGGAAGCGCCAGAAGACGACCCAACGCGTTTCGATGATGTTTGATCAAAGATCTTCCTCAGGGGTAAGTGGGCAGAACATTAAAAACAGATCTTCCTATTATACAGGGTATTGAGGGGTCCTCTAAGGTGTACCAGGTTACATAAAGTCTCTATTACACTTCAAAAACAAAGAGAGAAAAGGAGTGTATGTAGTCAGAAAACCAAGGGATTCTCGTTGGAAGCTATATCTGGGTGTCAGCAGACATGGGGTTCACCGTTCAGATAGTACTGCAGTAGTTGTAGAGGTCTATAGCCTATTAGAGGGTTGCCAGGAAAATACCCGTATTTATGAGGGCATGGGCTCACAGGGCTTGCAGTAGGGTGCGTGGACCAAAAGATGGACACAGGGTAATCTAAAGGGTTGGGTTCAAAGAACCGTATGCAGATATGCCAAAAACCTGATTGTATAAGGCCGATGGAATAGCCAGATGAGGTATTCCTGGCCGTATCTAGCTCGGGGTGAATGCTGAAGTAATGTTCCTACCAAAGTAGTATATCTTAAAACATCCCAAGATGTGAAGTGTCCGAGGTTCCCCTGACGCAAAGAGCCCTTGTCGTTTGGGTACAACATCGCACAACCGCGCAATTGTCATTTAAAGCGACGCAGTGCCGAATCGCAAAAAGTGCTCTGGTCCTAACATGGGAAATCCTTCCGGGGCTGAAGTGGTTAAGGAAACATTTCCTTTGGTCCCTATCCAAAAGAAAAAACAGGAAGTGAAAAAAATCTCTCCAAAGTGAGGTTATATCTTATTAGACAGTTGTCACCACAGCAAATATTCTCACTTAAAGATCAACTCTTATGAATTTCTGTCAACGGTGACAACGGTCACCAGAACAAACAAATGGTGTGAATCTTCTGAGAGGGGTAAAGGCAGTAAAAAACTCTCAAGTGCCTTAATGCTCCTCCAATCAATCAATCAATCAATCAATCAAAAAAAAAACACTTCTGACTATACTGTATATAAACTTAAAATAACAGATTATCACTTACTTTATTAGCATTACATTTATAGTTACGTTATTTTGATTGCATAAAGTATGCGAAATTCAATTCAGCAATAATCTACTTAAACATTCTAGACCAGGGTTTCTCAACCAGGGTTCCTTAGAAGCCTAAGCTTCCTCTAGAGCA
Source organism: Glandirana rugosa (assembly GCA_018402905.1). Classification (NCBI taxonomy): domain Eukaryota; kingdom Metazoa; phylum Chordata; class Amphibia; order Anura; family Ranidae; genus Glandirana; species Glandirana rugosa. Next base: position 78,019 of record BLSH010214487.1, on the reverse strand, counting down.
GGGATATGCAATTAGCGGACCTCCAGATGTTGCAGAACTACAAGTCTCATGAGGCATAGCAAGACTCTGACAGCCACAAGCATGACACCCAGAGGCAGAGGTATGATGGGACTTGTAGTTTTGCAACAGCTGGAGGTCCGCTAATTGCATATCCCAGCTCTAGAGGTAGCTAAGGATTTTATGAGCAATGCGCAATTTCTGTTTCTCATACAAGTTCCCTCTGACACCATTTAACTTTTTAGCTATCTCTAATAGGGTAATTCTTATTAATGACCACAAGTGTAAGGAGCATTCTTCCCACTGACCATCACACTAATGTATCCTGAGTTGTAGATATAGTAACTATTAGCAGGGGTTCCCTGAGACCGGAAAGTTATTTCAAGGGTTCCTCCATCTTGAAAAGGTTGAGAAAGGCTGTTCTAGACAATGAAGTTGTTGTTGAAAGTAGCATTCAAGTAGGTTTTAAATATCAGAACCCTAAGCTTCTTCTGGCTATCAATCATCAAACCTATCAATACATTACAATAAAAAGTCTTAATCTAGTGGGACAATACTAAACACGTTCACTGTGTTTATGGGTACAATAATGAGTTTAAACATGCCTCTTTAGATCAATGCCACCAAAACAACTCACCAGTAAGGCCCGTTATAAGAACTGCCAGTTGACAGGACCGATGTGTGCAGAAAAAATTGTACAAAGTATTTACTGAAAGAAAACAATGTTTCTAGACCAGTGACAACTCAACCAGTGGCTCTAAAATACTTCAAACAAGGTCCATATTTTTACATGCAATTTTCATCTCAGCAGCTTCTTCTCCTTTGAAACTCCAAGGTCTTTTGACAGGTTAGCCATTGTTGTAGTTGGTATAGAAAAGACTCATATTTCAGCCAGCAGAAAATATTGGACCTTCTAGGCCATGCTATATAGTTCCAGCAGACTGGCAGCAGAGTGCATCCGGTAAAAAATTCCAAAGGGAAGGCAAAGATTGGTAATTATGGCCCACATAGAAAATCCATAGAAATTCACTTCCAGTCCTGTGTCAAACCTGATCCGAGCTCCAAAGGCTGGCATAATCCAGAACTGTGGGAATATGACAGGCAGGTCAATAAATAACTCAGCTCTATAGGCAATAGCTGCTATAAAAAGTCATATATGGTAATATTAGCATGAAGGCACGTGAGCTAGTTTGTTCTTAAAGAACATTTTCTCATAGTAAGTAAACTAAATGAATACAAATATAGTATTATCTATTAAGAATATATCCTTCTTATCCCATTAACATTCCTCTCTTGTTGGGAATTGTCTTCCACATTTTGTGATGATGGTGATGACAGTGGGCAGATAGTTGGATTACGTATGAAAACATTTCTTGAATACTTTTGTTATGAGGTTTTTATTTTTTTCTTCACTGTTATGTGGAATTAGTGTTACTAAACTAGACAAAGTTTTACTAAATCCACAACAGTAAAATCACTCTGTATATGCAGTAAAGCAGGGATATGCAATTAGCGGGCCTCCAGATGTTGCAAAACTAAAAGTCTCATCATGCCTCTGGATGTCATGCTTGTGACTGTTAGAGTCTTGCTATGCATCATGGGACTTGTAGTTCTGCAACATCTGGAGGTCCGCTAATTGCATAGCCTTGCAGTAAAGCATGCTTGTTATACTCACTGTGGAACATAACGGGTTAATCCTCTGCATTGTGTAAAAAGACTGTCTTCACTGATCCTCTTTTACTGTCCCCAATCCATCTGCTGATAGTACAGAGCCTTGGAGTCACTCTGCACATGCTCAGTTTGGTGTGTATTGCTAGAGAGTTGTTTTTTTTTGTTTGGGAGGGTGCATGTGATCAGCACAGGGCCAATCAGCACTGTCCAGACAGAGGATCAGGGATCCTGTGGCCTCATAGGACAATCAGAGGAGAATGAAAACTCCCCCTACAAGCTTTAACTAGACACCGATAGAAGTCACAAGACTGCTATATACTGCTGATGAGCAAAGGGTATTTAGCAGTTTATATTTACTAAAATAATTGCATTTCTATGTTCTGTGTACTATAGGAGACCAGATATAGTGAATGCAGGATCCTGGGTTTAGTAACACTTTAAAGCCTATAATATATTTAAATATAAAGGTGGTAGAATCACATAATAGCTAGACATTTTCTCTCTAGACTTGTGCATGGCTGAAAATTTTGTTTTTTTTCGTTTTCGGTTATTTATTTTTTCGGAAATTCAAAAAATTCAAATTATCAACAAATGATAATAAAGTTTACAAGAAAGAATAAAGGTTTAAAGCCTTAAAGCCTTTATACTTTCTTGTAAACTTTATTATTATTGAATAATATTAAATATTATGCAATTTTATTATTTACTTATTGAATAATAAAGTTTACAAGAAAGAATAAAGGTTTAATGGTGATAATGGCGTTAACGACTTAATGGCGCTTAAGTGTTTAAAGCCTAAAGACTAAAAAGCTTAAAGGATTAATACTTAAAAAACTTAAAGGCTTTTTTATTTATTGGCTTTTGCTTTTTTTTGTTTTAAAAGTCGGTACGTGTTCAGATCTCTCTTTTACAGATCGATAATACACTAAGATGGTGGAAATATAAATTTATATAATATCCGAAATTTCACAATGATTTGGGTCCTAGGACGTAAGTGATATAGACCAGAGGATATCATGTGTCTTGTATCTTTACGTTAATAAAATCATTTATATTTGACGATTTATGGGAAACGAGTAGTCGTCATATATCGTCAGAACACTGAAGATAGCCACAGATCAATTTCGAACATCCCCCTCAAAAGTAAGAGGAGACTAACAGGATACTCCGGTGTCCTAGGGACTAGGAGACAGACCTGTCACGACTAACCGGGACACGACTAGTGTACGTGGGAGGGTTTGTTTTTTTTTGTTGAGAGA
>BLSH010214487.1:59663-70626 GCA_018402905.1 Glandirana rugosa | reverse complement strand
GTCAGACAATCGACTACAATAACGATATATTTTTCTACAGATAACGCTCGTACACGTCATATTGACCACCACCTAAAGTGGTCGTTTCAATATGTACGGGTGTACTCAGTACAAATGTTTCCATCATTATTTACATACATAAATAGACAAATGATCCGGAAAGTTATTCCTGTCATTCCGGGGAAAGTACGCCTGCCTATCTTAGGTCGAAAATCGACGCTTATCTACTTCAATAGATGGGGTCGATATGACACTGTTACGAAAGGATACCGGGGAAAGTGTGGGACGTAAATCGTTGCCAAAACAATGTCGATAGCTGCAGATTCATGCAGATAGCTGCATAACATCATTCCTGGACGCATTCAAATCCATTTTTTCTAATCGTTCTAAATCGTCTGTAACAAAACCGTTGCTAAATGCAGGGTGTGAAAGGGGCCATAGGAAAGCATTGTCACAGTATAGCTGGGGTAGATAACTTCATCTATTCGCAGCTAAAAGCTGGATTCTATCCGTCCGCATGAAAGGGGCCTTACTGTCCTTATTGAAAGGCCTAGTAAACAGATAAATACATACATTTATTACTACCTTTGTAAACATGACTCATGTGGGCATGTATAACTTTGCTGGTGAAATCCACCACCAGTTATACTGCACATGCTCGCAATAGACATCTTTTTATATAGCAATAACATCAGCTAACAGACTGAATTTGTTTAATGGCAGCACTACCTTTAAAACAATCCCAACTTTTTAAAAAAAAGCCAGTTGGCATCCATCTATAAAGAGCAACATTAATAAAGTCCCATTCAGCTCCACACAAGCCCAGGCTAGGGGGAGCTGCATCCACTGTCCCTGGTGACCTCTGTATCCCCTGGACTTATTTGACATGTATGTTTCTCAGGGGGATGGTAAATGTGCAGCAGTGGTGGTGAAACAAACAATAGCTCCTTCATGGATTAGTTGTTCCACTGCCATGTGTGATTAATGTATCGTCAGCACACACCCCCTTCAGAGGGTTGGTGCAGAGCTGGCTTAGACTGAGGTGCAGATGTGGCTGTAGCTCAGGATGGACCGGAGGCCAATCAGGTGTGTGCAGTGTTTGAGAGCACAGTGGGCCCCATACCCCTTGGGGTTTGAGTCCCCCCCCCCCCTTGCCTCACTAATCTCCATCTCAAGAGGCAATTCCTCTATTAATGCAAAATACTAATTGCTTTTCCTGCAATAAAATAGAGGTTCACCAACTTTACATACGTTAATTTCATTTAAGCGTATTTGCCAAATCCTATTAATTCATGCATAAATCACTGTGTAGCTAGTAGGGATGGGTGAATGGTTTGGCCTGAGCGTATGTTCCGGCCAAACATTTGCTGCTCGCCCGCTCCCCGAATTTAGAACATTATCGGGTGTTCGGCACGACTTCGGTGCCGCCAAACACCCCATAATCACCCGCCCATTCATGCCGGCAGACGGCGTGCACAGCTCCTTGTCCATGGGAGGGCTGCCACCGTCTGGGCTGGCTTTGTTTTGACATTTTATTTATAGTGCAGGGCGGGGCCACCGGGTGAAGTACGGATGACCCACCCCCTTCTGAAGTCATGTGCCGTCAGAGGGGCAGGTCGCTCAATTTTTTTTAAATTTTGGAGCGGGGTTCCCCTGAAAATCCACACCAGACCCAAAGGGCCTGGTATGGACTGGGGGGGGGGGGGGGGGGAGGGGAGATCCCACGCAAATTTTTTCAGTGATTTTTTTGTATATTGCCTGGAACCGTCAATACATTTTAGCTGTGATAATAAATGACAATTTTTCCTTTGGAAATGTCATTTTGCTCTGGCTGTGTTCTAAACATCACAGAGATGCGTCCCTTTACAGGCAGACTAAGGGGACCCCCCAGGCACGATATTTAAAGTAATATTTCATTTTTATTGTTTCACTTTAAGCATTATTAAAATCACTGCTCCTGAAAAAACTATTGATTTAAAAACTTTTTTTTGCATTGATACATGTCCCCTAGGGCAGGACCCGCGTCCCCATACACTTTTTATGGCAATAACTTGCATATAACTTTTAAAATTAGCACTTTTTTTCATGTGTGGGTCCCATAGACTTTAACGGTGTTCGGGGGTGTGCAGCCCATTCCTAGTTGCTAGGCAGTTGGCCCTATTGCTGTTGAATGGTCTGTTAAGGCCATAATTGCGCCCTTTGTTACAGATTTTTATTATTCTTTAATAATTTTATATTTGTTGGTTGTCTGTGCACTCTGTAGTACAATATTGTATTTCTGCAAAGCCAACCTAGGCCATAGCCTAGGGCACAAGGGCTGCCTAGGGTAACAGAACACCAATCATCACTTTATAGATTAACATAATCCTGTGAATGAGGTTCTGAACTGTGGTCATGCCTTCTAGTGTCATCAGGTGGTGTCCACAATGCTGCTGTCCCTGCAAACTTGTGTATGGTTCTTGGTGGCTTATGGTACTGTGCGCTTACAGTTAACTATGGATCCCCACACCAAGAGCCCTACTGCTTAAAGATTAGACTGAAATTTGTCCTGCTCTTCCACTGGTCAGCCTAAGATGCAGTGATACAGTATAGAGTGGACAACTTGCTTTTTTATAGTCTCTGCCCCCAACCTAAGTGTGGTTTGTGTGGCCATCTTGTTAGAGTGGTTTTAGAGCTAGCTAAGGGACTTGGGTATGAGTGTGGCAGCAAAACATGGTTGGACTGGGGGTGCAGGTAATATACTGTAAATCTGACCTTTCCTATAAGGGTAGAGGATGTTGACTAAGTAAAGTTCACACTGATTGTCTTGCACATGATTGGATTAATGAAGCTTCACCACATGCACCAAGCTAATTGAACGTTTTCTTTGCAAAGTGGAAGATTTCTATTCCTTTAGTAAATCAGCTTCTGTTGGTTAGCAGACAATTACCGGTATTTTAAATCAGATTTGTACTATTTAACAAAATGAGCCTGTTTATGGCCAGGATACAAAGACATGAATTACTTACAATAAGGTTACACAGAAAGAGAAACAGGTAAACGTCCTTCATTGTTTTTCTTTTCTTCAGGTGGCTCTTAATATGCTGAGTCAGGGTTTCTCTTCTCGACATTCTTGGAGGAGTTGTTATGGACAATCTGCTTTCTTTCTCTGGCACACTTCTACGTCTTATAGAATCATGTTCTTCCACAGGCCTGGGATGACTTATTCCCTGAAGAGCATTAAGTAAGTTGTTGGGGGGAAGACGGTGCAGGCCTTCTATAATAAAAGCATTTTGAAGAGAGTGTTGAATAATCAGCAGTAGAGAATAGGAAAGGGTTAAACCACACATGAAACTGAAGGGAACTGTGGATATCATGGCTATAATAGAATAGTAAGAAATTCCATATTGGCCTAATGATGCCAACAATAGTAGAACCGTATCTAAGGTCCGACTTGGGTTCTTTTGATTGTCCATGTTTCTCTTATCCATCCTGAAAATAATAACCCCAACCATATTGGCCAGGCTCATGAGAACAAGGCTGAACAATTGAAAGCAGTAGAAAGTAGTCAATGATAGCCAGTTTTTTTGAGGATTGTCCTTTCCCACTTCATACAAGATAAACATTACTAGGCCTGTAATCAAAATGGCCAAACCAGAAAAAAGGCCCAGAAGTGGAATATGTTGACGAACCCCTGGCCCGAGTCCATGGTGGAATAAAGCATTTTCATCAATCTTGCGTCCAACATTCTTCCACATGATATAGATCATTGCTGCAGCAAAAAGGTTGTACTCAATAGTAAAAGGGTACAAGTAAATAAAAACTGTTTTGCCAACTGCACATTTGTATGAGCATTTACATCTGTTCACATTTTCCGATGCATCTGTTGAGAAAAGTAATATGGGATTGTGAAAAAATGTCTGGCTTCATAGGGAAAATTCACAGGGAAAATTAGACAAAATACTTAACGCAGAGTGAATTTGCATCACTTTCTGACTCTGTGATAGAGAGTGGTCGTCACTAGAACAGGATGAGAGAGACAGAAGCAATAACCCAGAAGAGCATGAAAAGCCAACCTAAGGCACCTGTGCCAGGGCAGACATACTCTGTTGGTGGACTGTCCCTCAAAATCTTTACCACTATGGGAGCCGCATCACTGTAAGGGAGGGCATTTACTTTTTCCAATGTTCGGGTTTAAAGTTAATTCTATTCAAGCCTAGTAGGCAAGCAATTGTAAAACAGAAGGCATGGGGTGCTGGACACTGTCAATGGGTACATGTACCAATGCAAAAAAAAAAAAAAAGTTTTAATTGGTTCCTGCCCACCCACAATGCATTTACTATGGGTGGGTGGCACGGGCAGGCTGGATTACTTACAGTTGTATGCAAAGGTTTAGGAACCCCTGACAATTTTCATGATTGTCATTTATAAATATTTGGGTGTTTGGATCAGCAATTTCATTTTGATCTATCAAATAACTGAAGGGCACAGTAATATTTCAGTAGTGAAATGAGGTTTATTGGATTAACAGAACATGCACAATATGCATCAAGCCATTGGCTTCCCTCAAATTATCATACAGTGGCAAAACAAGTTCCATAGCATAGCCTGTGATCTTCTTTCCAGTACCGTAAAACAGAATTTTAACACAGGGTGCATCAAACTCCTCAATACCACAAACCAACAATCCACAAATGAGGCAGTTATTATGTCGAAATGAAAATGAAAGTGCCATGTTGCATAAACAATAGGCAGGCAAAAAGCACAGTGGCTAGAGAGTATAAGCAGCTTCAAAGAGCACTGGGTAACAATGGAAGAGCTGAGTCATTTTTTTTATCAAGAAATAAAAAAGAATTAGTTTGTTTTTCAAATACAGCTGTCAAAAATACTACTTACTAGGCTAGGTTTTATAATGAAATTCAAATTCAAGTGTATTTTTTCAAAAGCTATAAAAATTGTACACGTGCACAGTATGCCCTTTTTAATAGGATGCAATGCCAGAGGAAAAGAGCAGGCAGATTTAATTTGGAAATAAAAAAATGGTGAGACGGTAGAGCCCAGAGAGGCACTGGTGGGTGGTGGGAGGGGTGACCCCCCCTGTCACCTGTAAAAGGCATCCAGTGGCTAATGACGTACATGTACATGATTCAGCATTAAGTGGTTATAATGAAGAAATCGATGTTAGATTACACTATTTCGGAGATATTATATCCACAAGTATTCTATAGGTTGACTATTCTGAGGGTGTCAATATCTTCCATTGAACTCATATATTCCAGTATCATGTGGCCCAGGTAATGCCTATATATGCTTCTAGTAGACCGTGTACTAAAGAAGGACTTCACTTTGGTATTTTCTAAAAAAAGTGATACAATGATACATGGGTCTTGTATGTGGAGCCACTGATGTGGTAATAAAAAAACCTAGATCCCCTGAACCTGTTTTGTCAAACATGCACAAATACTTGTTGACAACCCACTGATACAAGTGCAGTCATGGCATCATGGCCAAGGTGGAGTTTGTATATGAGTTAGCTTTGAGACGGGTTGAGTTGCCACAGAATTTCAGCTAGCTAAATGGAGTGGCCACAGACTCTTCGGATCTGCCTTAGAAAATCATGTGAGCCAGGGTACTCAAGTAGAAACCGCTGCACCACAAGGTTAAACATGTGTGTCAGGAAAGGCAAACGCATTAACTTTTCCTGGCAAAGGATGGACAGCACATTGCTGTCACATGTGACCTTTCCTGGCACAAGATGGTATGGGATTATCCACTTCTACACAGGCCCCATTGTGGCTCCAGTCTTCCAAGCAGACCAGCTGCAAAAAGTATGACAGTGTTTTGCATGAGCCATTGCAGAGCCACTAGGTCATTTGGGGTACTGATGGATTGACAACGACTCACCAGTTAAACCATTAAAGAGAGGATGGAGGTGACTGAGCTGTCACCATCACCAAGTTTAAAAACGCAAGGCAACACCACCAGTTCCAGCAGTGTGCTCCAAACTGCATCTTTACTGACCATCATCAAAGTTACCCAGTGGGCTGTGAAAGACATATAATGCAAACTTAGCTTCCATATGATGGTAGAGGGCAGGAATGGCCTTCTGGTGAAAAAAGGGTAGACTCCACCAGCTATGGGAGTAGCTGTAAAGCCATCATCTGGAATTTAGACATTGGGTATTTACTTACAATTTAGTGGCTGGGGAAGAGACACTTGGCTGGTTAAGGATACAGCAGGAGATGGCAGGGTTGAAGTCTATGCTTGCCCCTACTGTGCATGGCCCCACGCTGACCCTCTTCTCCGCTGGAAGTGCCATAAGGTAAGCTTCTCAAACCCCTTGTAAGACTTCACCTGCAGCCTCTAGAGATATGGATAGACAATTCTTGTGCAGTGGGGAGAGGTGGAAAGGGAGGCATCAGAAAAAACAGGAGGAGTGTAGCCACCTCATCTGTGGACTGGTAAGCTGTAATATATTACATTCTTTTTTTTTTTGAGTTTAGATATGTTTTTGTTTAGCCCACACAGAGGCTATCTTCATTGTACACCTTGCTGGGCTCAGTCTATCTTCCTGGTAGCTACATTAGCAGCCATACCATCTTCCCTTTCTGATCTTAAAGTATATCAATAGCCAGAACCAGTGGCGGCTGGAGCTAAACTTTTTGGGGGGGTGGCAAACAACCCCCACCCCCCAGGTCCACACTCAGCCCTCCACGGTCCCCAAGCACTCACCCCTCCACGGTCCCCTTGCGCTCACCCCTCCATGATCCTGCCCCCCTTATTGACCGGCCGCTCCTGGCCAAAACTTATTTTCTCTATCACTAGACAAGAAAGGCAGGAAACTCTCCAACAGCACCACGGACAGAGAAAACAAAAACCTTTTTTTCAAGTTTTATAAGGGAATGCCAGAACCACTGTCAACTTTTGATTGTTGTTGGTTTGAGCCAATTGATGAAGGCACAGAGCAAGGCTAAGCCCCAGCCTCAATGCTTGGGCTTCCACCGTCACTCTGTCCTGTGCTGTGCATTTCTAAGAGCCTTTAATAAACTCTATTAGACAGTTGTAATGGCAGTTAAAGCCCATACAGGTGAAAGCAACAGGTTCACTTTAATGATGGCCCAATCTTCAGCTTATATTGACCTTCCTGGAGTAAAGAAAATGCTTAATAATCCCCCATGTGACAGAGCTAGTGGTTAGTGATTGGTTTCTCAGGCACACAATACTGTCCTGTTGGGGCAGGGAGCAAGTCCTCAGCAGTGTAAAAGCTCAATATCAAAACTGAAGCTGACCATACATTATACAATTTTCTTGTTCAATTTTCTTTTGATTTACCTTCAACCATATAGTGCAAGGGCCTGGCTGATTGCATACAAATTGAAAGTGTTTAGGTGTGACCTCATATTATATGGTTTTGGTCAGCCGTGGCTGGTGTATAAGGGGCGCTTGGGCGCCGCCTCCCCGCGAGAATCATCATATCTTCTCATGTTTTTTTTGTATACTATTTCTTTTTCAATTGGTGTGAATCAACTGGGTATATTATCTCTGGCCAGGCTTGGAGTAGAGGCTGAACAAAGTTCAGTTTGCATTTCCCTTATCTGATTAGAGATTGCACAGCAGGGATACAATCTAACAGAGCCCTTTGTGAATAAGCAGAATAGTGCTCAAAAAAATAAAGCTGGCCATGCATTTTACAATGTTCTTGTACAATTTTCCTTTAGGTTTACCAAAAACAGGGGCAGCCCATGCATTGAGGGCGCATGGGTGGCCCCCCATCCTGGCCTGGCTACTGCTCTCCTATCCATGCGCCCAGCCCCATTCAGGATGCCGTACACATGAACTCCTATGGTGGGGACAGGAGGGTTTTTTTTTAAGCACCTGATTAGAGCCAGAAGCTCTAATAGGCTCAAAAAAGGGTGGGCTCGGGGCGCAGAAAGTGCACCCTGACCCCACCCAATTGTGTGACCATAGAGAATTAATTTTTGCTAATTTTACACTACAATGCCTCCCCGCCAATCAGGAGGCAGGTTGGTGAGACCTGCTTCCCGATTGGCCAAAGCGCCAGGTGATCCTATTGGATGCCTGGCACTAAGGAAGAGGAGACACACTGTGCTGGCGCCACAGCCACCACTGCCTGCATGCCCACAGGAGGAGAGGAGAGCACACCACCACAGAAGCCTGCATGAACCAGTAAGTGCTGCCCGGTCCTCCGGGGTGGGGGGGATGGGGGGTGGATCAGCAGCTGTCAGTGCCTCGAGACCCCGGTCACCCCTTATTAGGGGTGCCAGCCACCACTGCATCCTAGGTTCTGGGTAAACACATGGATATTTCCAGGATGGAAGATTTTAGTGTCAGTGCAGTCTCAATCCGGGGGTGGATTGTCAGTACAGATCACGGAGGACTCAGGACAGGAGAGAACATGGAAGGAGCGGGGGTATTTGGAGAAGGGGCACCCCTGCTGACTCTGTGGCACCTGGTATGTGTGTGTGGGGGGGGGGGGCTGGATAGGCTGCCTGTAAACTACTTTTAACACTATTCATGGCACAGCATGACCCAGACATCCCAGCAGGGAAGGAGTTACGCTTCTCTCAAGTTGTGCTTGTGCCTAAGGAGAGGATTTGCTGGGCTGCAGGAGAAGGTGATTGGTGTGAGTAGGGAGTTGTAGAATGACACCATGGGCTCTGATAGTAGAGAGTTTTGTATAGCGTGTGAGGGGATGACAGCACGTGTTGACATCACTGGCGATGGAGGAAATGTCTGAGCAGAGCAGGGTGGTCCATGTGGTCTCTTTGTTATCTGCTGGAGTAGTGACCAGGCAGGGTGCTGCTAAGAAAAGTACTGATAGCTGATATCAAATGAAGGACAATAGTACTCAAGCATGCCAAGCACAAGTTACATCACCTTTCCAGTCCTCAAGGGCAGTATTGTATTATATGGGACTGTGCACACAGCTGCGTTGCGCTCTTGTGTTCAGCGGTGTAAAATGAAAGTAGAAAGCTCTGCATCCGCACTCTGTAATTCTGTACAATGTGCATGTGTAGGTATGGAAAGGCATGCACATGTCTACATGGTGGGATTAAGTTAGCCACTTGCCCTCCAGAAGGTTTACCCTCCTTAATGACCAGGCCATGTTTTGCGATATAGCACTGCGTTACTTTAACCACTTCAGCCCTGGAAGGTATAGTTTTCACTTTCTGTTATAAAACACAATAAAAGAAATGTAAAAAATCTAATTTCTTCATAAATGTAGGCCAATATGTATGCTGCTACCTGTTTTTGGTAAGAAAAATTCCCATTAAGCATATATTGATTGGTTTACATGAAAGTTATAGGGGTTGATTTACTAAAGCTGGAGTGTGCAAAAACTGGTGCAGCTGTGCATGCTAGCCAATCAGCTTCTAGCCTCAGCTTATTCAATCAAGCTTTGACAATAAAACCTTGAAGCTGATTGGTTTCTGTGTGGAGCTGCACCAAATTTTTTACTTTCAAGCTTTAGTAAATCAACCCCATAGTGTCTACAAAGTTCTGTGAGGCTGAGCTATATACCCCGATATGTAATGCTGAGCTATATACCCTGATCTGTAATGCTGAGCTATATACCCTGATCTGTAATGCTGAGCTATATACCCCGATCTGTAATGCTGAGCTATATACCCTGACTGTAATGCTAAACTATATACCCTGATCTGTAATGCTGAGCTATATACCGTGATCTGTATTGCTGAGCTATATACCCTGATCTGTAATGCTATGCTATATACCCTGATCTGTATGCCTGAGCTATATACCCTGATCTGTGAGGCTGAGCTATATACCCTGATCTGTGAGGCTGAGCTGTATACCCTGATCTGTAATGCTGAGCTATATACCCTGATCTGTGAGACTGAGCTATATACCCTGATCTGTGAGGCTGAGCTATATACCCTGATCTGTGAGGCTGAGCTATATACCCTGATCTGTGAGGCTGAGCTATATACACTGATCTGTGAGGCTGAGCTATATACTCTGTCCTGTGATGCTGAGCTGTATAATGTGTCCTGTGATGCTGAACTGTATACTGTGTCCTGTGATGCTGAGCTGTATACTGTGACCTGTGATGCTGAGCTATACACTCTGTCCTGTGATGCTGAGCAGTATACTCTGTCCTGTGATGCTGAGCAGTATACTCTGTCCTGTGATGCTGGGGCTGTATAATCTGTCCTGTGATACTGAGCTGTATACACCGGACACTATGGGGTTGATTTACTGATACTGGAGAGTGCAAAATCTGGTGCAGCTGCACATGGTAGCCAATCAGCTTCTAACTTCAGCTTTTTCAATCAAGCTTTGACAACAAATCCTGGAAGCTGATTGGTTTCTTTTCAGAGCTGCACCAGATTTTGCACTTTTTAGGTTTAGTAAATCAACCCCTATGGGTAGAAGCAAGTGGAATACAGGGGATGGAGTTCGTGGATTATATAAGGGGTGGGGCTTATAAGAAATGGGAGTGGTCAAAAAGGAAGGGTGGGGTCTGCCCCCCATCCTAAAACTTCACCAAATAGAAACCTGCCTTGATTGACTAAGGAGTAGTGTTGAGCGAACCCGGACTGTAACGTTCGGGTCCGTACCGAACTTTCGGGTGTCCGTGGCACGGACCCGGACCCGGACATTTCAAAAATCGTTCGGGTTCGGTCCGGGGTTCTGCTATTTTACTCCACGTGTTGAGAAGCTGCAGGGCAGCCAATCAACAAGTGTTTCACTGGTTTGCCCTTAGAAGCCATCACAGCCATGCCTACTAATGGCATTGCTGTGATTGGCCAGTGCATCATGTGACCCAGCCTCTTTATAAGCTGGAGTCACAGTGCTGCAGTCACATGCTCCTTGGGTTAGTGTAGGGAAAGGTAGCTGACTGCGTGAGGGACAGATTTGAGACATTTTAAGACCTGATCCTGCATCCTGAGATAGATTACTTTACTACTGCTGTCTGTGCTGTTGCTCTGAGGACAGA
>BLSH010214487.1:23992-55227 GCA_018402905.1 Glandirana rugosa | reverse complement strand
TTTACTTGATTTTAATTTATTTTCCCTATCCCCATTTATTTGTAGGGCACTTGCCCTAGTTTGAAGATGATTTTGGAACAGTTATATGGTTTCTACCGTTAATTAATACTGGACACAGTTTGAAGATGATCCACATTCACCTCCATTTTTGCTTTTTTTTGTTTTTATTTTTTTTAAAATATTTAAAGTTATTTCCCTGTCCCCATTTTTTTTGTAGGGCACTTGCCCTACCCTTACCCCCATTTTACTTCCTTTTGCAGCCCTCTGGGGCTTTCCAGGACTTTGCTACAGCCATTTTTGTGCCTAAAAGTTCGGGTCCCCATTGATTTCAATGGGGTTCGTTGTCCGTGCGATCGTTCGGGTTCCGTCCGGACCCGGACCCGGACTTTGTCCCGAAGTTCGGACGGACCAGCAGAACCCGAACGTCCAGGTGTTCGCTCAACTCTACTAAGGAGTGCACCACTTGATTATACTCCAGCAAACATCTCGCTAGTGCAATCCTGCAAAATCTGTTGCCAAAGATCTATATCCTCTAACGCCAATGTCACCCCACATATTCAGATGATTCCCCTAGAATCATCTGAACATAAAGAACAGCAAATTATAAGAGCAGGTACCTCTCAGTTCCCAAGTGAAGCTGATCTGGTCATTAGTGGGCTTCAGTGTTATGTAAGGCCCCTTTCACATGGGCGTTCCGTATGTTTGTTTTTCAAAAAGGGACACCAATGTATTTCTATGGGCAAGCGGATGTTAGCGGATGATCATCTGTTGACATTTGCCTTCCTTAACATTCGTTTTTTGAAAAGGAAGAAAGCCCTATTTTTCTTCTATTAAGAAAGACGTAAGCGGACATAAACAGATGTCAACAGGACAAACGGTCTGTTTTTGCTTCTTTTTTTGCATTGGTTGCTAGTAGCCGGCACCCGCTGGGGTCCTATCAACCAGTGACTAATCTCTGCTGTCAGCGGGGAATTCCCAGCTGACAGCAGAATGTAATCAACAGAGGGGGGCAGTGTGTACTGCAGGAGAGGGGCAGTGCTTACAGAGCGTGGGGAGTGTGTACACAGAGGAACTTTCACTTGCCGGCAGCAAATTACATTATCAGTTCACCCCGCTGCTAGAATAAAGGGGTGGGGTCATCCCGTGACATCACCTGGATCATTCATTTGCTGGCTCGAAATCAGCGCAGGGAGAAGCAGAGCTGTCATTCGGCCCCTCTGCTAAAGTAGACAAAGTACTCTAATGGTACCCCTAAACCTATCAATAACACTAATGCTGATCCTAGTCCTGTCGATAATCAAAACCCCGCTTATACACAAAGTCACATGGTCACCATGTCATCATTATCATGGCAATCAACAAAGCCGCATGGTGAAATTAGATGCCAATTTCAATGAAATTTCGGTGAATGCAAAACTTTGTAATATTAACAAAAATCAAGTTCACCAAAATCATCAGTGCATCCCTAGCATTTAACAGTACAAGCCAAAGCTGCATCTAAAGTATATCTAACTCTTAATAATTTTTTAGTTTTGAATTAAGTAGCGAATGATTACTTTTTTTCTTTTTTTAGCTATTTGTATCCCATGGTAGAGATTTTCCTTCGTTTCCTGCCACACATAAACAACAGGAAGTGAGGGAACTGTTAGAAAGTTATCATTGCAACAGTTGTCCTCTTTGGAAGATTTCCCTTTTATTCCTGCTCTGGGGAAAGTGTTCATGCAGAAACAGAATATTCATAATTCTACTATTGAGGTAGAAGAAAGAAAATACTTTACAGTAAAAATTTAAAATGAAATATTAAAATTAAAACCTTGACTATTTGTTTGTGAATGATTTCTGTGCAAGTTCTCCTGTGAATGATTTCTGTGCAAGTTCTCCTGTGAATGATTTCTGTGCAAGTTCTCCTGTGAATGATTTCTGTTCAAGTACTCATGTAGTTCATTTGTCTGGTGTCTGGATTCTTCAGTTACCGCGATAATCCAGATAGTCAGATTTACTGCCAGCAGCACCATCAGAAAACACCTGAGAAGATATATAGCACAGTTATATAGAGGGACTTCTCTAAAAGTAACAATGTCAATAAAGATCAGATACATTTTTTATACCCAGAGCCCCAATAACATTCTTGTTCAGGCTTGGATGAAGTACCTTCAACAAAATCTGCCCCAGGCATACCTCCTAACTGTCCCTGATTTGGGATAAAGTCCCTCTGTCCCTCTTTCCCTCCTCATTTGTCCCTCATTTTGGTCTGATCTATAAAGTCGTATAAAAAAATGCACCTCTTATCTTATAAAAAGTGTTTCCCAATGCTAAACCTTTCACCCCAATTCTAAATTGCTGTATTTGTGAATCTTAAAAGCCAATATAAAGGAATAATAGTGGTACAAAAAAAGCCCTTGAGGATTTAATTAACTTTTTTTTGGTTAATTCTCCTGTAAGGGTGTGTGGCAAGAGGCATGTCCTATGCCTATATACATTTGCTTGTAGGTGCCTCTCATTCCCATCTCAAAATGTTGGGAGGTATGTGAAAGGTCTTTAGCAGCCATGTGAAAGTCTAGAACAGGGGTACTAAATTAAACTTCAAAGTAGTATGGTCTGTAAAATTTTCTTCCAGAAGATGTCTGAGTCTCATGTTTGTGCTATGACTCACAGTATATACAGTATCTTGTCATCAAAAAATGCCCATTGTACAATTTCCATAGTATTTCAATAATAATTGTTGCCATTTTTTAGTGTGAACCTTTACACACGTTTTCCCAATCACAATGTCCCCTTACTTCAGGTGTCCTGATTAGAGTGCCCCCTGACATCACATGTCCCAATGTAGCACCCTCTAGTTAGTGAGATGCTAGAGTGAGGCTTTTCTCTGGCAGTATAGGTAAATTTAGGCAGGCCTAACTGATGGCTAGGCCTGTTTTGTTTTGATTCTGGGCTGGGAGTGACTCACAGATGGTGTCACTTCTCAGTTACCTCCCTCTTTTTCTATAAGATGCTTGAAGGAGAGGAGGGGAAGAGAGGTGGAGCTTAATGTGGTATCTTAACCTCTTCACGTCTGTGCTATAGCCGAAAGACGGCTACAGCGTGGACCTAAATTGCCGGGCAGAAGTCCATGGACGTCCTCCCGTACACGAGCCGCCTGCGAGCCCCCTGTGAGGCGTGCTCTGTGATCACCGAGTCTATGAGACTCGGCTGATCATAGATCAGTGTAAAGGGCCGGTCCTGCCCCCTTACCACATGATCAGCTGTCAGCCAATGACAGCTGATCACGTGATGTAAACAAAAGATCGGTAATCAGCGATTTTAGTTCCCTCGCGCTGACAGCGTCAGGGAAATAAATAGCCAATCACTGGCTGCAGACAGAGGGACATCAGTCTCGCACACGCATAGACACTGCTGCTATGCAGTGCCCTCCAGTGCCATCTACCAGTGCCACCCAAAGGCGCACATCAGTGCAGCCTACCAGTGCCCACGAGTGCCACCTATTAGTGCCCACCGGTGCCACCTATCAATGCCCACCAGTGCCACCTATCAATGACCATCTGTGCTGCCAACCAGTGCCCATCAGTTCCACATATCAGTGTTGTCGGTCAGTGTCAACTACCAGTGCCCATTCATGCCACCCATCAGTGCCTATCAGAGCCACCCATCAGTGCCACCCATCAGTACCCTTCATTGCCGCCCGTCAGTGCCACCCATCAGTGTCCATCAGTGCCACCTTATCAGTGCCCATCAGTTTAGCCTATAAGTGCCCATCAGTGTCCATCAGTGCTGCCTCATCAGCGCACATCAATGAAGGAGAAAAATTACCTGTTTTCAAAATTTTATAACAAACTATTGTAGCACCCCCATAGTGTAGGTGCGTTTTTCTAGTAGGGTTTGCTAGGTGAAGTAAAATTTAGTCAGGCCTGAGTGCAAGAGCAGGCCTGAATGTTTTGATCTGGGCCGGGAAGAGTGGCTCAGGGAGGACTGAGTGGACTTGACAGAATAGGTCACCAGAACCTTCCACTTCTTTCTAGAAACCTGGAGGACGGTTTCAGGTCAGAGAGCTGGGAGATAGGTGGAGCCATCTGGAGTGTTCTGGGAATCCCTGACCAATCCCCAAACAGGATTGGCAGGGGGGCAGGCCTCCTTAAATACTCTGAGTCAGCCCAATCTGGGGAGAGTGTCGGGTGGAAGTCTGGAGATGTAGTAGAGGTGCTGTGGAGGCCCCTACCCGGGCGGTCACCCCAGTCTGGGGAGGGCGACCTTGGGGCCTGGAGGTTTGGGTGCAGTCAGGAGTGGTGGTGATTCTTGGAGTCGCACAAGGCCACAGGAGAACAGCGGAGGTGCTACACAGTGAGAGACTTTAAAATGATCCACCGGTTTGGTGAGCGAAGGTCCCTGGAAACTGCAAGAGAAAGTGCTGGAGCAGGCTGGGAGAGGAATAGTGGACAGTCTGTGGGAGCCTTGGGAGTCAGTTCAGGGAAAGGAGAGTCACTGAGGAAAAGCAGGTTGGTGGGACCTGCAAGAGGGATGGGCTGGGAGTTGTAGTCCATCAAAGGCCCAGCTAGCACTCAAGTGCTCTTGCTAAACATTCATGGGCCTATGATCCTTGGCCTGTAATGGGTGTTCCGGAGGTTCTGCTGAGAGTAGGCCTCGCCATGTGCTAGCTGCGTTGAAGAGAAAGGAACAGAGAAGCTTGATAAATTTCCTTTCAAGCTGGAAACTAAGTTCAGTGCTGGAGAGAAGTAATGGAGTGATGATTTACTAAGTTCAGTACTGGAGAGAGAACAGTAGGAGAAACGGTCAGCAAGTTGAGTGCTGGAGAGTGGTGAGGAGTAACAGTCTGCAGAGGGACGGTCTGCAGGGAAGTGTGCATATACAGGACTGTATATGGAGTTCATGTATGATAATTCTTTGGGCATCCCACAGTCATCCCTTATCCCCATCCAAGTTATTTCCGCTAAACAAAACAACAAAAACAAGAGCTGGTCAGTGTCTACGGATGTGTGAGATATGGTGGGATTGAGGGCAGCTATAAGGTGAACCACAACTACAGGCTACTTCCAAGGGAGCACATGGCTACACTATGAAACGGGTTGGGGTTTTTTTCAACACTTTCGGTAGTTTTTTTTGTTTTTTTAGCAAAAGATAAAAATCTCAACAGTGATTAAATACCACCAAAAGAAGGTTTTATTTGTGTGAAAAAGATAAAAATGTCATATGAGTACAGTGTAGCATGACCGCGCAATTGTCATTCAAATCGCGACAGTGCTGAAAGATGAAAATTGCCCTGGGCAGGAGGGGGGTTTAAGTGCCCAGTAAGCAAGTGGTTAAGAAACCCTGACCAATCCCCAATTTGGATTGGCAGGGGGCAGGCCTCCTTAAATACCTGGGGTCAGCCCAGCTGGAGAGGAGTTGTCAGGTGGAAGAGCGGGAGTGAGTGTAGAGGGCCCACAGGGAGCTCCCCAGTCTGAGGGGATGACCCTAGGTTGGGGCTTGGGTGCATCCGGGAGGAGTGAGTGATTCTGGAAGCAGAGGCACATGAGAGAGCAGAAAGGAGGACAGTGGGAGAGAACACTCTAAGTGAATCTAGGGAGGACTACTGGTCGCTAGACATGAGCAATTTGTTTCGTTCCCGAATTCGTTTTTCAACAAAATTTTATAAAAAATTGTTAGTTCAGAAATAATTGAATAATGAAAATCTGTTTAACAAATTTTTCAGAAATTCCAAATTCGAAAATTCTTAAATTCGAAAAACCAATATACGAAAATTCGAAATCCGAAATTTGGAAATTTGAAAATCTGAAAATTCGAAAATCCGAAATTCGGAATTTTGAAAATTCGAAATTCAAAAATCTGAAAATAAGTAATCTGAAAATTTGAAAATCCGAAGATCCAAAAATCTGAAATTCAGAAATTTAGAAATCCAAAATGCGAAAATCCAAAATTTGAAAATTCTGAAATTCGGAAATCTGAAAATCCTGAAATAAAAACGAAAATGCTAAATGATAACTAACTAACTTATAATAACTATTACTAACTATGAAATTATAGGTATTGGAATTTCCTTTCAAATTTGGCTGTTAGTGAACGTAACGAATACGAATTTATCTGAAATAATGAATGCTGCATCTAAACGAATAGAACATAACAAATTAATAATAATAAATAATAATAATAATAAAAACGTATTACTATTTTTAATTTGTTGCATACAAAAAAAAACAATTGCATGGATTGTTCAATGACTCTGAGTGCTTGAGGAGTTGAATGCCTGGCTGGGCAGGGTGACAGACAGACCACTACATTCAGCATCCCCTACGGGGGCATGACTACATTTGGGGGCATCGTCTGGGATGTCTGTTCACAGCTAACATGCCAGCCGTTGCCCCTTGCATCCAAAGTTGATCGAGCTGGGAAACTGCACTTTATTCTACAAGTTGGGGAATTACACATTGGGGAAGGACTTATGTGCTCTGCCTGCTTTTCAGAACTACAGTAACAAGTGCTGTTGCCCATAGCAACCAACCAGAGCTGTTGCCAAGTTCCACTTTATTGCTGCCCGCTCTCCCAGTTGCCCCAACCGCTGCTGGGATGGACACTTGTACTATCCTGTAACTCAGGAACTGTTTCACCATGTGCTGTTACCTGTGGAACCCCCGGCGGGCGACTGCGCACATAGATTACAAATAAGTCCAGCGGCCTGCTGTTATTGGACATCCTGAACGTTTGTTTCAAATTCCTGCTTACTACAGTCAAGTGTGCCAGGAATTGTCTACTGTTGCTCGGGGTGATCGGGGTAAGCCTAGGGTAGCCTGTGGGTGGGATTGTGCTAAAAGTGTTACCTTCAGTGAGCCATGGGCTACAAACTTTACTGTTGCTACCGGCAATGACCGGGGAAGTCAGTGGTCCTCTGTTTCCATTTGCTTGGGCACAGTCGGTGCCAAGCGACATGTCCGTACAAGTCCTGCTAGCTACAGTGTGCCTGCAAACTTCAGTTCATCTAACAAGGGGTTACAACAGCACGTCCAGGGTAGAGCCTGCTTATCAGTCTTTCAGACGCCAGCGTGTCTGGAAGCGATGGGGCGGTGCCACCCCCTGGAGGAGACCCAGCGTTCCCTGCTAGCTTCCCTCGCGTGGGATTCACCCTGGGATTGATCAAGGGGATGGAGCGGCTGTGCTCAGAGCGCCAGATACCAACAGCAGTGGTGAGTGCCTGGATCTGGTGCGGTCATTGTGACGAACCTCTCACCCGGCTAGCATCCGGCCAGCAGGATCCACATTACTATCAAGTGGACCTGCCTTTAGAACTTTGTACATTACAGCCATGGATGTCCCGGAAGGCCGGAGCGGTCCTGGAGTCATCTTAGAAAGGCGGGGTCGAGTCAGAGCCTGGCGACTCCCCTGCGAAGAAAAGCGTCATAGGAGAAGAGTCTGCTATGGATTGCGGCTTGGCCGAGGACTTGGTGACTGAGTACAGCCCTGCAGGAGCCAGTTGTCTATGAAATGTCGGCTGCATCTATGTCCCTCGCTATCCCTGACCAGAGGGAGCCAGTGGTGGAGGGGAGTCGGCCCTCAGGTGAGCTGAATGGGAATGCAGGGACAGAGCCAGAGGTTGGGGATCCCCTAGACTGTTAGTGAAGTATGGGTCCCTAGAGAGGCTGGCAGAATGGTTGTTTCTGGACAGTTGCTCAGAGGAGGAGTGGGAGACAGGAGGTTCCCAGGTCCTAGAAGTACTGTCCGAGGAGGGAGAGGAGACAGATTTTGCGGGGGAGCCTGGAGAAGCTACAGAAACCTCTATCTGCAGCAGACAGATTTTTGTCCGTAGACCATCCACCACCCAGACCAGTGCGCCAACCTACAGGCAGTTGGTGCAGAGGTCCCATGAAGCCTGTGTCCTGCCCGGGAAAGGAAATCCCAGAGAGCTGCCCAGGCTTTCCCGGTTTCAGCAGGCAGTTCAAAAAAGGGTTGCTTTGGAGTGAGGTTTGGACTTCCCCTATGTCCCTCCTGAAATCATGGACATTGTTGAAGACTCCCGGGGAAAAGTGAGAGAATTCACTGATTTGGGTGTTTTTGCACGTCCCTAAGCTGCTGTGGGTACCAGAGTGAGAGGAGACCTGGGCCCGTTTCATGGGCATTCAGAAGGAATGGTGGCTGGGGAGGTCCATCAGCAGGGACAGAGTGATGGTTGCCAGAGCGGGACGGCCCACGAAGAGTCACTCTGTCTCCATCAGGGAGGAAGGGGGTGGCAGGAAGAGGTTACCTGACCCGCACTTGTATGCTTGAGAGGGAATGTTGGAGTACAGCGACTATAAAGTGCCACATGAACTGCTGAGGAGTTGAAGAGAGAGTGTGCCCTTCCCTTTTCCCTGACTTTGCAGGAACAGATTGGCCTGCTACCCTGGATGCCCAACGGATGAGACGTATCCCACTGCAACGACACTAAGGGTACGGTCTGTTCTTGGAACTAACTCTTTAAGGAACATGGTTGTTTGGGGAGGGACCCCTCTCACCAGGGATTCCAAGAAGAATATTTTCTCTAAGAAAAAAAATGCATATATTGTGTTTTTCCTTTTGCTGTTCTGCCAGAAGGCTGTAATCCCCTTCTGACAGAACTACAGATGAAATGTACCTTGCTGTGTGTTGTTGCTGTTGTTCTTTCTGTCAGTAGGATTTATAACCACCTTCTGACAGAAACGTTGCAAAATGTAGTGGTAGAATAGGATGTTTTACTGTTTTGCAGGACCCTTCACGATGGGACGACTGTCTATCTATCTCCGCCTGGAGCAACGGATTCTGCAGACAGAGGGTCTCTCCTGAGGAGGAGATGCTCTGGTCCTACATGTATACAGGATGTTTGTAATTATAGGGATCTATAGTTAGGTATACAATGAACATACTTTAAATGTCAAAGAGAAATATATATATATATTTGATACGCAACTTATTTGTATATGTCCCATCCAAGTATGGGGGGGGTGAGTGTGAGTGTAGCACCCTTTAGTTAGTGAGGTTTTTCTCTGACAGTATATGTAAATTTAGGCAGGCCTAACTGAGGGCTAGACCTGTTTTGTTTTGATTCTGGGCTGGGAGTGGCTCAGGGTAGCAGCTAGCGACTCACAGATGGTGTCACTTCTCGGTTACCTCACTCTTTCTTCTAGAAGATGCTAGAAGGAGAGGCGGGAAAGATAGGTGGAGCTGTATGTGGTATCTTAAGGAGCCCTGACCAATCCCCAATATGGATTGGCAGGGGGCAGGACTCTTTAAATATCTGGGGTAAATTCAGCTGGGTAGGAGTTGTTGGGTGGAAGAGCGGGTGTGAGAGAGTGTGGAGGCCGTTGGGGCCAACAGGGAGCTCTGGGGTGGGTGACCCTGGGCTGGGGCTCCGGTGCATCCAGGAGAGCAGAAGAGAGGACAGCAGGAGAGAACACTCTAAGAGTCTTTAGGGAGGACTACTGGCCGCAGCCGGGAGGGCTGGTGAGTGAGGCACAGTCAGGAGGACTTGCATACAGAAAGTCAGTGCTGGAAGACTTCCCTTTGCCAGACACTGTGACCAATGGTTTGTGGGTACAGAAGCTATATAACATGTCATGCGCCACTGACTATGGGTCCCTCTTTAACCAATGTCTTAATGGTAAAATATCTCCAATCAAAGTCACCAGCCAAGGTATCTTGTTAGTATTGACTATAGGTGTGCGCAGCTAATAGCATTACGGTGTGCTCCCCAAAGCTCAAATGCACATGCGTTTATTTTTTGTTTGTTTGTATTATTTTTTACAATGATATATTTTTTACAACTTTTAGGAGCCCTGTTGGGGGCTTTGGTGAAAAATGATGTCTTACTTTTGAGACAGAAAAGGGGATTGAGGCCAGAGATTCCCCAGTCCCTTTCTCTGCAGCCTCAGCTGCACTGGACAGTGAATGGATGGGAAATGCTCTGTCCTGAGTGGCTTTCTGTTCATACACAAACTGAAGCATGCTTCAGTCATAAATAATCACAGTGAGTGACCAGTACCGATCACTCACTGTGCTCATTCAGAAAAGGAAGGGACCAGTAAATGACATATTTACTGGCCCTTCCCCCCCGCTCTCCATTCTGCAATGACCCCTGCAGCAACCGATGAGGGAGGAGAGGAGGGAAGCAGGCAGCGCTGCAGTGAAAGAAGGGGGACACAAGGGCCCAGGCAGCAGGGGCATTCTGCACCTCATGGGGTGATTAGGGTGGGCCCATGCACACCCTGCACACTCCATGCACATGCCCATGTTATTGACACAGATGGTAAGTTCCCCCTGCTCCCCAGCCCAGTCCTCCACTGGATGACCTTCAGGTAAGCCACCCTCATTACTTTGCCTGCTCCAGTGCTGTTATAACAATTGACTTAATTTCAACACATTGCTGAACTTCCACAGCTTCAAATTTTTGCAACTGAGAGTCCAGTTTTTAATTAATATCCAAGCTAAGCAAACAATGAACAATTTTATGACTTTCATGCATTTTCCAACTATGGGGATTTATAGGGTTATTATTTTTTATTTCTTTATGTGGGAAAACCAGAGACAACGTTTCATCCATTAAGCGCCCATTTATGAAGCTGCTCAATTTTACCATAAGAAGCAAAGGCAAACTAAGAATAAAAAAAAAAAATCTTATAAATTGGGCACCTGCAACAGGAGAGAGTTGGGGCATCAAGCACCTGTGTTATTGAAGAATTCCATCATCTTGGCTACTCACACACTCCCAACCTTAGGCCCACCTAATGAAATAAATGATTGTCCAAATGATCAGCCTTTGCAAGCATTAACTGTGAATATGAACGGGGTGCAAAGTTCTCTTCACTAAAGTTTTACAGCACCTCTTTTTTCCCATGAAAAAACTGTGACACTGTTCGTTACCAGCACAAGTTTAGAAAGGGGTTGCCAACCAGCTTTTCCTCCTTCCCTCTGTTTTAGGTACCCCAAAGTGGGTTCTCTCTTCTTCCCTGCTCCAGGCCTGCCCCAAAAGTCCGCAACATACATGATGGCTCACAGCAGGCTTCCACTTCCCATTAACAATCTGTCCTAACTCCATCAGCCCCAGCCTACATAAAGGAAAAGGCAGCCCAGCCAGCATTACATAGCCCACAGTTCACACCATAATGTACGCTGTAACACACATTATATTATACGTTGCTGCAAGACTAGACAAGTATTGAAATGATCCGTCTATAATCAACATAGGGATCAACATAGATTAAGTAACACTGGAATTGATATATTAAACTACTACAAAAGAAGATCCTAAATCCTAAATGCAGTTAGAAAATTTGCTCCAGAAAAGCTCCAGAAGAGAATTTCACCATGCCTGGAGTTAAAATCTTAGCCTTGTAGCACATCCAGGGATGGAAAGTTGAGGGTGTGCAAGAAGCATTTGAAGTGAAAAGTACCTCTTATAATTTGCCTGATTCACACATCTCTCTGGAAAATGTACAGTGAGGGGAAAAACTTATTTAATCTCCTGCTGATTTTCTACATTTGCCCACTAACAAAGAAATGATCAGTCTATAATTTTAATGGAAGGTTTATTTTAACAGTGAGAGACAGGATAACAAAAAAAAATATCCATAAAAACACATTTCAAAAAAGTTACAAATTAATTTGCATTATAATGAGTGATATTTGATCCCCTATCAATCAGCACGATTTCAGGCTCCCAGCTGTCTTCTATTCAGGTCACAAGCTGAGATTAGGAGCACTCTCTTAAAGGGAGTGCTCAGAATTTCAACTTGTTACCTGTATAAAAGACACCTGTCCACAGAAGCAATCAATCAGATTCCAATCTCTCCACCATGGCCGAGACCAAGAGCTACCAAGGATGTCAGGGACAACATTTTAGACCTACTCAAGGCTGGAATGGGCTACACAACCATCAACAAGCCACTTCGTGAGAGGGTGACAACAGAAGAAACATAAAATAGCTGTCAATCTCCCTCGATCTGGGGCTCTATGCTAGGTCTCACCTCGTGGAGTTTCAATGATCATGAGAACGGTGAGGAATCAGCCCAGAACTATGTGGGAGAATCTTGTCAATGATCTCAAGGCAGCTGGGACCATAGTCACCAAGAAAACAATTGGTAACACACTATGCCACGAAGAACTTAAGTCCTGCAGCGCCGCCAAGGTCCCCCTGCTCAAGAAAGCACATGTACAGGCCCTTCTGAAGTTTGCTAATGAACATCTGAATGATTCAGAGGAGAACTGGGAGAAGTGTGGTGATTAAATGAGACCAAAATCAAGTTCTTTGGCATCAACTCAACTTGCCATGTTTGGAGGAGGAGGAATGTTGCCTATGACCCCTAAACACCATCCCCACCATCAAACATGGAGGTGGAAACATTATGCTTTGGGGGTGTTTTTCTGCTAAGGGGACAGGACAACTTCCCTGCAGCAAAGGGATGATGGACGGGGCCATGTACCATCAAATCTTGGGTGAGAACCTCCTTCCCTCAGCTAGGGCATTGAAAATGAGTCATATATGGGTATTCCAGCATGACAATGACCCAAAATACATGGCCAAGGTAACAACGGAGTGGCTCAAGAAGAAGCACATTAAGGTCCTGGAGTGGCCTAGTCAGCCTCCAGACCTTAAAGAAGTTGTAAAGGCAGAGGGTTTTTATCTTAGCGCATTCTATGCATTAAGGTAAAAAAAACCTTCTGTGTGTAACAGCCTCCCTAGCAGCCCCCTAATTACTTACTTGAACCCCATCTTTCTCCAGCAATGTCCACAAATGTCGAAGCCAGTGGTTCTCAACTCCTGTCCTCAGGACCCACTAACAGGCCAGATTTTAAGTATTATCTTGGGGAGATGCAGACTATACTGCAATCACTGAGCAGCAAATAATATCACCTGTGATATATTTCAGTTATCTTGCAAACCTGGTCTGTTAGTGGGTTCCGAGGACAGGAGTTGAGAACCACTGGTCTAAGCCATCCAGGATACTGCTCCTGATTGGCTGAGAGACAACAGCAGCATCTTTGGCTCCAGCGGCTGCCAATCAAAGTCAGTCAGTCAATCGGGGGAGAGAGGGGGCAGAGCCGGGGCTCCATGCCCGAATAGATACATGGAGCTCTGACTTGACTCCGGAGCCCCCTGTAGCAAGCAGCTGGCTGAGGGGGCACTTGATAGGAGGGAGGGGCCAGGAGCAGCGAATAGGGACCTGAGAAGAGGAGGATCCAGGCTGCTTTGTGTAAAAGCAACTGCACAGAGGAGGTGAGTATAACATGTTTCTTATTTAAAAAAATAAAAAATGAGCTTTTACAATGATTTTAATCCCATAGAAAATATGTGGAGGGAGCTGAAGGTTCGAGTTTCCAAGCAATGCAATTGGGATGTGGAAGTCTTTGGGCCTTTCTCTCTATATATACAGGTTCGAGTTACCAAACGTCAGCTTTAACACCTTAATGACTTGGAGAGGATCTGCAAAGTAGAAACGTCTGACCTCTGTGATTGCCAAGAAGGGTTTTGCCACCAAGTTCTAAGTCATGTTTGTGAAGGGGTTAAATACTTCTTTTACTTATTAAAATGCAAATCAATTTATAGCTTTTTTGAAATACGTTTTTCTGGATATTTTTGTTGTTATTCTGTCTCTCACTGTTAAAATAAACCTACCATTAAATTTAACGTACAAAATCAGCAGGGGATCAAATACTTTTTCCCCTCACTGTCCCAGAGAGACGTGTGAATCAGGCATATTATAAGAGGTTCTTTTGACTTAAAATACTTCTTGTTCACCCTCACCTTTCCATCCCTGGATGTGCTACAAGGCTAAGATTTTAACTCCAGGCATGATGAAATTCTCTTCTGGAGCTTTTTTGGAGCAAAATTTCTAACTGCAGTTGTAAGTGATTTAGGATCTCCTTTTTTTACTAGTAGTTTAATACAGGGTGGGCCATTTATATGGATACACCTTAATAAAATGGGAATGGTTGGTGATATTAACTTCCTGTTTGTGGCACATTAGTATATGTGAGGGGGAAAACTTTTCAAGATGTGTGGTGACCATGGCGGCCATTTTGAAGTTGGCCATTTTGACTCCAACTTTTGTTTTTTCAATAGGAAGAGGGTCATGTGACACATCAAACTTATTGGGAATTTCACAAGAAAAACAATGGTGTGCTTGGTTTTAACGTAACTTTATTCTTTCATGAGTTATTTACACGTTTCTGACCACTTATAAAATGTGTTCAATGTGCTGTCCATTGTGTTGGATTGTCAATGCAACCCTCTTCTCCCACTCTTCACACACTGATAGCAACACCGCAGGAGAAATGCTAGCACACGCTTCCAGTATCCGCAGTTTCAGGTGCTGCACATCTCGTATCTTCACAGCATAGACAAGTGCCTTCAGATGACCCCAAATATAAAAGTCTAAGGGGGTCAGATCGGGAGACCTTGGGGGCCATTCAACTGGCCCACGATGACCAATCCACTTTCCAGGAAACTGTTCATCTAAGAATGCTCGGACCTGACACCCATAATGTGGTGGTGCACCATCTTGCTGGAACTATGATGTCGGTGATAGGGAATTGCTGGCCATCAAGTCGGTTTTGGAGGAATGGCGGTACCTCCTGGAAGGAGCAGCTCACCCGGTATTGGTTTTTACTGACCATAAAAACCATAGAAAAACCATATGCTGTGAAGATACGAGATGTGCAGCACCTGAAACTACGGATACTGGAAGCGTGTGCTAGCATTTCTCCTGCAGTGTTGCTATCAGTGTGTCAAGAGTGGGAGAAGAGGGTTGCATTGACAATACAACACAATGGGCAGCACATTGAACACATTTTATAAGTGGTCAAAAACTTGTAAATAACTCATGAAAGAATAAAGTTACGTTAAAACCAAGCACACCATTGTTTTTCTTGTGAAATTCCCAATAAGTTTGATGTGTCACATGACCCTCTTCCTATTGAAAAAACAAAAGTTGGATTCAAAATGGCTGACTTCAAAATGGCCGCCATGGTCACCACCCATCTTGAAACGTTTCCCCCTCACATATACTAATGTGCCACAAACAGGAAGTTAATATCACCAACCATTCCCATTTTGTTAAGGTGTATCCATATAAATGGCCCACCCTGTATATCAATTCCAGAGTTACTTCATCTATGTTGATCCCTGTGGGTTCTTGCTCAAGAGCTTGCTCATACTAAGATGCTTGTGTCAATTCATGAAACTTCTGATGACTAAGGACCCAAGCACAATGGAACACGGTGCCAGGGAGGCACGTTCCATGCACATTTCCTGCACCACACATCAACGCGCTGCCCTTGCAAAACACGCACGGATACCAATGAATTTTTAATGGCATGCCACATGCATCTTGCAAAAACAGCACATTTGCGGGCACCAAACCGCATGATACCGCAGTACCATGTGGTTTGATGCGGTGCAATTTACAAAAGTAGCCCTTGCACTTCTTTTGTTTGTTTCACTGCATTTTTACAGCCCCTCATAGGCTGTCAAAACCAGAACATGAGTGGCCGCATGGGACCACGCATGCAAACGCCTGTGTTCCAGTTTGAATTGGTCGTACAGAAGAAGAGACCTAACAATTAGCAAAGAGAGTGTTCATTAGCATAGTAAATGAGGTTACGTTTTGTTCACTCAATCATGTGCAAAGGAAGTAAAAAAATCCTTTTTCTTTTCTTGCACATGACGGGATAAATAAAGTAAGTAATTCAGGGCTACAAAAATACAATTATTACATATTTTGTTAGGTAATTACAATTTTTTCACATGAATATTTATATTTATCTATTTCTGCCCAGCAGATTTAGTTGTAGGTACCTTTTTAGATCAGTGGTTCTCAACTTCTGTCCTCAGGACCCACCAACAGGCCAGATTTTAAGTATTACCTTGAGGAGATGCAGCCTAGACTACTGCAATCACTGAGCAGCAAATGATATCACCTGTGATGTATTTCAGTTATCTTGCAAACCTGGCCTGTTAGTGAGTCACGAGGACCGGAGTTGAGAACCACTGCAACATCTCCTGTTGTGCTTAACCTTTTGAAAACCCATGGTGTCACAAGTGCAGCCTGTATTAAAGTGGTTCTAAAGGCAGAAGGCTTTTTACCTTAATGCATTTCATGCATCAAGGAAAAAAACCTTTTGGGTGCA
This sequence comes from Glandirana rugosa, assembly GCA_018402905.1. Classification (NCBI taxonomy): domain Eukaryota; kingdom Metazoa; phylum Chordata; class Amphibia; order Anura; family Ranidae; genus Glandirana; species Glandirana rugosa. Next base: position 39,084 of record BLSH010214487.1, on the reverse strand, counting down.
GCTTCCCCCCCAGCCCCCCCCCCCCCCCTATACTTACCTGAGCCCCATCTCGATCCAGCAATGTGAACACTGGGTCTCTCTCTCCTCATTGGATCACAGAGCAGCAGGAGCCAGTGAGCCAATGGGGAGACAGTGGGGGGGGGGCGAGCCAAGCCATGTTGTGTGTGTGGCTCATGAGCGAGCCTGCTCGAGTGCCCCCACAGCAAGAGGCAAGGGGGGCAACCACAACCGCCAGTGGGGGCCCAAAAAGAAGAGGATTGGGGCTGCTCTGTAGCAAACCATTGCACAGAACAGGTAAGTATAACATGTTTGTTATTTTTTTTAAAACAATGACAACCTTTAGAATCACTTTAAATGTTTATCTGTCAAATAAACATTTTTTAATATAATAAACAAGATATAAAGCATCAATTTTAAAATGTATACATTAGAAAAAAAAAGAAAAAGGATCTTGACCCAAAACTGTTAAGGCTTCTCTATAACATGCCATATAGGCACTCACATTTATTGACTTTTTATTCGACCTTTGACCAGATCTCCACCTCTCACAATTTAATTATTTTGGGATCTTTTTATGTGGTTAACTCCCTATGACATGATACGTTTACTGCTGAATGTGCAATAGGTATTTACAGACTAATTATATTAACACGTAATTAATAAAGAGTACAGCTAATTAATTCAGAGTCTCTTCACTATGCTCTATTAAATGCTCTACACAAAGAATGAAGTCCACAACTCTATTAACCAATTTGTGTGATGCACATAGTGCAACATTTTTATCAATAAGCATTATTAGCAACAATCGGAGATTGATCAGGGTTCAACTGCTTTTGGTAAAGCACGTGAACACGTGGCAAAATGTGTTTGCTTGTGAGTTTCGGATGCTGTTAACAATTAATGGCCAAAAATGTGACTAGTTCACTTTTGGTATATAAAGATGGCCATACACTATACATTCAGATTGTACAATCTCCTTTAGATTTACCAAAACTATATAAAAGGAGGACACACCATCTATACAATCACTCTGTATCCAATCAGACAGGCCCTTGCACTACATATTACAAAAGAATGAAACATTTCAGGAGCTGGATTTTTATGGAGCCAAAAACAACACGGAAACAAAATGTATAAAGTAAAATGGAATAACAAATAACTTCTCCTTAAGTAACATTAGTGAGCGTTGCCAAATGTGACCAATTTCAATACTGAGCCCTCTGGTTCTACATGTTTCACCATATGCTTTGCCAGGAATGACAGAGCTTACATAGATTCTAAATAGAATATAAAAGACAAAAGTCAAATGACTTTCCTGACAAAGCATATCGTGAAACATGTACAGGGAGGGCCATTTATATGGATACACCTTATTAAAATGGGAATGGTTGGTGATATTAACTTCCTGTTTGTGGCACATTAGTATATGTGAGGGGGGAAACTTTTCAAGATGGGTGGTGACCATGGCGGCCATTTTAAAGTCGGCCATTTTGAATCCAACTTTTGTTTTTTCAATAGGAAGAGGGTCATGTTACACATCAAACTTATTGGGAATTTCACAAGAAAAACAATGGTGTGCTTGATTTTAACGTAACTTTATTCTTTCATGAGTTATTTACAAGTTTCTCTTTGTTTACAGCCATTGACATGTCGCCGAGGTTAACACGTGCGGAGCGGATAGAAATTGTGTTGATGTCTGGTGAACGCAGTAACTGGGTCATTGCAGCAGATTTTAATGCAAGACAGCCTACGAGACCACCCATCTCCCATGCTATAGTTAGCAAACTGCTTGCTAAGTTTCGTAAAACTGGTTCAGTGTTGGATTTGCCAAAATGTGGATGCATGAAATCTGTCACTAATGAAGAAACATCAGTGGCTGTCCTAGCTTCATTCAGCAAGAGCCCACAGCGTAGCACTCGCCGCATGTCACTGGAGAGTGGCATTAGTCGAACATCCCTTTGGCGGATATTAGGTACTCACAAATGGCACCCTTACAAACTCCAGCTACTGCAGCATCTCAACGAGGATGACCCAGATCGGCACACTGAATTTGCAGAATGGGCAAAACAAAAATTGGAACAGGACCCTCAGTTTACGCAGAAGATTTTGTTCAGTGATGAGGCAAACTTTTATGTGAATGGTGAAGTTAACAAACAAAACCACCGCTATTGGTCTGACACTAACCCACATTGGATAGATCCCTCCAAGACTGTTGGAACCAAAAAATTGATGGTATGGTGTGGTATATGGGGTACAAAGATAGTGGGGCCATTCTTCATCAATGGAAACCTCAAGGCCACTGGATATGTGAAATTGCTACATGATGATGTGTTTCCCTCTTTATGCACTGAAGCTGGCACTTTCCCTGAGTTTTTCCAGCAAGATGGTGCACCACCACATTATGGGTGTCAGGTCCGAGCATTCCTAGATGAACAGATTCCTGGAAAGTGGATTGGTCGTCGTGGGCCAGTTGAATGGCCCCCAAGGTCTCCCGATCTGACCCCCTTAGACTTTTATCTTTGGGGTCATCTGAAGGCAATTGTCTATGCTGTGAAGATACGAGATGTGCAGCACCTGAAACTACGGATACTGGAAAAAAGATTATAAAAATATGTGGTGTGGCGCTGTTCCCAATACCAAAAGAGCAAGATATAATATTTTGCATGTCAGGCTGCTGCCCCCACAACAGTCTAGGAACCCTAGATTAAGAATGTATAAATTATAATCAGTGGGCTTGGCGCTGCCAGAGCAAAGACCATCCAAATAAAATGTGTAAATCCCAATCTAATTGGCAAAAATCTGTAAGTGCTCAGAAGTCATGTAATTATTAATAAGTATGGTGCAAAAAGTGCTCAAAGGTGCCCTAATAAATATGGGAAAGATAAAAAATAAAAATTAAAATTAATTAGTAAACCATAACAATCTTGGTGTAAAAAATGCTGTAAACAGAGGTAAGTCTAAAAACTGGAAGGAACGGTATAAAACCGTCCCTCAAAATACAGTTGTGTTGTGTGGATATAAATTGCAGATATAAAGTGCAAAGGTGCAAATCAAACTAATGACAAAACCATCAAATTTGCATATACAAAAAGTAAGGTGACCAATGCAGTAATAGGCGACCAGCAATATGGTGCAGGGTAGTGAGGAAATGGAGCAAAGGATTTTGTTAGTGCTCCCCTCCAACAAACGCCCCACTCACCAAATAACTCAGACCTATATAGTTTATACAGACAGTCCAGGGGATATTACCCCTCACGTTGTGGTCCCTCCAGTTCCTGGTCAATGGGTCTCCCCACTCCCCCAATCAGGGTTCCATCGGGATGATCGTACGTGTAAAAAATATATAAAACAGCAGTATTAAGGTGCAGGCAGTATACAATTAGCTGAAAGATAGCATACACTCACTGATAGTAAGAGAAGTCAGACGTGGACAGCCGGAACTTCCTTGCGTTCCACCGAGGTTGCGACCAAAAGTGCATGTGACGTTGGCTAAGCTCCGCCTGATGCGTTTCGTCACTTAGACATCATCGGAGGCGGTGCCATCTTGACGCACGCTCCGGTCTTATATGTCCAAGCTAACCCAGTAATCATTGATCACCTGATCACAGCGGCCATCTTAGTGCTCCAATTCTGAAGCCACAACCCGAGTCATCACTCTTCTCAATATACAACATCAAACATTACCTTTTATTAAATGTACAATCCATTAAAACAGTTAAAAAATATTATTAGACCAATAAAAACGCAAATATGAACATTAAAGCCTAATCGTACGTGTAAGTATATGAAATATATATGTAGATAAAAAATTGTATATAAAAAATATGTATGTAAAAGATATAAAAATATGTATAAAACGTATATATCACAAAACAGGAGAGATATATTAAATTAGCCCTTATTATAAAGCCTTATGTAAAGGATCAAACAGGATATAAAATACCTGTATGTGTGCCAGGTGTATAAAAACATTATTAGATTATTTGTTCAAGTATATATATGTGTATCAAATATACATATATGACAAATTGTATGAAAGCATTATTAAATTAATTTGTATTTTTTCAAGTTGTAAATAGGATCCAAATATTAAATTGGATAGGTAAATGCCTTATTTAAGAATATACAAGAAAGGGTTGGACCAGTGATGTCTCTTATAATGTAAATGGGAGTGAGGCTACATATATATATATATTCCTAGATGTCAGGGACCCTATTGTTATTACTGAAACACAATCTCACCAGGTACCCTGTGGAAATTTACAAGATGTGGGGGGATGTTCTATTTAAAGCTGTGTCCCCCTGGAAGGGGAAACATGGGGAATTGGACTACATATAATGGGTTTGTATTTACTAAAGTAGATAACCTAGTAGATATGGTATATGTATATTGGTTGCCTAGGATCCCAAGAGTGTCATTCTTTTCATATCATAAATTAGTCTTCCTAGGCCTTGGTGTCAGGATGTGCAAAAAACCAAACAAGCTCCTTCACCTTTGGATAGGGTTACCACCCATTCCCCAGTTACAAAGAGGGACAGATAAAACTAGTCATTAGCAATGAAGCAGTTGAGATCAATATCGATGTTGAGTCCGTTAGGCTGTAGCGAGTCCAAGGTATAGATCCATCTTGTTTCATTCTGTGACACTAATGTATTCCTGTTACCTCCTCTCCAGTATTCTTTAATATGGTCTATTCCATAAAAGATCATAACACTCGGATCTTTGTTATGTGCCAGTTTGAAATGCTTAGAAAGGCTGTGGTTGGGGTACCTTTCCTAATGTTTTTAATATGCTCCCTAATACGGATCCATAAAGGTCTAGTGGTTCTCCCAACATACTGGTACCAGCAAGGGCACTCTATAACTTACGTCACATGAGAACTCTTGCATGTAATCAATTGATTTATTTTGTATTGGAATTTCCTTACAAATTTGGCTGTTAGTGAACTTAAATAGGAAATTTATCACTAACAGCCATATTTTCAAGGAAATTCCAATACCTATAATTTAATAGTTATTTATTATTATTTCAAATGTTCTTTCTTATTTCCGAATTTCGGAAATTCAGAAATAAGAAAACATATGAAATAAGACGTTATTAATTTATTATTATAACTTATTATAAATTATAATAAGTTATTATTATTTCAATGTTCTTTCTTATTTCTGAAGACGTGGGTGACTGGCAGAGAGACTGAGAACCAAGGGTCCCTACAAACCTGATCCAAGGCTCTATTTCTTGCTGGAAATGCTGGTAGACTATTCAAAAAGCTATATAGCAAATATATAGCACAAGGTAAGGAGCTGGTGAGTGTTCTTGGCTGCCTCCTCATGTAGGCATTCTTGCACATCTCTATAAGCCTCACTACAGTGGTTCTCAACTCCGGTCCTCAGGACCCACCAACAGGCCAGATTTTAGGTATTACCTTGGGGAGATGCAGACTAGAATACTGTAATTACTGAGCAGCAAATGATATCACCTGTGATGTATTTCAGTTATCCAAACCTGGCCTGTTAATGGGTCCCGAGGACAGGAGTTAAGAACCACTGCCTTACTGAAACTTGTTATGCCTACGTCCCAAATTTTATCAGCTGTGATGACTTTTTTCTTTGTTTTGTTTCCTTCATCTGACCTTCTCTACATTTTAGGCTGAATTCAGGAAAACAACTGTAGGAGAATGAGGCACAGGGATATTGTAATCAGTGCCTCAGTTATCTAAATTAATTAAAACTATTTTTCCAAATGTTCAGGTTTTCACAGCTCCAAACAAGTCATCTCAAACTGTGACTACATGATTCAGCCATCTTTCCAGGAGTCGTTCGCCAGCAGAGACAGGGACCAAACAGCTGTCTGAGTTTGTCATGCAGTATTAATGAGCACATTTTAACTATGCTCCATGTCTGATCAAGATGAGGAAGGGTGAGGAGCAAAAGAAGCCAACAATTGTTGCTTCTGACCTGGCATCTAAATCAGTCTCTGCTAGTTGTAGCAAAGGTGATGATGAGTCTTTGGCAGTCATAACTAGAGAACCACATCATGGGTAGGGATGGGCAAATGGTTCGGCCCGAGCATCAGTTCGGGCCGAAAATTTGCCCATTTAGCCATTCGCCGAACACCTGAATTTGCAGGGTGTTCCCCGGGTGTTTGCCCAGATGAACACGCTGCAATGCACTGAGCACTGAACAGTGCAGTCTGTGTCCCAATTGGGCAAAGCTTTGCCCAATGATTGCGCAGTGTGCGCTGGTTGTTAAGGATGTGCCCAATACCTGATTCCTCTCTGTGGATCTTGATTTCTCCTGCTAATCTCTATGTTACTGGGAGAAACCACAGTGCATGAAAGTGGGTCAGATAGGGTGCACAACAGAACATGTCAGATACCAGCAGTGGCCAGAGATCTGCACTAAAGCAAGGTTTTTTTTTGACAAGGTGGCCTTAGAGTCATCATGAGAAGCTAGCGGCAGGGTTATTTTAAGGGGGAGCCCTTGAGGACAAGCACTTTATATGTGTGTGCTGTGCCAGCCTTGCCCTTCTGTGACTGCTTGCTGTGGGTAAAGAAAGGGACTACATTTGGAGCTGGAATATATATGTCTTCTTTCGCCAACTAGATACACTGGACGTTTAATGGTCTCCTCCTTTTCACCCACAGACACTCGCCAAGCCAGTCCCAGGTCTGCAGGTAAGACAGCAGAGCCCAAGATATATGGCTAGGACAGCTGAAAATGGTGAACATTGCGCCAAAACACCCTATTTAGCCAGACAGCACCCTGCAGGGGATGCTGTCCGTTCTACAGCATTTCCTAGTGTGCTCCTGTGGCTTGTTTCTTAAAGAATTCCTGTATCTGTGACTCGGCTTGCCTGACCCTGTTTGAACTCTGCCTGCACCGACCCTCAGCCTGCCTATGACCACGCTTCTGCCTGACCCTCTTGTACTTCAGCTACCCGCCTGTTAACGACTCTGCCTATACCCGACAACCCGCTTGCCTGCTCCTTCTGTGCTGCACTTGCCCGCTTGTTACCGACCCGGCCTGCATCATCAATCTTCTGTCTTGCACGAGCTCCTGGAGGATCCTCACAACATCATCTGCATCCATACCAGCCCTCGTGTCCCCCTGTGCTCTGGAATCTCCTGTCTACTCTATTCCTGAACCAGGGCCGTAAGAGAGGTTGCCCACTGCATAGTCAGACTTCACCACCAGGTACGTGACAGAAACTGACAGCCATGTCTGAGTCTGAGCAGGGGCCCTCCCCGCTGCATGAACTCTGCCAGCATTTGGTTGCTCTCTCTCGAGCCGTTCAACACCTGCAAGCAGGATACACCCAGCTGGTGACCCGTGTCCAGGAGTCTGCTTCTCCTGCCCCATCAGGGGTCTGCCAGCTCACAATGGACTCTATGACCTCTCTTCCTCCGGAACCCACAGTACCCATGCCAGAACGGTTCTCGGGAGACCGTAGGAAATTCCAGGCCTTCCGCTGCACCTGCAAACTTTATTTCAGCCTGCAGCCTTGCACCTTCTCCCTGGAAACCACGAAGGTGGGGCTGGTGATCTCCCATCTACAAGACGGGCCCCAATCATGGGCCCACTGGCTCCTGGAACAGGGGGCGCCTGAAGTATCTGACCTTTCCCGATTCTTCCAGGCAATGGCTTGACTTTATGAAGACCCACATCAGGTGGCCACTGCTGAAGCTTATCACCCCCAGACGAACGGCCAGACGGAACGTACCAACCAAATGCTGGAGCAGTACCTACGGTGCTTTTCCTCATTCTCCCAGGTTGACTAGGTTACGCTCCTACCGCTGGCTAAGTTCGCATATAATAACTCTGTTCACTCGGCCACTCTTCAATCACCGTTTTTGCCAATTATCGCTTCCACCCTGCCTTTTTGTCCAACGCCTGCCCAGAGAGTTCAGTGTCAGCTGTGGCTGACCTATTGGACTTCTTCACCTCCAATAACAGGCTCCTGCACGAGACTATGGCACAAACACAGACCTTTGACAAAAAGAGGCGTGACGAATTAAACTTGGAACCGGGCAGTCAAGTAAGGATATCCACCGTCAACTTAAGACTGGCATGCCCGTCCAAGAAGCTTAGTCCAAAATTCTTGGGACCCTTCCCTGTCAAAAGGAAGATCAACGAGGTGGCATATGAGCTGGAGTTGCCTGAGTCTTTTCGTATCCATCCTGTCTTCCATGTGTCCCTGTTAAAGCCTAGGATCTCCGACCCCTTCCCAGATCGGAAGACAGGTCCACCTGCACCAGTACTGGTTGACGGAATGGAAGAATTTGAGGTGGAATCCATTCCGGATTGCAGGAGGAGAGGTGGCAGCATCCAGTACCTGGTCAAATGGAAGGGCTATGGGCCCAAAGAGAGCTCTTGGGAGCCTGAAGAGAATTTATATGCGGAAGCTTTGATCGGGGGGCCTTTGTCAGTTACCTGTTTGGAGGCCAAGGTGCAGAGAGGGCTTCCCTTGCAGCTAGGTGCAGAGCACCCACTGGAGGTGGATCAGGGAGTGCTATGCCCAGAGAGGCAGGGCTCACTGGTAGTGCAGGCCGGGTGCGTAGTCTCCCAGGATGGCTCTACTGGAACCAGGATATGCTGCTGGGCAGGAGTCCCCTGGAAGCACTGGAGCACACGTAGCCGGAGCAGAAAGAACCGGAATCAGGATCAAGGTCAAGCCAGAGGTCATGCACAGGATATCAAGCAGAGTAAATAGTCTTAGTTCAGGGATAGCCAGAAGTGGAGTCCAAAGCCAGGCCGAGGGTCAAACACTGATCAGGAACCGGAGTGCAGAGTGGTGAGACAAGCAAGGGGTCAAAGCCAGGAATCAGGATCAGGATGGTCAGAGCAAGCCGGGTCGGTAGCCGAGGATCAGATCAGTCAAGAACAGGAACACAAGGTACAGCAGGGAGCTGAAGATAATCCAGCAACTCATGGCTTTTCTGCACGGGTTTAAATAGGGCTTTGGGCGCCAACATCTGCCACATTGCGTACGAACAGACGTGCGCGCATGCGCACTATTGTTCAGAGCTTTCCGTTCATTCTCATTCTTACACGCATGCGTACTGGCGCATTCCTTCGTGCTAACGGAGAATACCTTCGCTGCTGGATCATTCTCTGACAGCCTTCTGGAGAAGAAACCCGACCAAGAGAGCCCATTTGGGCATCTGGAGGCTGCCCCTTGGAGGGGGGCAATGTTAGGAAAAGTGGTTCCAGCCTCCTGTGCGCATTGCGCGCGCCCGTGCATGTTCGCGCCAATGGCGCCAAAACACCCTATTTAGCCAGACAGCACCCTGCAGCGGATGCTGTCCATTCTACAGCGTTTCCTAGTGTGCTTCTGTGGCTTGTTTCTTAAAGACTTCCTGTATCTGTAACCCGGCTTGCCTGACCCTGTTTGAACTCTGCCTGCACCGACCCTCAGCCTGCCTACGACCACGCTTCTGCCTGACCCTCTTGTATTTCCACTGCCCGTCTGTTAGCGACCCTGCCTGTACCCTACTACCCTCTTGCCTGCTCCTTCTGTGCCGCACTTGCCCGCTTGTTACCGACCACCAATCTTCTGTCTTGTACAAGCTCCTGGAGGATCCTCACAACATCATCTGCATCCATACCAGCCCTTGTGCCCCCTGTGCTCAGGAATCTCCTGTCTACTCTATCAGGGGTTCCTGAACCAGGGACGTAAGAGAGGTTGCCCACTGCATAGTCAGACTCCACCACCAGGTATGTGACAGTAAGGAATGTGTTTGTTTGGTTTGCTCCTTAAAATTTTCGAATGACTGACTGTGGTAGAAAAAGGTATGTCAATTTGCCTCCACTGACCATTAGAAAATGATCAAATGTTCCTGAAATTAAAGTTTTTTAATGAAACTTTTCTAGTGTATGGCCAGTTTAAAACAACTGCTCTGCATGTTTCCCAGTGCAGTAGTCTCATGGACGCCAAATGTCACTCACTGGGGGGTGGTTTGGTATTTCAGATGCTGAAGAAAGAAATGTGATCACACATAGAGCAATGGTTTTATCCACAGAATAATGCCTGGGAGAAAGGATTTTGGTTATTCACTGGACATGATTGACACACTCTAAAAATAAATCCAAAAATTATTGGACTGGTGGGCAATCAAGGCACCGCATCCTCTGTTGGAGAATGTACATATAGCGGGTGTGTGGCCGGCAGCGGAGTTGAATGGCCGCATCCTAGCTGAGCTCCGGGACATCAAGGCACCCTGCAGCAGCTAGAAGCAACTCTCTGCACACCCAAGGACATATTCCAGCACCAGAGACTGAGGGGAACAAAAGGTACCCCACGGGGAAGCGCAAATTGCGGGAAGGTTCAGGAAAATTAGGAGCTTTCCACAGCCCGGCCGGGACTCCTAGAAAAAATATGGCGCCAGCTCCTCCTCTCACACTCACACGAGCATATGGGCTGTTCGTCCTGGAGGGGAAGAGAGAAGAAAGACCAAGCTGAATTCTCACAACAGTGATCCTAACGTGCTTGACGTTTCAAGCCCTGTGAAACAAAGAAGAATATTTGAGACAGAGGAGCATGTTTGCGATCTTACTAATAAAAATGACCCCCTGTTCTTTGGTAACCCCTATGGCGAAAAGTTACATTCTTTCCCAACCTCAGGTTAAGCAGTCATAGATACTGATTTAAAGGAGATGTTAAAGTACCTAAGAGGCGCACTCCAGCATGACATTTGCGTCTGTATGCAAAGATCTAAAATGGAAATAGATGAATTGGGAGAAAGAGTAGATTATATTGAAAATAAAATGACTGACTTTACTGAAGCACATAACGATCTAGTAGATGCCCATAATGAACTTGAGAATGAAATCAAACAACTGAAACTTAAAGTGGCACACATAGAGGACAGGTCTAGGCGAAATAACATCAGATTCCATGGTATTCTTAAAAATGTTAAGAACGCTGACTTAAAACAATTTCTACAGTGTATGACCGTTCTCACAACTCCTATGGTCTGGTGACAGGTGCGTACCACTGAATTTCAAATCGCACCAAGGGTAGTGTAGCACACCCCAAGTCGTGGACCTATGGCTGACTGCTGCTAAGTAGTTCCGGCTGATACGGGGAGAGGGCCCTCAGAACATTCGAAAGAACATTTCTCCAGCTTGGCATACAGGTTATTTTCCCTAAGACGCTGAAGTACAACCCGGACATGGTTCCTGTGCACAAGCAAATTTTCCGAAAATATTAGAATGTCATCCAGATAGATGACCACAAATTGATACAGCAAATCCCTGAAGACCTCATTGATGAAGTTTTGAAATACTGCTAGGGTGTTACACAGCCCAAAGGGCATAACGAGGTATTCATAATGCCCGTCTCTTGTGTTAAACACGGTTTTCCACTCGTCACCTTCCCTTATTCGGATCAGATTGTAGGCACCCCTGAGATCCAACTTGGTAAAGATGGAGGCCTCTTTCAATCTGTCGAATAGAATCTGTCAAAAGAGATTGAGGGTAAGGGGTATCGGTTTTAAACCTCTATAATCAATAGAAGGTCTTAACGTGCCATCTTTTTTGGTAACGAAAAAGAATCCTACTCCCGCTGGAGTTGAGGACTTCCGAATTAACTCTCTCTCTAGGTTTTCAAAGACATACTCTGACATGGCCTGGGTCTCAGGGATGGACAGAGGATAGGAACGACCCCTGGGCAGATTCGCTCCAGAAACAAGGTCAGTGGCACAGTCAAAGGACCTGTGAGGGGGAAGCACTTCAGCCGATTTCTTACAGAAGACATCTTGGAAATCGCAATAAGCAGCGGGAAGAGCAGAGGAAACTGAAGTGGCGGCAACAGGAAGTCTCTATTTAGAAGCAACCTTGTGTAGACAGGATGAGAAACAAGAGGAACCAAGCCAGTATCTGCCCGGAAGTCCATTTAATGTGTGGGAAATGGAGCTGTAACCAGGGAAGGCCTAATACGATGGGGGTTGAGGCCTTAGGTAGAACAAGGAAGGATATCTCCTCCTGATGGACATCCTGATGGACATCTTAACCGGAAGGGTCTCCTGGAATAACAGTGCCATCGATTGTAGAGACCACCAATGGAGTGGCGAGAGGTGAAAGGGCAAGATTCATGGAAGAAGCCATTCTCCAGTCAATGAAGTTGCCAGCAGCTCCAGAATCAAGAAATGCCAGGACCGAATGAGAAAAAGTGCCAGCATTAAGGAACACCCACAGCTCGAGACGTGAAGGTGAGGTTTCTGGGTCCAATACTCCACCTCCCAGACGTATTAGACCCGAGTGTTTCCTGGACGCAGCGAGCAAGTGTCACGAAAATGACCTTTGCCCCCACAGTAGAGACACAGGCCCAAGGCTCTGCGCCTAGCACGCTCCTTGGGGGATAGCCTGGTCCAGCCCAGCTGCATGGGTTCCTCGGCTGACAGGGGATGCTCCATTGATCGCAGAGAGGGGAGCTTAGGCTGACTAAGGGCCAAAGGGTGCAGACGTCTTTTTTCTAGGATCCTTTCCTGGAAGCCAATGTTGATCTGGTTGCACAGGGAGATCACGTCGCCCAGATCAGCGGGAATGGTTCTACCCACTAATTCGTCCTTCACTCTGTCGGAGAGGCCCTGTAAGAAGGCTGCGACCAAGGCCTCGTTGTTCCAGTTCAACTCAGCAGACAGAATCTGAAAATGGAGGGTATACTGGCCCCAAAAGACTCCTGACGGAGGCGTAAAAGGCCGCTGGCTGCAGAAGAGACACGACCTGGTTCCTCGAAGATGTTTCAAAAGAGTTTCAGGAAACTAGACAGGCTAGAAACCACGGGGTCACTCTTCTCCCACAGAGGGGCAGCCCAGGCTAAAGCCTCGCCAGACAGGAGAGAAATAATGTAGACCACCTTCGCCCCATAGGATGGGAAATTTTGAGGCTGAAGCTCAAAATGAATGGTGCACTGGCTGAGGAACCCCCTGCAGGCTTTAGAGTCTCCAGAGTAACGGGACAGAGCTGGTAATTGCAACAGGCTAGCTGCTGTGAGTGTGACTGGAACTGATACAGCCGCAGGCCATGGTGGAGGTTGTTGGACAGGAGGTCCTATGGAGGCCTGCAGCTGATCAAAGTGGGACACTAACTCTTGCAGGAATCGCATCACCTGCATCTGATTAGACTCGTGTTTCTCCAGTCTGTGGACTATGCCCTGCAGCGAATCATCCACAGGTAGTGGCACATCAGTCGGGTCCATGGCTGATCAAACTATCACAACTCCTATGGTCTGGTGACAGGTGCGTACCACTGGAGTGCGAATCGCACCAAGGGTAGTATAGCGCTCCACAAGGTTGTGGACCTATGGCTAACTGCTGCTAAGTAGTTCCAGCTGATACGGGGAGAGGGCCCCCTAGAGCATGGACACTGAAACACAGGGAGCTAGTGCATCGGTTTCCCCAGGGCACGGAATCTAAAAGCCAGTGGGTGTTCACCAGAGCCTCTAGTGGTGAGGATGGATTTGGCTGCAACTGGATCCAGGTCACGGCCCCCCGGAGTCCCCTAGCTCACGCTCAGGCTGGCTACAGGTGGTAGAGGGGAAGCAGCAGCACAGGAAATTGCAAGAATAGTCAGAGGGATAGCGAAGGGTCAGGGCAACAAGCAGACAGGAGAAACCAAGAACAAGCTGAAGATCGAGGTATCAGACAGGAAGGGATAGTCAGACAAGCCAAAGGTCAGAACATGGATAAGACTCAAAGCAAATGAAGGAGACAGCTACACACAAGCCAAACACGGACAAACATTGATCAGCAATGCAGCCCTGCACTGCCAGGTGTTATATCCTGTTACCAATTAAGGCCTGGGGTGGAGGTCAGCTGAGGAGGGCCTACTAAAGCACACAGGTGAGGGAGGCCCGGCCTATAACTGGACACATGCAGCAAAGGTAGGCAACAGATAAGACATGTGTTAGCTGGTTACATGACAATCATAGACTTGACCCCTACAATAAAACACCATGAGCTAGTGATTGATAGGGCTCACAGGCTGTCTAAACACCCACACATACCTGAAAACTTACAGAGAGATGTGGTTGCCAAAAATTCACTTCTTTCATGTAAAAAATGCACGGCACCACTTCCAGATCCCTACTCAGGTATTGTTTTATACTCTGACCTCTCCCAAGCAACTATTCGGACTCAAAAGAATTTGAACTTTATAACCAAAATTCTACGCAATCACAAAATAGTGTACAAGTGGGGTTTCACCACCAAAGTAATGGTTGATTGAAATAACACCTCCTACTCAATATACACGATTGAAGATGGCCTCAAAATTCTGAAATCATGGGACTTACTCCCTAACGATGAAGGAAACACTTCAAGTAAACCCCCTCCAGAAAAAAATCCCCTTCAATGGCATAACAACCCAGGCTGAATACCTATATCACTTTCTACCAGTGAAGAATCCCAAAGATTCTATCCTTCCATTATTGTCAATTCAATGACATATGACTCATTAGTGTTACAATGCCTCAGGCGTGAATGGGGAACAGGTGTGTTAAATTTGGTGTTATTGCTCTCACTCTCTCATACTGGTCACTGAAAGTTCAACATGGCACCACCTCATGGCAAAGAACTCTCTGAGGATCTGAAAAAAAGAGGATCTGGAAAAAATAATTGCTGCTCTACATAAAGATGGCCTAGGCTATAAGAAGATTGCCAAGACCCTGAAACTGAGCTGCAGCATGGTGGCCAAGACCATACAGCGGTTTAACAGGACAGGTTCCACTCAGAACAGGCCTCGCCATGGTTGACCAAGGAAGTTGAGTGCACGTGCTTAGCGTCATATCCAGAGGTTGTCTTGAGGAAATAGACATATGAGTGCTGCCAGCATTGCTGCAGAGGTTGAAGGGGTGGGGATTCAGCCTGTCAGTGCTCAGACCATACTGCATTGAATTGGTCTGCATGGCTGTTGTCCCAGAAGGAAGCCTCTTCTAAAGATGATGCACAAAAAAGCCCACAAACAGTTTTCTGAAGACAAGCAGACTAAGAACATTTATTACTGGAACCATGGTAGTCTGGTGTCCTGTACCAAGGTCATTATTTACAAGAATCAGACGAACAGAAGTCTTTTGACAAACACCCGAAAAA
>BLSH010214487.1:0-13091 GCA_018402905.1 Glandirana rugosa | reverse complement strand
GTCCACAGGGAGGAATGTGTCCACAGGGGGGCGCCACAGGGAGGAATTTGTCCACAGGGGGTCGGACACCGCGGGGGGACACCTGTGTAAGGAGGGACACCTGTGTAAGGAGGGACACACCGCTGGGGGACACCTGTGTAACGAGGGACACACCACTGGGGGACACCTGTGCAAGGAGGGATACACCGCTGGGGGACACCTGTGTAAGGAGGGACATACTGCTGGGGGACACCTGTGTAAGGAGGAACATACTGCTGGGGGACACCTGTGTAAGGAGGCACTCCACTGGGTGACACCTGTGTAAGGAGGCACTCCACTGGGGGACACCTGTGTAAGTAGGGACACACCACTGGGGGACACCTGTGTAAGGAGGGACACATCGCTGGGGACACCTGTGTAAGGAGGGACTTTCCCTCTTCACTAGGAATTTTTCCTGCTGCTAGTTCTGTCCCTACCAGGTGGGGTACCTGTCTGTCAGGAAGCCTGTAGAGCAAGAGTGCAATCATGGCGCTTGCGTATGCGCACTGGCACATTGCGGCACACACGCATGTGCACGCGTGTTGCAACGAGCGCACCTGTCACCAATGATGACTCAGGCCTATTTAAACCAGGCTGCTACTGAGACCCGTTGCTGTTTGGTTTGCAGCTTCTGTGTGATCCCCTGTAATTTGTGCTACTCTGTGACCTTGATCCGGTTTGTCCCCCACCTTACGATTGTCTGCTACCTGTCCTGACTCCGGCTTGCCTCAACCCTGATTCTGCCTACTGCCCACCTGTTTGATCCATGGTAGGACTTCAGCTTGTGACTTGACCTTCCCTTTTGCCTGCTGTTTATACCTGATTTGCCTGCCTGTTGCCAAACCTGCTTGTCTGACTATCCATCCAGTCTGCTACAGCATCCAGCTCTGCTGTCCATCCAGTCTGCTACAGCGTCCTGCTCTGCTGTCAATCCAGTCTGCCACAGCATCCAGCTCTGCTGTCCATCCAGTCTGCCACAGCATTCTGCTCTGCTGTCCATCCAGTCTGCTACAGCGTCCTGCTCTGCTGTCCATACAGTCTGCCACAACTTCCTGCTCTGCTGTCCATCCAGTCTGCTACAGCGTCCTGCTCTGCTGTCCATCCAGTCTGCCACAGCATCCAGCTCTGCACATCTGTACCAGCTCATCAGAAGCCCATCTGCCGACTACCGCTACTGGACTGATTAACAGACACTCTTACCCCGCTGTGCTCCTGTGACCGCTGTCCCCACTACCAGCGATCCAGGAGCCGGAGTTATATGAGAGGGCTCCCTCTACCGTCAGGCTCACATCCCAGGTACGTAACACTGTCCCTACTCTACTCGCTCGCAAAATGCGTGCCAAGCCTGGGAGCCAGGGTCTTAAATAGGCCCTGCCTGACCCAAGATGGCTGCTAGATTCACATAGGGTGGCAGCACCCAATCAGATAGCTTCCACGTGACCCAGGAAACCAAAGAGGAACCATGTTCCTCTTAACTTCCTCTCCAACTGCAGTGCCGCTGTGGAAGAGCATCAAAGAACGCAAGCAAAGTCTTTAAAACTTAAAATCTCATATATGCTGAAACATGATAGGGTTCAACATAAAGAGTTTGAGATGAGATGTAAAGATGTTATAAGGGGAACAAACTAACTGCATACTGCAGAATATGAGATGTTTTTGTAGGGATGGTAGATAATGGTAATATGGTGTATCCCGATGAGGTGTGCTGTGATTGTTACAGGAGTCTTGTCCATGCCCACCAGCATGGGTGGGCCACACCCTTTGGACTGCCTCCATCAATCTAGTACACCTCATATAAGTATGCCAACTAGATATACTTGCCCCTGACAATGTAATTTGTGACTAAACCGGTTGGGCGGAGCTACACACACACGAGGACCACGCTACTGAGCATGTGCGGCTGCATTCGGCCATTGTGATTCCTGCCAGATGGCCATTACATGTCGGATTCAAGCTTATTGCATGTGAGTGAAACTTTTAACTGAATAAAAGCTATTTGATTTGATGGGATTACGCTATGAGAGCCTTTTATATATTTGCATGACCTGCTGTTACACAGCGAACTTGGTGGTGACTGGAGCTCGGATCGGTCCATGAGGGACAGATGATACATCCAGACGGCATACGTAAATAAGCGTGACAGACCACTCTTACATAGGGGGGTCACACGCTATTCGGTAAGAGCGGTGTGTGCATTGGGTGGTCTTTAATTCAACTTCTTAGCACGGCTGGTGGGACTTGCTTTATAAAGACTTTTTGATCTATCCTACACTGCTGTTTTATGAACAGTTGACTGCTGTTTTCTTATTCACTCTGAAGGAATCTTTTGCTTGCTCCAGATCACTTTTTATGGACATTTGATCATTGTTTTTATAAGCGCTGCATATATAGTTTTGAACTAGATATACTTGTTAGGCTCTGAGGAAGTGGAACCCCTTGAAACGCGTTAGCCTATGCCATTGCCTGATAGCCCTAGGAGATGGGGACAGTTTTACATGGACTTTGATGAAGGAATTATTTGATGTGCTTTTATACAAGTTTTATCTTGTGAGTATGATACCTACTTTTTATCAATAAATACTCATTTGTTGAGGATAATACGCTAGGCCACACGCCCTTTTTTCTTTTTTGTTTTAGTAATTTGGACCTCCCCAGTCTGTACAAGGCAGCGAGGCGTGCATTACCCACCCTGAAGCACCTGAATATTTAAATAACACTGCACCAAGGTCTACCGCACAGCGCAGGAGATATCTGTTTGTGTTGCTTTGAAAAAAACACAAGTGCCTGTTATCACTGTAGTGCATGCGCACAGAGATAGGCTGTAAATTGGCTGCAGGACATCAGCAGCATTGAGGTGTAACAAAGGATAAAAAAAGATAACCCCCCCCCCCCCAGCACCCAGTTCTCTCAGTTACACGAAATGTTGTTACCTACATGACATTCAGTAAGGGTTTATATCTGTTTTAACAGCCCTGCTGTAAACCTATGCCAGCGGGGCAAACGCGTACCCCATCCCTAACTAGTTGCTTTTCTAATGATCCAAATGCAATTTGCCAGATTTTGGGTAAAATGAATTATGCCAAATAATAATTACAGTGAAATGCATTGCAGTCAATGGCAGGGGGCAAATTTTGGCAAAATGTAACCACTCCTTATCCAAATTTTTCAGTTATTACTAAAACAGAATGTAAGAGGAAATCTTCTATTGGTGACTCTTATCCAGTGACATGACCTGTTGTGCCTTCGAGGTTTAGGAAAATGGAATACAAACAGCACATAGAATTGTAACTATTTCCTAATTTATCAGAAAAAAAAAAAGTTTGGGCTATAGATACCCTCTAATGCTTTATGTATGCATTTTTGATTGTTTAAGAAATATAAATATTGCAATACTGAATCGCAATTAAATTACTGTATGTTTTACATTTTTGTAAATGTAACCTATTAAGTGAAAACAGACGATTTATGCATTTCTCATACCTGAACAACGATGAAGAGAGCCTGCATGACAGGTTGCATAATTTTCAAGAATGTTACACAGTCCTTGTACTCAGCTGTGTATACAATATGTAAAGAAGTCATAGTAAGTGCACCAATGCCAAAGAAAATTATTCCCGCTGCAAGCATAATAAATAATAAGGATTCGTTAACAGGCAAGTTTCATGTTTGTAGGTGGTATTACATTTTATAATATACATATTATATATAGTTGGTACAAATATGTCTTCTTCCGCAGGCAAAACCGCAACAGTTAATATAATTAGGTGAAGTTAAATCTGCTTAAAGATCTATTTTACTGAAGAGTTACACATACAGGGGGGGGGGGGGGTGTGCAGTCTTGTTGGAACAGGAAGGGGCCATCCCCAAACTGTTCCCACAAAGTTGGGAGCATGAAGTTGCCCAAAATGTCTTGGCATGCTGACCCCTTAAGAGTTCCCTTCACTGGAACTATGGAGCCAAGCCCAACCCCTGAAAAACAACCCCACACCATAATCCCCCTCCACCAAATGACTTGGACAGTACACAAAGCAAGGTCCATAAAGACATGGATGAGAGAGTTTGTGGTGGAGGAACTTGAATGGCCTGTCCTCAACCCGATAGAACACCTTTGGGATGAATTAGAGTGGAGACTGCGAGCCAGGCCTTCTCGTCCAACTTCAGTGCCTGACCTCACAAATGCGCTTTTGAAAGAGTGGTGAAACATTCCCATAGACACACTCCTAAACCTCGTGGACAGCCTTCCCAGAAGAGTTGAAGCTGCTATAGTTGCAAAGGGTGGGCCAACTCAATATTGAACCTTATGGACTAAGACTGGGATGCCATTAAAGTTCATGTGCGTGTAAAGGCAGGTGTCCCAATACTTTTGACAATATTGTGTATGTGACCCCTGTGCCTGAATTGCTGGGCAACCAACTGTGCCAGATTTGCAAGGTGTGCAACAGATTTATTACTTAAAGTGGATGTAAACCTGATTCATGAAATTTGAGCTGGGCACATATACTGTATCTGCATTGTTTTCTTATCTCTCTTCAAATCACTAAGTTCTGTAGCTGCCTCCTGCTCCGTTCTTCTGTTATCAGCCTGATAACTTCTGACAAGTTCTCCATCAACTGTGATAAATCCAGGCTGAATTTTGTGTCAGGGTGGGTGCTATAAATAGTTTAGCACAGCCTTTATCAACCTTTTCATCACCAAGGAACACTTGAATTAATTCTCTGGTCTCGGGGAACCCCTGCTAAAAATTGAGAATCTACAACTCATGATACATTAGTGTGATGGTCAATGGGAAGAATGCCCCTTACACTTGTGGTCATTGGGAAGAATTACCCCCTTACAGATAGCTAAAAAGATCAATGATATCATTGGGAATTTATCTGTGTCACTTTTGACACTTTTTTGGGACCAGTGACATTTAAACAACAATCAGAGCTATAAAAATGCACTGATTACTGTATAAATGACATTGGCAGGGAAGGGGTTAAGTGTTGATCAAAGGGTTAAGCGTTCCCTAGGGAGGTGCTTTCTAACTGTGGGGGGAATATACCGACAGGGAGAACAGAGAGATCCCTGTTCCTGATCACTCTGAACTCCCATGACAGAACTGAGATCCGTCTTGTTTACACAGGCAGAGCCCCGTTCTGCCTCTCTGTGGAGCAATTGTGGGTGGCCGGCGGACATTGGGCCCGCCAGATATGCGCACCAGCTCCCAGGCCACGCCGCAGGCACACGTGCACCCCTGCTATAATTATTACACGGAGCACCCTACCAGTACGGAGATTTGCGTAATATAGCTGCCTTGCCGAAGTATAAGTGTGGCTGGTGGACGGTGGGAAGTGGTTAACCTTGTAATAAATCTGTTGCACAATCTCATTGCTTCTGTTTAGCCTTGCCTTGCTGTGCAACAAAATTGATAAATGTCCCCCATTGTATTTCCCTAGTTATTTAAGGGAGACTCTAGAAGACATTAATCAATTCTGTGACAAATGTCACTTTATGATCCAAAACAGGGGTTCTTAACCTGGGGTCCATGGACCCCTACATGGGCTTATGGATGGGTTTCAGGGGGTCTGGGAGGGTCAGGTAAAAATCTGTTAAGAGTCTCTTGACTCGTTGTTGGCCCATTTTTAACATTTAAATTTGTATCATCATTCTCTGCAAATCTACCATCTTGTGCCACTCCATAATAGCAAGCACTAATTCTCATTTTCTAGTAGTAGTAGTAGTAGTAGTAGTAGTAATAGATTTGAGCAGAATTAAAATAGTTTTGTTTAATTTGTACATGATGATTGTATTTGATTTTTGTAATTAGTGGTGCTTTTTGCATGAAAGGGAGTGATTTTTTTTTTTAAAGATTGTTCACTTTATTAAAACTTTGTTTCAGTGCTATGATAGTTTGACTGACAAACACTGTACCAAAATTAACATTTATATAATTTTTTAGGACCAGAGCTTTCTTTTGGTGGTATTTAATGACCACGGGATTTTTTAAATTTTTTTAATATATAACGAAAAACACTGAAAATATGGGCAAATTAACTGTTTCAATTGCTAACAAAACACATCAAAATAAATAATCTGTTTTCACAGATTTAGGTCAGAATGTATTCTGCTACATTATAATAAAAACCCATATAAATGTACAGTATATTATTTGATCTGTATGAAAGTTATAGGATCTACAAAGGATGGTATATATATTTGAGATTCATGAGCTCTGAAATTCTGACTACCTATCACATATCTTGAGGTCCTAAAATGCCAGGACAGTAGAAACATCCCAAAAATTGGAGAGTTCACGCCCCGTGGTATTTAGTAAGAGGCATTGTAAATGTCAAAATCAATTCAATTTAACTTTTTTCTCAAATATAACATAAGAAAACTTACAATTTCACTCCAAAACACATTTTGATACTCCTTTTGAGTATAGAGATACCACATACCTATGTTGGACTTTTAAACTGCCTCGCCGCATATGGGGGCCCATAATTCAAGGAGCACCTTCAGATTTTCAAGGGCATAAATTAAGCTTTTTATTTCCTGACAACCTGGAGGCCCTGAAATGTCAGTAAAGTAGAAAAAAGCTAAAAATACCCACATCTTGGAAAGCAGAGTCTCAAAAGGCTTTGAGAGTAATGACTTTCTCCCAAATACTCAGTGATGTCACTGTCCAAATACAGTGATTTCCATATTTGGTCATTTACATCAGCCGGGATACTCTTCCCCTTTGTTTACGTTCAACTGCAAGCTGTCCCCTGAAGGCTATGATGCAAGATTACACTTTGAAGCTTACTGAAACTCTCTGCTACTACCTGTTATGTTGCACCCATAAGTAATTCAAATGCAAATGTCACAGAGGCTCTTTCATATGCCAATCCTACAGAGGCTCATTTATAGGGAAACCTCCCCTGACTCCAAGGCAATTCAGCACATTGCGAAGTGAGGAGAGGAACAGTGACTCTTTAGAGGTTGAAGCCACATCTTGATGTAGCACCGAGAAGAGGAAGTGAAAAGAGCAGGTAATCGGGAGAGCGATGAGATGCTGCTCACCCACACTATCCACATTGTGCACCCACACAGACACTTAGGTCCCCTCTGAGGAGTTAGGAAAGAGAGGTTAGCCATTTCAAGAAGGAGGTGGGGGTGTTTATTACTTTACAACTTACACCAACTTTGGGGGAAATTATCTCTCACTGACCAGCAGAATGGAGCTCAATGTTAATGACCACTGCCCTCTTTTCACAGTTCTGTGTCCAATCCTGACCCTGTACTGTATCCTAAGTAACATGTTATCACTTGTAACCCCTGCACTGCATATGCTATGTTGTACATTATTATGCTTTACTCCTGCATTGTAATTGCTATGTTGTACATTATAATCCCAAGATGTGCAATTGCTATGCTGCACATTATCCACCCGACTCCTGTACTACATTCATGATATTGTAAATTATAATCCAGAACCCTGAACTACATTCACTATGTTAAACATTGTATTGCTGACCCCTAAATTATATATGCCATGTTGTACATTATACTCCTGACACCTGCACTGCATTGACTGTTCTACATTATACTCCTGACCCCTGAACTCTGTACTGTATGTTGTATATTATATCCCTGACTCTTGCACTGCATTCCTTATGTTGTACATTGTATTCCTGACACATGCACTGTATATATATAAATAGTAACTTGTGGCAAAACATGTATTTACTAGCCGAGGTTGGGGTGTTATTAACAATTCGGTTGCATTCACATTTGAGAAAATATTAGTAACGAAAAGGGAAACAGTATCCAAAAGATAGGGGGGTGGTATAACTGTAGATTAGGTAAGGCATAGATGCAATGTGGTATGCTTAATGTCCTGCCTCAAATAACACATCCTGTTAACAGGGCATATATTGGGTGATGAGCCCTCTCACCAGTCCATTACATTCAGCTGGATGATAGCAGTAAAAATTGGGCACCCCGCTCTCTCTCTTTCTCTCTGAGGTGCCTCCGAAGACTTGCTGTGGGAAGCTGAGGGTGAGATGTCTCTCCAGTTTCTCTGCAGCAAAGGCACGGCTTGATCACAGTGGTCTGTATTGTGCAACAAAGACATCTCTTTTTCTCTCTTCCTGGGCCTGCTGCCCTGCCTGATTTCTCCCAGCCTGGCAACCACCTGGTCTGACTACAGCCCTTGGCACCAATAGTGCAAAGTTTTCCCAGGCAGACCAGTAAAAGCCATTTTGCCCCAAACCTCCTCACTGCATTTTTGGGAACTGTAGTGCAAAAAGTTCACTGGCCCCATTGGCCTCACTAGCCCCATTGCATGGCTGCTGTCTTGAACTACAACTCCCATGATTCACCGCTCTCTGCATAGAAGGCTATGGGCTAGCTTGGCTTTGCTCTCCCCCTGCTGGTTATAAGAAATAATGAAGGAAAATTTCAACACTACAGTAGAAAATAAAGCAACAGATGCCCAGCATCTGGCCACATATGATTTTTTAGGTTCTGCAAAGTACCACACATGTTTCCACTGTCCCATGATATGAAGTTACTGGTTCATTTAATCCTTTTTGTGATGTTTAGAAGGGCAAATGTGTAATGTAAGAACATATGAATTACATAAGATGATGACCTTGAATAACTTCAGAATGGATAATGTAACTTTTACTGTTAGAATGCAGCATGGCAATACAAAACGAATAACGTCCTGTCCCTGATCCTAACTAATGTAACATAGTGGCCCAGGCATACCTGCATGAGGCAAGAGTCCATAAAGGCAAAGTCCATGGTTTGGATGCTGTCTGTGTTTCCTGGTTTCTTCAGTGCCACTCTTGTGCTTGCAGGTGAGTCTGTGTCCCACCTATACCCACATCCCATTCTCCAGCCTCCATCTTAACTGTTCTGAGCCGAAAATGTTTTTTTCCAAGCCTGGGCTCAGGTGCTAGATAATTAACTACAAACATGTTTCAATCTACCTACAAACTCTAAACTCTGAGTAAAAACTTCACTGCAGTTGCTGAGTTTCTGCTGCTCAGAAGCAGCTTTCAAGTTGTTCCTCCATGTGGAAAGTTCAGTACCGGATTTAATGAAGATCTGTATCTGTGAAGTCACTGTTTTAGGAGTCCATCCAAGTTTTATCCTGTGTTGAGTCCTGATAAGGGGGGAGTGTTGACGCCTCCAAAAAGCATTGGATTTTTTATATGACTCATTCACCAGCAATTAAAATGATCTTGGACTCTTTCTTCCAGTTTTGGTCTGGTTCTCCTTTCTGTATTGAGCTACTTTCAGATGCCTATTGAGGAATGTCTTGCTATGTGGGCGCTGCCTCGACAGAACTACTGAGCTTGTTTGAAGTGCTCCTTTATAGGACTTCATGTGCAAGTTTAAAAGTTCCCAGCACCTCTTTGAGTATGTTGTTCTGGACTTTGTTCTAATGTCATGGTAATAAGAACTATGGGTATCGTTATTGACATATACCTCCTGAAGAAGCTAAAGTGTGAAAGACAATGACATAAAAGACCACTCACCTTATGTTCCTAAATGAATTGATAAGTGAAGGATTGGCAGATGCGCGCTGTTATCATGAGGGTGTTACATATACTAAGGGAGTGGGTTATATAGGAAAACTTGCTTCTGGCCCAATGTTTGTGATATTAAATGTATGGTGTTAAAACATTGTCCTTTCTTATGCATATGGTTATTTTTTATACCTAGTTGTCCAATTTATATTATTAAATAAAATTTGTACATTTTTTAGTAAAGTGAAGTTGATTGAATAGCACCCTAACTGCTCGGCCCATAAACATAAAGGCCTTATGGGATGCATAACAATGTGGGTGGATGTTCCTGAACATCCTCCTGCACCAGAGGCTCCTGCGTGGTTCACAGAGCATGCACCTGGGAGCCCGGTGATGGCTGTGTCTCCCAGACATAGCAGATCATATAACCGCTGTATCCAGGTGATCACATGGTTTTGTATCATATGATTGCTGTGTCCAATTACAACAATTACATGGTAAACAATAGAAACCAAATGTTAACATCTGTTCTCTCTGGTCTTACACAGATCGGCTGTGAGAGCAGAGAGAACTGTTGCTGTAGCCTGTGAGTGTACAGTAGCCTGTCACACTGCATGTACACTCACAGAGTGGGCATTTCCATTGTCCTGGTGCTTCCAAAAATGTGATAGGTAGTCAGGAAATTAGATGCATAATTTATGCCCTAGAAAGCCTGAAGGTGGGCCTTGAATTTTGGGTTCCTATGTGTGCCTAGGCTGTGAAAAAGTCTCACACATGCTATCGTCATACTCAGGAAAAGTAGCACAATGTGTTTTGGGGCATATTTCTAAGTTTGCCCATGCTGTTTGCTAGTAATTGCTTATTAACAACTCTGTGTAAAAAAAAAAAAAAATACATTTTCATTTTCTTTCCTACATTTTCCAAAAACTAGTGGCAAAAAGTTACATTTTCAAAAGACTCATTATGGGTTTCAGAAAATACTTTAAAGTGTTTGCTCTCTAAAACGAGGCCATTTTGTGGGAGTTTCCATTATCCTGGTGATCCGGGGCCTCCAAAACTGTGATAAGTAGTCAGGAAATTAGATGCGTAATTTATGCCCCTGGAACACCTGAACGTACTCCTTGGATTTTGAGCCCTTCTATGCATCTAGGCTGTGAAAAAGTCTCACACATGTGGTATCCCAATACTCATAACAGAATGTGTTTTGGGGTGTAATTGCAAGAATGCCTATGCTGGGTGTGAAAAATAGCTTGCTAAAATGACAACTTTGTGAAAAAAATAATAATTTCTTCATTTTCCAAAAAGCTGTAACAAAAAAAAAATTACAACCTCAAAAAACTCACCATGCCTTTTACCAAATACTTTGACCTGTGTTCTTTCCAAAAAGGGGTCATTTGGGGATTATTTGTACTGCCCTGGCATTTTAGGGTCTCAAGAATTGATATGAGGCAGTCAGCACATCAGGACTGATCAATGTTCAAATATACAGTATCTCACAAAAGTGATTACATCCCTCACATTTTTGTGTATATATATATATATATATTATTATTATCTTTTCATGTGACGACACTGAAGAAATGACACTTTACTACAATGTAAAGTAGTGAGTGTACAGCTTGTATAACAGTGTAAGTTTGCTCAACACACAGCCATTAATGTCTAAACTGCTGGCAACAAAAGTGAGTACACCCCTAAGGGAAAATGTTCCCATTGGGCCCAATTAGCCATTTTACCCCCCTGGTGTCATGTGACTCATTAGTGTTACAAGGTCTCCGGTGTGAATTAGGAGCAGGTGTGTTAAATTTGGTGTTAGTTAGTTTGCAGGATGGTGTCATTACCCATCTGTAAGTCCCATATATGAATGTTTACTTTTGTATAAGTAAATTGATTTAATGAACATGAATGAAGTGATGTTTTAATATTAAATTTCTAAACTTCTATGAATTACACCTCAACGTCATTAAAATATCCTTTAACCTTAGTACATAGAATGAAATACATATATTAACATAAAGGCAATTGTACTTTATAGATACAGTATTTAAACACAAAAGTGAAAACTTTTGAAGCATTAGAAATGAACAACAAGGAAGGCAAAGAAATAGTAAAAGCAATTAAAAAAATGTTGACTAGCAACTGACCTCTCATCCATATTGGACCTGCCTGGCAATCCTTATACAGAACTGCATTCTTGTTCCTCCAGGTGAAGTACATTTGAAAAAGCATCCACATAATACAGACGGTCATCATTGTAGTTAGAAATATGAAAAAGTCTTTTTCAATGATATCAATGGTCTCAACAAACACACAGGTTAGCAAAGCACCGCTAAAGAGCAAGACATTGGAGCCCACCAATCCGGAGAATAGCCTACTTCCTTTTTTCCAGTCATTCTGATTGATAGGTGTCTTGTTCTGTATTGGATCACCAGTAGTTTTCAAATCTAAATTATCCTCCATTATAGCTTCAAAAAGGAGTCAATTCTTCATGTGTAAGTACAATTTGATTCAGCACAAATGACCATGGTGTATCTCCTACAACACCTAAAGTACAGGCTGAATGCTTTTAGTTCCTGCAAAGCAGGAATGTCAAGTCTTTTCCTTGGATTGCTGTTCAGTGGCTGGATAAAGCTCTCCTCCCCTGTCCTAATGCGATATTATTTCCTTATATTAAATCACCATAATATTTAGATGAGAATCCCTACATCAGGGATGTCAATCTCTACATTTAATTATTACTGGTTTTAGAAATAACTTAACCGTGTGATCATGACCAGTAACAATAGATAAACAGTCCATAGACTATGTTGGAACCCCCATATCTGTAGCCCCAAACCGGCAAGCAAATAAGGCAGATATAGCAGTACCACACTAACCAAAGCCCCACCAGGGACAAAAAAAAAAGGGGGGGGGATGGAAAAAAGGCGGAATGAAAAAAGGGGGGAAGAAGGAGAATAGGCAGAGAAGAAATAACATAGCCCAAGGAGGGCGCCCTCAGGTGCATAAGGGATCCACCAATTGGACCAGGGAAGCTAGTCAGCCTTCAACCCCCTAGTAGGTCCTCAAGTTCAGAAGATTCTCTGTACATAATCCAGGAGAGCCACATACGATGACAACATTCATGGGTACACAGTTCTTGTGCCAGAAGTGGTTCCATGCATTCAATGTAGTTTATCTCACAACCCACTCCACCAGAGTCATAACACGGGTTCATATGCCAATAGCAAGGGATAACCAGCCTGGTGGCTGTCAAACAGTGATGTGGAATACTGCTTTTTATACGCCTGTAGGAGCTGGGAAGAACTGAGACCAGAACAAGCTGCGGAGTGTAAGGGACCATCAAGTCCATAACAGCAGTATAGATGTGGAGAACCAGATCCCAAAAGAATGGATGGAGGGGCATTCCCACTAAAAATGCAACAGAGAACTGACATTTGTTTGGCAACGCCAGTATTGGTCAGAAATTGAAGGGTAAATCTGGTGGAACACTTAATTTTAGTGTTGAGTCCCCTCACATTCCAAGAAATCAAACGCAGTATAGTCATTATTAGTGTTGAGCGAACCCGG
>BLSH010214486.1:693780-717363 GCA_018402905.1 Glandirana rugosa | reverse complement strand
GTGTTGTAAAAATTATTTATACTGAAAAACAATGTTAACAAAGAACACACCACATAACGACGGATAATTTCAGGGTGAGTCCCACAAAAGCGGTTTTTATTGTTTGCACTATAAACAAAAATAGACCATAAATTTTGAAAAAAAACCCAATATTTTTTACTTTCTGCTATAAAACATATCCAATTAAAAGATTTAAAAACAAATCGAATTTCTTCATCAATTTAGGCCAATATGTATCCTGCTACATAGTTTTGGTAAAAAAAAAATCCCAATAAGCGTATATTTATTGGCTTGCGCAAAAGTTATAGCGTCTACAAACTATTTTTATTTTTTTATTTATTTACTTATTTATTTTTTAACTAGTAATGGCAGTGATCAGCAACTTATAGCGGGACTGTGATATTGCGGCAGACAGTTGGGACACTGACACTTTTTGAGGACCAATGACACTAATACAATGATCAAAAAAGAAAAACACCCTGAGTGGGACTTTAATAGGCAGCAATACACCACACAAGAAACAATTGTAACAAAAAGTCATATTTATTAAAAATGTTGTGGTCACTCTGAAATAGAGGGACACATATTATGTATAAAAGGTATATAAATTCTCTATACACGAATCAAGTACGTATAGTTCATCACAGGGTTAGCTGTGGATGTATAGATACATAGCTTGAATGATGACATGCGCAGTCCGTTGTCCAAGGATGGAAAGGGATGATGTTCATGAACAGGCCATTTTTTGCGATACGGCACTACTTTCATTTGGTGCCATTTTTATCACCTAAGCGGTTTTTATTGTTTGCACTATAAACAAAAATAGACCATCAATTTTGAAAAAAAAAAACAATATTTTTTACTTCAGAATCAAAGGGATGAGGCAGCCACCACCGTGGCTTCACTGATTTGCGGAACATTCTTGTCCCCAATACAATGTTCAGTGCTAAAAAAAAATGCACTGTCACTGTGCTAGTGACACTGGCTGGGAAAGGGTTAACATCAAGGGCGATCAAAGGGTTAAATGTGTGCCTGACCAGTGCTTTACTACTATGAGGGAGGTGCTTGTACTAGTGGAAGGCATGGATCAGTGTCCCTGCTTAGCAGGGATACAGGATCCATGCCTTCTGTAGTGACAGAACAGCGATCTGCCTTGTTTACATACAGAAGCCTCAGGGGATGCTGGCGGATGTCGAGTCCACCGTACCTGCTGATCAGCTCCCGCTGTGTATAATCACAGTGGGAGTAGGCCGCCAGCATGCCACAGTTGCCATGTCATTTTTTTTGAGGGGGGGTCCCTGCTCCCACTTCCTCTCCTGGTGCCAAAAGGAAGTTCACCTCTCCCCCCTCCCTCCCATCGATCTTCTGGGACAGAGTCACCGGCCATTCACAGTGTGCAGCACGACTCGCGCATGTGCAGTGCGCGCCCGGCTTTGAAGTCAAAGACGAGCGCCCACACATCCTATGCCGGAGGAGGGGGAGAGGAGCGAGGCTTCGGGTGGCCACATCGCTGAAGCCTGGGACAGGTGAGTGTCTGATTATTAAAAAAAATTAAAAGTTATTAAAAGTCAGCAGCTGCACTGTTTGTAGCTGCTGACTTTTAAAAGGGTGGAACTCCGCTTTAAGAACCGATGAGTCAGCAGCTATCAGTGGGATTTCCCGCTGACAGCTGAATGTAACAATAGAATTGCCAGGAAAATATATTCTTAAGAAAATGGTGTGAGGTCCCCCCCAATCCATACCAGGGCCCTTTGGGTCTGGTATGGATTTGGAGAGTAACCCAATGCCAAAATAAAAGTAAAGATGGCGTGGGCCCCCCCAAATCCATAAAAGACCCTTATCCGAGCATGTAGCCTGGCATGTCAGGAAAGGGTAGGGGGCCCTCCTGAACCATACTAGGCTGCATGTCCTCAACATTGGGGGGTGCTTTGGGGCAGGGGGGTGCCTCAATCACGCTGCCAACAGCACCGCCAGAGCAAGAAGCTCTGCACTCGAGGGCTAACCTCCGTCTGCCCGCTACTCCATCTGACAGTTCTTAAATAGGTAAAGGGTGGGGCCACACATTTTCGGTGAATGAGTAGGGGTACAATATACCGCATACTCATTCACATAGAGGGGGGGCATGATCTGATAAGCCCCCCGCCTGCAGACCCACACAACCACAGGCCAGGGTTGTGGGGAAGAGGCCCTTGTCCCCTTCAACAGAGCCCCCTGCCCCAAAGCACTGCTCCATGTTGAGGGCATGTGGCCTTCTGTGGTTCAGGAGGGGGGGCTCTCGCTCATTCCATCCCTTTCCTGAACTGCTGGGCTGCATGCTCGGATAAGGGTCTGGTATGGATCTGGGGGGAACCCTACGCCATTTTGCATTCACAAATTTTTTAGCCAGCAATTCTTTTTTCACATTCAGCTGTCAGTGCTGTGGTGGACAGCTTCCGGTACCCGCTCCTTAGCAACCAGCTATATACAGTGTGTCTAAAGAGAAGAAAATACAAAATTAATCTTAGTGGACTATTCTTTCAAGAATCCAAATGTTAAAGCTAAACAAGCTTAGCCCAGATTTTTGGCTTTCGCATTTGGATTCTTGTATAGTCATCGGCTAAGATTCATACAATGAGCAAGAAGTGGATGAGCGCCCTCTGGTGGTTGCTGAGTCTGTGTTCTATAACCACTTACGAACTGAAACTTTTGGCCGATTTACATTCTTTGGTAAAAAAAAAATCGCAATCTGCGTTTATTGATTGGTTTGCGCAAAAGTTGCCGCGTTTACAAACCATGAGAATTAATTTCTGGCGTTTTTACAATTTATTTTTTACTAGTAATGGTGGCGATCTGTGATTTTTATCGGGACTTTGATATCGGGGTGAACATGTCGGACATTTTTGACACTTTTTTGGGACCAATGACATTTATACAGCGATCAGAAATTTAAATATCCACTGATTACTGTATAAATGTCATTGGCAGTGAAGGGGTTAACCTGCAGGGGGCGAGTTAGGGGTTAACTGTGTTCCCTGGACGTGTTCTAACTGTGAGAGGGCTGGGCTGTCAGGGGCACCAGAGATCTAACTGATCCCAGGGACAAGTATCAGTAGATCTTTTACATGCTGCCTGACAGAGCGGGGAACCGCCGTGTTTACATCGGCGGTTCCCCGTTTTTCTTGTCTGCCAGGCAATCACGGCTCACCGGCGGAGGTCAAGTCCGCCCAAACCACAGCCACAGTTCTGTAGAGTGCGGCGGGCATGAGGGCGCTCCCACCCGCTACTGCGCACCCCCGAGCCGCTTTTTATAGACGCCGATTCGCAGCAGGAGGCTGCCACTCTGCAGCAGTAAATGTACGCGAGCCAGTCGGGAACCGGTTAAAGATGTACTGTTTCATTCACCGACACTCCGATGTCCCAGAAGAAGTCCTATTGAACGAAAAGTACGTCGGGCGGAGGAAAGTGGTCACTATGCCATGAGATTTGACAGTTCCAAATCGGAAATGGAACCGCTCAATTCGCCGCAAATCATGTCGCAGTGACTTTGAAAAAGGTTCCTGCACTACTCTTTTCTGAAGCCCGCTGTCGGCTGACGTCACAGAGCTGGTCCAGGCTGCGGAAAGTTTGTGATCATATGGACGGGATCCACCCAGATGCCTGGACCGGCATCCAACTCAGCCTCTTCCACCCCCTCCACAACCCAGCGCTCCAATGAGAGGGGGGGGCAGAGCAGAGAGCCGCTGACTGATGCTCATGGAGCTCTGAGAACTGAGAGATCAGCGGTCTTTGATTGCTCAGTTTTTAGTCTAAGACCACTTTCACACTGGGGGCGGTGGGGAGGTAGCGGTAAATCTCTGCTATTTTCAGCGGGGATTTACTGCTGTTATAGAGGCACTATGGAGGTGGGAGCACGGCGCTTTTAACCCCCCACAAGGGATTAAAAAGGGGTTAAAAGTGCCGGCGCACCATGCTTCCGAGGCGGTGTGCAACCGCTTGGGAAGCGGTGCCCCATTGTTTTCAATGGCAGGGGTGGTAGAGGATCGGCGTATCACCACTTACCGCACCGTTCCAAATATGCTGCTTGCTGCTACTTTTGTAATGTCCTGCAAGCGCACCGCCCCAGTGTGAAAGCACTCAGGGCTTTCACATTGGGGTGGATTGGGGGGGGGATTTTTAAGGCACTTTACAGGTGCTATTTTTAGCTAAATAGTGCCTGTAAAGTGCCTCAGTGTGAAAGGGGTCTTAGAGTTGGCGGGGGGCCGATGTTGCATCCACCTAAGTAAGTATGATTTAAACTTAAAGGGTAACTCCACTTTCATGGGGAAAAAAAAAACAGCAAATAAAAAAATAATAATAATAATATAGCATGTACAAGTGCGATACAAGTCATATTGTAATTGAATGTTAATAAAAATTACCTTTCCTTTTCAATCTTCAGCTCTGTAATTGTTTGTGAAATGCAATGCAATACGGCTACATTATACAGAACGCCCTCCAGAAACATAATTTCCTTCTTGTGTGATTGACTCACTGATTTTCCCAGAAGTCTGCACTAAGATACAAATCAACTTTTTTGGTATCCCCTGCAACAAAAATGCCATTTTTGGTAAGATACTCCCAATAGGAAATCACGTCTAAGCCTGCATTCACATAGGGGCGACCCGACTTCGCTAGGCGATTTCAGCGCGACTTTCAGCACAACTTCAGCGTGACTTCCAGCGCGACTTCAAGGACCTCAGGCGACTTTACAACACGACTTTTGCCAGGCGACTTTGCCTTGACCAATCAGAGAAGGGAGGGAGGGGCTGCCTAAAAATAAATTATATTCTTTTAACTGTAAAGTTGCTTCCATGTAGATGGGGATCCGACTTGGAGGCGACTTCTATTGAATCCTATGGGCACAAGTCGCCTAGAAGTAGTACAGGAACCTTTTCAGAAGTCGCCTTGAAGTCGGAGCGACTTCAGTCCTGTATATTAAGACGGCTCCCATTCATTTCAATGGGATTTCAAATGTCAAGCGACTTGAGGCGACTTGAGGCAACTCAAGTCGGATCGCAAGTTGCCCCTGTGTGAACGGGCACTAAAGGGATGCAGACCCAGCAGTTTTCCCCATTAAAGCCCTACAGCTGCAGTAGCTGGGTGATAATTATGAAACCATTCCCATTAGACTCACTTAGCACAGGGGCACAGAGGAACAAACAGTGATTTCTTCATAATAACAAAAAGTTAGGAATCCTCAACAAAGTTTGCTAAATTTCCTGCAATGTACATAGATCAACCAGAGGGGACAAAAGTGGAGTTATGCTTTAACAAGCGATGACTCATCAGCTGTCAGCGGGCTTCCCCACTGACAGCTGACAAAAGAATGCCGGTGGGAGGGAACCATTCAAAGGCTGAAGGCATGAAAAGGTGCAAAAATTAGCCCTGTACTCCTCTCTGTGATCTGCTGTGTCCACGGTGATCACATGGGATGCAATCACTGCACGTTATGTCTTCCCAAATGTAGGACGCTCCCGCCAGTTTTTGACCGGGCAAGAAGCCATTAAGCACTAGACAGCATGGATTCACGAAAGACTGCAGTTGTCTAAAAAATCTGCTTTCCTTTTTGAGGGGTGGTTGTGGATATCGACTCATATCGTACACTTTGACTTTGCAAAAGCGTTTGACACAGTCCTCCACACACGGCTAACGTGTAAGTTAAAGGTACTGTACACTTTAAATATTTTTGTTGTTTTAACTGAATATTAGTGTATTTACACACACAGGCTACTTTATTAGGTACACCTTGCTAGTACCGGGTTGGACCCCCTTTTACCTTCAGAACGGCCTTAATTCTTCATGGCATAGATTCAACGAGGTGTTGGAAACATTCCTCAGAGATTTTGGTCCATAGCGACATGATAGCATCACACAGTTGCTGCAGATTTGTTGGATGCACATCCATAATGCGAATCTTCCGTTCCACCAAATCCCAAAGGTGGTCTATTGGATGAGATGTGGTGACTGTGGAGGCCATTGGAGTGCAGTGACCTCATTGTCCAGTGGTGAGATGATTTGAGCTTTGAGACATGGTGCATTATCCTGCTGGAAGGAGCCATCAGAAGATGGGTACACTGTAGTCATAAAGAGATGGACATGGTCAGCAACAATACTGTCAGCTCTGACAGTCAGCAGCTCTCTGCTCACGGAACTGTGAGAACCGAGCGATCGGTGGTGTTAGATCACTCAGTTCTCAGTGTTAGGCTCAGTTCACACCTAGGCGATCCGACTTCGGGGGCGACTTTGCTAGGAGATTTGAACACTACTTCAGGGCGACTTCAGCGTGACTTCACAGTGACTTTGGGCGACTTACAACGCGACCTGAAGTAACCTACATGCCAGGCGTCTTTGCCTGTGGCTAATCAAAGAAGAGAAGGAGGGGGGTTGTCTTCAAAAATTATTTTCTTTTTCCTGTAAAGCCGCTTCAAAGTCGCTTCAATATAGTCGGGGGATCCGACTTGGAGGCGACTTCCATTGAATTCTATGGGCACAAGTCAGATAGAAGTCGCCTTGAAGTAGTACAGGAACCTTTTCTGAAGTCGCCTTGAAGTTGGAGCAACTTCAGTAGTGTAGTGTACATTCAATTCAATGGGATTTCGGATGTCAAGCGACTTGAGGTAACTTGGGGCGACACAAGTCGGATCACAATTCGCCTATGTGTGAACCGAGCCTTAGAGGCACTGGGGAACAGATGCAGCATCCACTTAGGTAAGCATTAATCTTAGAAAAACAAAACAAAACATACATCTTATTTAATAGCATGCAATGCATTCTCTAAATGTACTTGTATTTAAAGAGGTATACATACTGTGACAGCAGGCAGGTAAAAACGCCTGGTTGCGTGCAAGATGGCAGGTATGTGTGTCCGAGATTCAGACTCTATGTGGACTTATACCACTAGGGGGAAGTACTGAAAGTCTATCAGGGGTAGAGGTAATAACTGGCTCATTAAGGCCTCTACGAAAACTCCCAGGTGGCCTAGGGAACTGCTCCACCCTGGAACTAGTTTCTGTGTCAACAGACTGGGGAGCGTAACATTCTGAATGGTAAGGCCTGTATGGCTGAGTTGCCCAGTGAGAGATAGGAGCTTGGTACAGCGGTAGGCATTACCTAGCTGACAGACAGGGAAACCTATCCTTTCAGTTAGTGGCCAAGTGGCCTAGGATTTATTTTGTTGTTTGTTTTTGTTTTGCTGTTTTTTCACCTTGTAAATAGTGTAATAAACTGCCTTGTTGATTTCACCTACAACTGCTGTCTTGCTGTGCCTAGATTGTGTAGTGAACCCTTCCAGGGGGTCACACACACCCGCTGCCGAGCTAGCCCCCTTACAGTTGGCGGAGGAAGCCAGGGGCAGTTTTTTTTAAAGGCCAGCATGGAAAAGTTAGCTTGCTGTAGTAAATGCTAATCAGCAACAAGTGAACCTTGAGCAAAGGCGTACAAATGAACAGGTGCAGCAAAGTATGGAAGCACAACAACGAGCCCAGCAGCAATCTGAGGCTCCCTTAATTGATCTGTTGCAGAAGCAAGATCAGAGACTCCAAAAGCAAATGGATGCCATAACACAACAACGTCCGCAGACCAGTGAGGCGAGTGGTTTGATTAATACATCATCATTTTGTGTGAGCCGTTTACTGCCAAAAATTACTGAAGAGGATGATCCTGAAGTGTTTTTGACAACATTTGAAAGGACTGTAGAAAGAGAAAAGTGGCCTAAGGAGCAGTGGGCTGGACTGGTGACTCCTCTATTAGTTGGGGAATCGCAGAAAGCATAATATGACTTAGAGCCGGACCAAGCAAAAGACTATGTTGTGCTAAAAACAGAAATATTGGCACGGCTGGGTGTCACCCTGGCTGTCTGGGCCCAGCGTGTGCGTAACTGGACTTTCCAACTTGAAAAACCAGGTCACAAATGTATGATCTCATTCACCTAGGCAGGAAGTGGCTGCAACCTGAAACTCTGACAGCACCAAAGATTGTGGAACGTGTGGTAATGGATCGGTTCCTGAGATCTCTACCTACTGCTATCCAAAAGTGGGTAAACCATGGAAACCCGGACACGGCAAGCTTGTGGCTCTGGTAGAGAGGTACTTGGCTACAGAGAACCTGACCATCTCTCCCAGGAACTCATGGACTTTCCACCCTAAGACCAGACCATCCCCAGCGGCGGGTAAGATGACTTCAAGGGGTAAGGGTGGAGAGAGTGAGAGGGTGGGAGGGCGGGAAGTTTACATAATGTATGGCGAACGCAGTCAAAGTCGCAGGAAGCAGCGATAACGTTTATTTGTTACCGTTGCCGGCAAGAGGGACATATTGCAGCCAATTTCCCAGTTGTGGATGAGCCAAATGTCAGTCGCTGTTTGCGACAGTTGCATGCACTGCCACTCGGGGAACTGAAAAACATTTATGCAAAATGTGTACTAAAGTTAAAAATGTTGTTGTGTTGCTAGATTCAGGTAGTCTGGTAACATTGATCAAAGCTGAATTAGTTACTACAGAGGTCTCTAGGAATAACAAGGTGGCTGTTATTTGTGTACATGGGGACACCAGAGAGTATCCTGTGGCTAAAGTGGTTTTTGAGACCCCCAAAGGTAACATAACTCATCAGGTGGGGTTGGTGCCTACCTTACCACATGATGCCATTGTGGGGAGGGTTTTCCAAAATTCTGGGAAGTCTGGGATGGTCCTGAACCCCCCCCACAGAGGCCCCCAGAGGCCAGGAAGAGGAATCCCAGGTATCCTCTGAGAATGGTGAGACCTCTCCAGATTTTCCCTTGTCGGTGTTGGCTGGAGACACTCGGGAACCTGGGGAGGAACCAACATCTTCAGACGAAAACATGACGTCTGTTGAGTTATCTGATTTAGAGGTTCACAGGGAAAATTTTGCCACAGAACAGGTAAAAGACCCCACCCTGATAAAAGCACGGGAAAATGTGGTAAAGATAGATGATGAATTAGTGAACCCAGATCAGTCTTGCGGTTACCCACACTTTATGGTGGAAAGGGATCTGTTGTATCGGGTTGCTCAAAAGGCGGATGAAACCATTGAACAACTTGAGGTACCTATGCCCTATAGGAAGTTGGTATTAAAATTAGCCCATGGGCACATTTTGGGAGGCCATTTGGGGGCGGAGAAAACCAGAGAGAGAGTATTGCAAAGGTCCTATTGGCCTGGGGTCATGAAGGAAATAGAAAATTATTGTTCCTCCTGCCCTGTGTGTCAGAAGTCGGCACCTTTGTCACATTTCCGTAACCCACTGGTACCTCTCCCCATCATTGAGGTTCCCTTTGAGAGGATCGCAATGGATTTGGTAGGACCAATACAGAAGTCCGCTAGGGGGCATCAGTACATTTTGGTCATAAAGGACCATGCCACCCGCTATCCCGAAGCGATCCCTCTTAGGAATACCTCCACCAAGATGATAACCAAAGAGCTATTTTTGGTCTTCAGCCATGTGGGTATTTGTAAGGAATTGCTTACAGACAAGGGTACCCCGTTTATGTCCAGGGTAATGAAAGAGTTGTGCAAGTTGTTCAAAGTGACACAATTACGTACATCAGTGTATCACCCTCAAACAGATGGGTTGGTTGAAAGGTTCAACAAAACCCTAAAACAAATGTTAAAAAAGGTGGTGGATCGAGATGGAAAGGATTGGGACTGTTTAATACCCTACTTGATGTTTGCTATTCGGGAAGTACCACAATCCTCTACCTGGTTCTCGCCCTTCAAGTTACTCTATGGGAGATGCCCAAGAGGGCTGTTGGATATCGCCAAGGAAACTTGGGAAATGAGAGTTCTCCCCACCTGAGTGTGATTGAGCATGTTGCCCTGATGCAAGACAGAATTGCACAGGTAATGCCAATCGTCAAAGAACACTTGGCCCAAGCGCAGTTAGCACAGCAAAGGGTGTATAACCGCAAGGTAAAGACTGGTAGGGTGTTGGTACTCGTCCCTACAGTCGAAAACAAATTCCTGGCCAAATGGCAGGGTCCATACAAAATAATTGAAAAAGTGAGTGAGGTGAACTACAGGGTCAGACAACCAGGACGGCGAAAGCCAGAACAGATCTACCACATTAAGCTGTTGAAAGCCTGGAGGGATAGGGAATCCCTAGTCGCAGAAACCTTGGTGTCGCAGACTCAGTCTGATTGATTAATTACTGAGGTTGGAATAGCAGTCACCCTATTGAAACCCCAAAAACAGGAGGTGAAAGAGTTTGTGCTCCGCAACAGAGAGGTGTTCTCTGAGCTGCCGGGACAAACATCTGGGGTAGAGCATGACATTATCACCCCGCCAGGTGAAAGAGTGAAACTAAAACATTATCGATTCTGCATAAAAGGGGACGACTCTGGCGTGAACCGTGCCACCTTGCAGCGGAGGTGATATTCCTGCAGGAGACGCACATCACGACAGAGTCTATCCCCCGTTTGCCCTTGCAAATGTATGATAAGTGGTTTCATGTGGTGTCTCCCATTGCAAGAGCCAGAGGGGTGACGATTGCAGTCAAAAGGTCTTGCCCTTTCTCTCCCATAGACATGCAGATAGATCTTTATTTTTAAAAAGGGGACTATACAGAGCCAGTACTATACGTTCGCCTCTATATATGCCCCGAATTCCTGAACCACAAATTTCCTGTCTAAAACACTTGAGGACTTTAGGACAGGATGCTTGGTATTAGGAGGGGATTTTATTATAACCTTGGATCTGAGCCTAGATACCTCATCAGGCAAATCCTTGCTGTCCTTTAGAGCGATTAAACATGTGAAACAAGGGTTGAGATTTTTACATTTAGTGGATTGCTAGAGGGTGTTACACAAGAAGGAAAAAGACTATAGTTATTACTCCAAAACACACAACACCTACTGGATTTGTTGTTGGTGGATCAGTATCATCTAGGGAATGTTGCCTCGGCCACTATTGAATCCATCACAATATCTGACCATGCCCCGGTTACGTTGTCCATGCACCCTCTCCATGCTATACAAAGGGAGAGGACGTGGAGACTAAATGAAGCGTTGCTGGATAGGGAGCATGTGGTGGAGGCGGTGACAAAAAAGCTGGTGTCCTACTTTGAAATAAATACAACGGAGGAAGTGTCTAGACGGGTGATCTGGGAAGCCCACAAGGCAGTAATTAGGGGGGAACTAATAGCTCATGGCTCACGTAATAAAAAAGAAAAACAGAAGGAAATGGAGATACTGGGAAAATACATGACTTGGAGACCAGACATAAGGCATTGGCTAGTGGAGGGGTAACCCAGAAACCAGAGGAGTTAAGAGAGGATCTATCTAAGTATCTAGATCAGAAAATTACGGAAAGAGGAAGATACTTTGCTCACCAGTTGTATGAACAAGGAAATAAGTGCGGACGTCTATTAGCTAGACAATTAAAAAAACAACACTATTCCTGTTGTTTTTTTCCTGTTCCTTCCACCCCCCCCCACCTCCCCCCCCCTTTTTTTCCCCACAGATTAAGAGGCTGTGGCACGGTTTGTTGGTTTCTTTTTTCCTTTCTCACAGATTTAGAGGTTGTAGCATGGTTTGTTGGTTTCTCCTTTTTTTTCTTTTTTGGTTAGCGGATGCACAAGGTGATTTGTTACTGAAGGAGGTAAGCAAGGGGTATTGGACACAAGTGGAGTAGAGTGCAAAGTGGATTTTTTGATCACATGTGCGATTTCACAGTAATGGTGTTGAACGTGGGCATGTTTCAGTGGGTAATATGGTATTACTGTAATGGGTGGAACACAAACACAATTTTTTTCTTACACTTTCCAACACACTTCCCTTTTTTATAGTGTTGGGGTTGAATGTGGGCACGTTTTGCAGGGTAATATCGCATTACTGTATTGGGTGAAATAGGAGAAATGGGGTACACAAACACATTAGGGGGGACTTCCCCGCTTTTCCAATATCATTTTTTATTTTTTTTGTATAGTAAGGGGTGGATTATTGATGGGAGGGAGGGGTAGGGAGGGTATGGGGGTATTTTCTTTTTTGAGGGGGGGGGGGTTTGAGTCCTTAGAATTCTTCCTTAACTAATTTCTTTTAAATCTCCATTTTTTTCTTTCTTTCTTCCCTCTTCCCCTCCCTGTTGGTTCCCCTGAGTGGGTAACATGGGTCTTAGGTATGGAAGTTATAAAAATTCTGGGAATTTTGGACACTGAGATTGGAAAAGAAGAAAGTATGTTGCAAACTTGATTATGTATGTATTGTTATTTATTTATTGTCTTATTTATGGAATGGCGAAAATGATGAAAACTTGTTAGGAAGATTGATGTCCTGACCGTTTCTGGCCTTCTGTGCGCTGTGCGACGTCAAGTTCCAATTGCAATACTGCCACAGGCATTGTCTTCAAATGCCCCCCGGAGCGGATCCATCCCTATTATGCATGGACTCTGACCCAGAACCTGATGTCCGCCAGGCTGTCCCCAGTGCTTACCATGAGTTTCTGGAAGTTTTTAGCAAGAAGGGGGCAGAGGTCCTTCATCCCCACAGACCGTATGATTGCCCCATTGAGCTCCTTCCGGGTTCTTAGATCCCTTTCGGAAGGATCTACCCGCTTAAGGAACTTGAACTTAGCTCTCTCAAGTCGTACATTGATAAGTAAGGGGTTTATGCACCCGTCCACCTCTCCAGCTGGGGCGGGTATCTTCTTTGTGGAAAAGAAAGATTGAACACTGCGCCCATGTATAGACTACCGGTAGCTCAACAAAGTTACGGTCAAAAAACACTACCCTCAACCTTTGGTACCAGAGTTATTTCAACGCCTGTGAATGACCACCGTCTTCACCAAACTAGACCTCCATGGAGCTTACAACTTGGTGCGAATCAGTGAAGGCAATGAATGGAAGATGGCCTTCCGCACGCGCTTCGGCCATTATGAGTATTTGGTGATGCTGTTCGGCCTATGCAATGCTTCTTCCACGTTCCAGCACTTTATTAATGACATCTTCAGGGACTTCCTCGACCTCTTCGTCATTGCTTACCTGGGCAACATTTTAATCTTCTCTCCCTCCTTGGAGCTTCACCGCAACCATGTCAAGAGGGTACTGGGCCGTCTCCGTCAGCACGGACTTTACGCCAAGCCAGAAAAGTGCGAGTTTGAGCAGCACAGCATACAATTCCTGGGACTCATTATTTCCGTTGGTGGTATCAAGATGGACCCCCAAAAGGTGTCTGCCATCCTGCACTGGCCAGCTCCGGCTGATAAAAAAGGGAATCCAGTGTTTCGTTGGATTCGCAAACTTTTACAGAAAATTCATCCGGGTTTTCTCCTCCATAATCTCGCCTATCACTCAGCTCACCAAACAGGGTACCCCCTTTCAATGGACTCCTGAGGCACAAACTGCCCTTGAAAGACTCAAGGATCTGTTCACCTCAGCGCCCATTTTGAAGCATCCAGATCTGGCTCTTCCTTATGTTCTGGAGGTCGATGCATCTGAGGTAGCGGTCGGGGCAATTGTTTCCCAGAGGCAGGGTACCAAAGCAGTGCTACCTTACATCCGGTAGCATTCTTTCCCCACAAGCTGTCATTTGCCGAGAAAAATTACGATGTAGGAGATCGGGAACTTTTGGCCATTAAATCGGCATTAGAGGAATGGCGGTACCTGTTGGAAGGAGCAGCACATCCAATCCTTATGTACACAGACCATAAAAACCTGGAATACTTGAGGTTTGCCAAAAGACTAAAGCCACGACAAGCCTGGTGGGCACTGTTCTTTGCCCGTTTCACCTTCCACATCACCTACAGGCCCGGGTCGAAGAACACTAAGCCGGACTCCCTTTTGCGCATGTTCAATGCACCTGGAACCCCGGTATCGCCCGATACCATTCTGCCATCCGGAAGTTTTCTGCTACTTCAAGAAGATGTGCTGTCACGGATTCGCCAAGCCACCAAGAGGGCAAACCCCCTTCCTGGAACCCCACTCTTAACTAAAGATGGGTTGCTCTGGCACAATCACAGGATTTTCATACCAGAGAACCTACGAACCACAGTCCTTGACCTCTGCCACGACCACCAGCTTGCTGAACACTTCGGTGTGCGCAAGACAGCCGAACTGTCACAGCGCACGTTTTGGTGGCCTCAAGTGGGGTGGGACTACAAGCTTTATGTGGAATCCTGCACCATCTGTAACCGGTGTAAGGGAAGCAAGACTCGGTCTTGGGGCCTCCTCAAACAATCCCAGAGAGACCTTGGAGTCACATATCCATGGACTTTATCGTGGAGTTACCCCCTTCAGAAGGGTTCTCCACCATCTTCGTGGTAGTGGACAGGTTCTCCAAGATGGCCCACTTCTTGCCCATGAAGGGCACACCTTCTGCCATAGAGACGGCCAAGATTTTCATTAAGGAGTTTGTTAGGCTCCATGGGATACCGACAGATGTGGTGTCCGATCGTGGAGTGCAATTTACCTCCAAGTTCCGGAGATCTTTATGCAAATCCCTGAAGATTGGACTGTCATTGTCTTCGGCTTACCGCCCCCAGACAAACGGCCAGATGGAGCGTACAAGTCAAACGCTGCAGCAATACCTGCTTTGTTTCTCCTCTTTCACTCAGGTCGACTGGATTACGCACCTACTGCTGGCTGAGTTCGCGTACAACAATTCAGCCCACTCTGCCACTCAACAGTCTCCATTCTTCACTAACTATGGATTTCACCCAACCTTCTTGTCTAATGCCTGCCCTGAGAGTTCTGTGCCAGCCGTGGCTAACCGGATGGTGTTCTTCACTTCCAGCAACAAACTTCTACAGGAGACAATGGCAAGGACA
This sequence comes from Glandirana rugosa, assembly GCA_018402905.1. Taxonomy (NCBI): domain Eukaryota; kingdom Metazoa; phylum Chordata; class Amphibia; order Anura; family Ranidae; genus Glandirana; species Glandirana rugosa. Next base: position 702,578 of record BLSH010214486.1, on the reverse strand, counting down.
CAGGCTGCTATCAAAGAAACTTACAATAAAAGGAGACATGGCAAGTTGCATCTGGAACCGGGCAGTCTAGTCTGGCTATCTACTACCAATCTAAGACTGGCATGCCCGTCCAAGAAATTGGACTCAAGTTTCTTGAGGCCCTTTCCTATCAAGAGGAGGATTAACGATGTGGCATATGAACTGGAGTTGCCTGAATCGTTTCGTATCCATCCTGTCTTCCACGTGTCCCTATTAAAGCCTAAGGTCTCTGACCCCTTTCCTGATCGGAAGACAGGCCCACCTGCACCAGTGCTGGTCGACACGATGGGGAGGTTTAAGGTAGAATCCATCTTGGACTGCAGGAGGAGAGGTGGCGGCATCCAGTACCTGGTTAAATGGAAGGGCTATGGGCCTGAAGAGAGCTCTTAGGAGCCAGAAGAGAACGTACATGCGGAAGCCTTGATTAGGTCTTTCTGGAGAAGATGCCTGGACAAGAGAGCCCGGTTGGGCATCCGGAGACTGCCCCTTGGGGGGGGGGGCAATGTTAGGAAGACTGATGTCCTGACTGTGTCTGGCCTTCTGTGCGCCGTGCACACGCCTGTGCGGGTTCCCGTGCGCCTATGCACGCCAATGGTGCCAAACGGTCTATTTAAGCTGCCTACACCCTGCAGCAGATGTTGTCCATTCTACAGCATTTTCCAAGTGTTCCATGACTGTTTATCCTGAGATTTCCTGCACCTGTGACCCAGCTTGTCCTACCTTGCTTGAACTCTGCCTGAACCAACCCTCAGCTTGCCTATGACCCTTCTTCTGCCTGATCCTTGTGTACCTCTGCTGCCCGCTTGTTGGCGACCCTGCCTGTACCTGACTATCCACTTGCCTGCTCCAATTGTAACGCACTTGTCCGCCAGTTACTAACCCGGCCTGTACGACCAACCTTCTGCCTAGCACGAGCCTCTGGAGGATCCTCACATCATCACCTGCATCCTTTCCAGCCCTCGTGCCACCCTGAGCTCCAGAACTTCCTGTCCACTCTATGAGGGGTTCCCGAACCAGGGCTGCAAGAGAGGTTGCCCACTGCAACGTCAGACTCCACTACCAGGTACGTGACAAAACTTGAAAAATTCAATAAAGAGTATTATATAAAAAAAAAAGGCGGATGAAACAATTGAGCAACTTGTGGTACCCAAACCCTATAGGAAGTTGGTATTGGAATTAGCCCATGGGCACATTTTGGGAGGTCATTTGGGAGTGGAGAAAACCAGAGAGAGAGTATTTCAAAGGTTCTATTAGCCTGGGGTCATGAAGGAAATGGAAAATTATTGTTCCTCCTGCCCTGTGTGTCAGAAGTCAGCACCTTTGGCGCATTTCGGTAACCCACTGGTACCTCTCCCCATCATTGAGGTTCCCTTTGAGAGGATAGCAATGGATTTGGTAGGTCCGATACTGAAGTCCGCTAGGGGCATCAGTACATTTTGGTCATAATGGACTATGCCACCCGCTATCCTGAAGCGATCCCTCTTAGGAATACCTCAGCCAAAATGATAGCCAAAGAGCTATTTTTGGTCTTCAGCCATGTGGGTATTTGTAAGGAATTGCTTACAGACCAGGGTACCCCGTTTATGTCCAGGGTAATGAAAGAGTTGTGCAAGTTGTTCAAAGTCACACAATTACGCACATCAGTGTATCACCCTCAAACAGATGGGTTGGTTGAAAGGTTCAACAAAACCCTATAACAAATGTTAAAAAAGGTGGTGGATCGAGATGGAAAGGATTGGGACTGTTTAATACCCTACTTGATGTTTGCTATTCGGGAAGTACCACAATCCTCAACCGGGTACTCGGACTTCAAGTTACTCTATGGGAGACACCCAAGAGGGCTGTTGGATATCACCAAGGAAACTTGGGAAAGTGAGAGTTCTCCCCACCGGAGTGTGATTGAGCATGTTGCCCTGATGCAAGACAGAATTGCACAGGTAATGCCAATCGTCAAAGAACACCCAAGCACAGTTAGTACAGCAAAGGGTGTATAACCGCAAGGCAAAGACCCGTACTTTTCACCGGGGGATAGGGTGTTGGTACTCGTCCCTACAGTCGAAAGCAAATTTCTGGCCAAATGGCAGGGTCCATATGAAATAATTGAAAATAATTGAAAAAGTGAGTGAGGTTAACTACAGGGTCAGACAACCAGGACAGTGAAAGCCAGAACAGATCTACCACATTAATCTGTTGAAAGCCTGGAGGGATAGGGAATCCCTTGTCGCAGAAACCTTGGTGTCGCAGACTCAGTCTGATTGCTTAATCACTGAGGTTGGAATAGCAGTCACCCTATTGAAACCCCAAAAACAGGAGGTGAAAGAATTTGTGCTCCGCAACAGAGAGGTGTTCTTTGAGCTGCCGGGACAAACATCTGGGGTAGAGCATGACATTATCACCCCGCCAGGAGAAAGAGTGAAACTAAAACCTGATCAAATATAGGAGGCCCGACGGGAGGCAGTACGTGGGGAAGGTCAATGAATGCTTGAATTAGGTGTGATAGAAGAGTCCCAGAGTGACTGGTCCAGCCCAATCATTTTAATGTCCAAACCCGATGGGAGCTGGCGATTTTGTAACGATTTCCGGCAGTTGAATAAAGTTACAAAATTTGACACCTACCCCATTCCACGCATAGATGAACTGATCGACCGGCTGGGAACAGCTCGATATATGACGACCCTTGATCTCACCAAGGGGTATTGGCAAATTCCCCTAGCTGAGTCAGCAAAGGAGAAAACGGCATTTGTAACACCAGAGGGGGCATTCCAATACAGAAGAATGCCGTTTGGGTTACAAAATGCACCAGCCACATTCCAGCGGAAAATGGACAAAATGCTGAGGCCCCATCAGAAGTATGCTGCAGCCTACTTGCATGATGTGATTATCCACAGTACAGATTGGGCCTCACATCTGCTAAAAGTGCAAGCCCTGTTAGACTCCATAAGGGAAGCTGGGTTCACAGCCTATTCCAAAAAATGTACCATTGGACAGGAAGAGGCCAAATATCTGGGGTACACTATTGGGAGGGGAGTAATAAAACCCCAAGCCAACAAAGTGGAAGCCATAGATGGTTGGCCGCGCCCCAACAGTAAGAAGCAGGTTCCAGCGTTCCTCGGAATTGCTGGATACTATCGGCGATTCATTCCTCACTTTGCTTCGCAGGCTGTGGCCCTAACCAATCTGACAAAAGGGAAAGAGCCTACCATGGTGAAATGGACCCGGATTCTGAAGCAGCCTTCTAGGCTTTAAAAGAAGCCTTATGTAGCCAACCAGTGCTGTACTCCCCTGACTTCACTAAGGACTTTGTGGTACAGACTGATGCGTCAGACATAGGTTTAGGAGCAGTGTTGTCCCAGGTCTGGAAGGGGGAAGAGCACACAGTAATTTATCTGAGAAAGAGTGTCTAGCGGCAAAGTGGGCGTTAGACTCCCTTCGATATTATTTGCTGGGTAGACACTTTGACCTGATTATGGACCATGCGCCCTTAAAATGAATGGCTCAAAACAAGGAGACCAATAGAAGGGTAAATAGGTGGTTCCTGGCCCTGCAGAAATTTAACTTTATGGTGAAGCATTGCCCTGGTGTTCAAATGGGGAATGTGGATGCATTGTCTCGGGTACCTGCATGCCTGACTGCGTGTGTTCCAAACCCCATTTGGAAACAAGAGGGGGGGTATGTGACAGCAGGCAGGTAAAAAAGCGTGGTTGTGTGCAAGATGGCAGGTATGTGTGTCCGAGATTCAGACTCTATGCGGACTTATACCACTAGGGGAAGTACTGAGAGTTTATCAGGGGTAGAGGTAATGAGCCCAGCTGAATTCAGCAGGCTCATTAAGGCCTCTATGAAAACTCCCAGGTGGCCTAGGGAATTGCTCCACCCTGGAACCAGTTCCTGTGTCAGCAGACTGGGGAGCGTAACATCCTGAACGGTAAGGCCTGTGTGGCTGAGTGTGCCCAGTGAGAGATAGGAGCTAGGTTCAGCGGTAGGCTGTACCTAGCTGATAGACAGGGAAACCTGTCGTGCAGTTAGTGGCCAAGTGCCCTAGGATTTATTTTGTTGTTTGTTTTTATTTTGCTGTTTTTTCACCTTGTAAATAGTGTAATAAATTGCCTTGTTGATTTCACCTACAACTGCTGTCTTGCTCTGCCTAAATTGTGTAGTGAACCCTTCAAGGGGGTCACACATACCCGCTGCCAAGCTAACCCCCTTACAATACAGAAACCTCTCTCTGTGCAAATCAATCATCAGTGAGACCTCATCTGGAATATGCAGTTCAGTTTTGGGCACCTGTTCTCAAAAAAAGGATATCAGGGAACTGGAGAAAGTGCAGAGAAGGGCAACCAAACTGAGGCTGAGTTCACACCACTGCAAAATGGATATGGGTTCGCCGCATCCAATTCACAATAGCAGGAGATTTTGACCAGCTCTCTATGGAGCCGGTCCACATATCTCCGCATTGGGTTCAGTGCGATTTGCTACAGCTATAAGAAAAAATTAGACAACAGAATTTATTCTCTCTTGAGAAGAGGAGATTAAGGGGGGAAATGATCAACATGAACAAATACATAAGTTGTCCATATATTGAACTAAGTTTTGAGTTTTCAGGTCATTATACAGAAGGGGGGGCACTCTTTACGCCTTGTGGAAAAGATTTAACATTCACATGCGGAAAGGTTTCTTCACAGTAAGAGCTGTGGAAATGTGGATTAGATTCCCTCAAGAACTAGCTGTGGCCAGCTCAGTAGATTGTGTTTAAAAAGAGCTGGATGGATACCTAAATGCACAAAATGTAATTGGATACTAAAATGTATAGGCAATAACAGCAGCTGTAGTTGATCTATGGAATATTCAATTGCCTTCTGGGGGATTAGAAAGGAATGTATTTTCACCCACTGTACAAAGCATTGCACCATGCTTTATAGGGGTGTTTCCTTCCTCTAGATCAACTGTGGGTTACCATGAGCATAGGATTCTGTATATGGAGGTATTCTATTTATTTTTTTTTCTATTGGTTGAACTAGATGGACTTATGTCTTATTTCATCCTAACAAATCCCCTGTGTTGGGAAAATTTGTGCAACATATTCTTGTGGTGGTTTGAAAATTACATATGTATTCAGGATATACTTTATTATAGGACATAAGAACACCTGTTCTTAGTGTAGCTCCCTCTAATATATATATATATATATATATACAGTAACTCAACACACAGCCATTAATGTCTAAACCGCTGGCAACAAAAGTGAGTACACCCCTAGGTGAAAATGTCCAAATTGGGTCTAATTAGCCATTTTCCCTCCCATGTGTCATGTGACTCGTTAGTGTTACAAGGTCTCAGGTGTGAATGGGAAGCAGGTAAGTTAAATTTGGTGTTATCGCTCTCACTCTCTCATACTGGTCACTGGAAGTTCAACATGGCACCTCATGGCAAATAACTGAGGATCTGAAAAAAAGAATTGTTGCTCTACATAAAGATGGCCTAGGCTATAAAAAGATTGCCAAGACCCTGAAACTGAGCTGCAGCATGGTGGCCAAGACCATACAGCAGTTTAACAGGACATGGTCTACTCAGAACAGCCCTTGCCATAGTCAACCAAAGAAGTTGAGTGCAGGTGCTCAGCGTCATATCCAGTGGTTGTCATTGGGAAATAGATGTATGAGTGCTGCCTGCATTGCTGCAGAGGTTGAAGGGGTGGGGGTCAGCCTGTCAGTGCTCAGACCATACGCCACACACTGCATCAAATTGGTCTGCATGGATGTCATCCCAGAAGGAAGCTGGTGTATACCTGTGCATCGTCTGCCGCCACTGTTCAGCTTTTTAGCTGCGCTCTGTGTCTGACAGGGGGCAGTTATCACATTTGAAATGTTTTCCTTCTTTGTCAAACCAGCCCCTTAACAGTGCCAATTGTTTATATAGGTTTGGGACAGGGAAGGATTATCATACATGTATTTCTTCTTTGTCAAACCAGCCCCTTAACAGTGCCAATTGTTTATATAGGTTTGGGACAGGGAAGGATTATCATACATGTGTTCCTTCTTTGTCAAACCAGCCCCTTAACAGTGCCAATTGTTTATATAGGTTTGGGACAGGGAAGGATTATCATACATGTATTGCTGGCATTGAGATGCACCAGTGGTCATCAGTGTCGTCTTTAACATGGGGAAAAGGGGCAGCTGCCCAGGGCCCAGCCATTGTTGTGGGGCCAAGGGCAGCTGCCATTGGAGCCCATGCTGCCTGCCGGCTTTTATTCAGCAACCTCTGGGCTACAGCGTTGATCACTTGCTGGTTGCTGAGCTGCTCACTACTGTCACTTGCAAATACAGAAGTGCTGCTTCTGAAATTACAAGTGACAGCGCTCCTCTCCTGGCTGCCAATACACCCCTCCGTGCTCCGCAGATCAATCTCTATACGAGAGCAGAGAGATCAGAGGAGGGAGGTGGTGGGGGATCTAGACAGGCACAGACATAAAGTAAGTTGCAGCTTCTCTTTTGCAGCCCCACCCTGATGTTTCTTAGGTGGTCGGAGAAGATTTGGTGCGAGAAGAATGCTCTGTTTTAAAAGGGGGGGGGGTGGAATAAGCTCTAAGAACCTGGTCGGATTGTCTCCCTGCAGCAGTGACTCCCTCCTGCCTGTGCTCTTCTTTCCCCTGCTTATGGCTGAAGCAGGGAATTTCCACAGCAGTTTCGGGCTCCAGAGGCAGCAGCATTGACGTTCACCCCTTTGCACAAGCTCCTCTTTTCTGAGTGTGTTTTTAATCATTAATTAATATTGTTCACTTTTTTTACTACACTATGGAGGTTGTGCTTGTCTTTTCCCTTTTGTTAAGGATGTGTGCAGTAACCTCTAGCAACCAATAAACAAGCAGAAATGATATGCTGTAACCTCTAGCAACTAATTGGTGAGTTGTAATGTGTGCTGTAACCTCTAGCAAAAACAAAAAATTCTCCTGTGCTCGGGTGCCTGGCCTCTGGATGTGTGGCGCAAACTGCTATCTATGGTATGCCAATTGTCTTGCAGCCTTCCTCAGAACAATGGGTGCTCTTAAAACTGAAATATACAAAAAGGAAAGGAGGTGCACTGACCTTGTGCATTACCAAAGATATTTAATATATAATAAAAACAATAATTATACTCACATACAACCGTATAAAAAAAGCATGTCAAATATTCCGCAAAAACAATCAGTTTATTTCCAGTCCCAGGTGGGACTCAGGATAACCGATACATAGGACGGTATACCGTGCTGGCTGATGCGTTTCGAGGGATGACCCTCTTCCTCAGAACCAAAGCCACATATGACTGGACTTATATTCATATAAAATCCTCCCATTGTTTTGTGCATTCAATATAATTGCTCTAACCTGAAGTCACACAATGTCATCATTTATTAATACTACTTTTGAAAGGTTCAAATTTATTTTCTGACATAAGGCTATATCCAACCCTCCCTTGTCTGAGCTGCAATATGTTTATGAATGGTTTCCAATTGAATGAGTCAAGTCAACTTCCAGAACCTTGCACTCCCTATACTCTAATTCATGTTTAGGACATGCAGCAATAAAACTGCCAATTTAACCATAAAAAAGGAGGGCTCAAATGCCCAGTGCATTACCTTAGACTCTGAGAAAGGAATCTTGCCTCCCGAAACGCATCGGCTTTCTAATTATAGAGATGTGCCACCCACAATACTGGAGTGGTATATGACATGCATTTTATCCTTTTATTTTTGTGAGTATGCTTTTGGCGTTTTTAACCACATCAATACCTGGCACGAAAACCCCCTTCCTGTCCAGGCCATTTTTCAGCTTTCAGCGCTATCACACTTTGAACTAAATTACTCAGTCATGCAACATTGTACCCATATGAAATTTGCGTCCTTTTTTTCACACAAATAGAGCTTTCTTTTGGTGGTATTTAATCACTAGGGTTTTTTTTTTTGTGCTATAAATAAAAAAAGATTGAAAATGTTTTGAAAAAATGCCTTTTTCTTTGTTTCTGTCATAAAATTTTGCAAATTAGTAATTTTTCTTGGTAAATTTTGGCCAAAATTTATACTGCTACCTATCTTTGGTAAAAATAACCCAAATAAGTGTATATTATTTGGTCCTTGTAAAAGTTAGAGAGTCTACAAGCTATGGTGCCAATCATTGAAAATTGATCACACCTGATCACACCTGATATACTGACAGCCTATCTCATTTCTTGAGACCCTAACAAGCCAGGAAAGTACAAATACCCCCCAAATGACCCCTTTTTGGAAATTAGACATTCCAAGGTATTTAGTAAGAGGCATGGTGAATTTTTTGAAGTTGTAATTTTTTTCCCACAATTCTTTGCAAAATTAAGATTTTTTTTTCTTTTCTTTTTTTTCCCACAAAATTGTCATTGTAACAGGTTATTTCTCACACACAGCATATGCATACCACAAATTACACCCCAAAACACATTCTGCTACTCCTCCTGAGTATGGCGATATCACATGTCTGAGACTTTTACACAGCCTGGCCACATGCAGAGGCTCAACATGCAGGGAGTGCCGTCAGGTATTCTAGGGACATAAATTACACATCTAATGTCATGACGACCTATCACATTTTTGAAGGCCTTGGAGCACCAGGACAATGGAATTTCCCACAAAATGACCGCATTCTGGAAAGCAAACACCCCAACTAATAATCTATGAGCCATAATGAGTCTTTTGAACGGTTCATTTTTTTCCAGTAGTTTTTGGAAAATGTGGGAAAAAAATGAAAACGCATTTTGATGACCTTTTTTTACTT
>BLSH010214486.1:682706-693533 GCA_018402905.1 Glandirana rugosa | reverse complement strand
ACCTTTTTGTACTGTACAAGTTTTCTGAGTAATACGGAGTATCTAATATGTAACCCCACAAAAGAAAGGTTTTACCCCAGTAAAACACCCGTTAAGGTAACAAGACCACGAGGTCCTGGAAGTTCTGCTATTCCTCCTGAGTATGGCGATACCACATGTGTGAGACTTTTACATAGCCTGACCACATACAGAGGCCCAACATTGAACTAGCACCTTCAGGCTTTCTACAAGCATTAATTACACACCTCATTTCTCAGCTACCTATTACAATTTTGAAGGTCCTGGAGCACCAGAACAATGGAATTGCCCACAAAATGACCCCATTTTGGAAAGAAAACACCCCAATGTATAATCTATGAGGCATAATGAGTCTTTTGAACATGTCATGTTTTTCCAGTAGTTTTTGGAAAATGTGGGAAAAAAATGAAAACGCTTTTTTTTTACACAAAGTTATCCATTTATATGATATTTCCAACACATAGCATGTACATAGAAAAAATGACACCCCAAAATACATTCTCCTACTCCCCACGAGTAAGGCGATACCACATGTGTAAGACTTTTACACAGTCTGGCCACATACAGAGGCCTAACATTGAACTAGCACCTTCAGGCGTTCTACGAGTACAAATACAAATTACACATCTCATTTCTCAACCACCTACCTATTACACTTTTGCAGGTCCTGGAGCACCAGGACAATGGAATTGCCCACAAAATGACCCCATTTTGGAAACCAAACACCCCAACGTATAATCTATGGGGCATAATGAGTCGTTTGAACATGTCATTTTTTTCCAGTAGTTTTTGGAAAATGTGGAGAAAAAATGAAAAAACGCTTTTATTTTTACACAAAGTTGTCCATTTATAACATATTTCCAACACATAGCATGTACATAGAAAAAATTACCCCCCAAAATACATTCTACTACTCCCCCCATGTATGGCGATGCCAAATGTGTGAGACTTTTACAGGTGATGTTTACTCATGGGTGTGACGGTCACTGACAGGTGACTGGCGATTGTCACCGATGGGTGACTAGCGGTGGTCACTGATGGGTGACAGATGACTGGCGGTGGTCACTGATGGGTGACGGGTGTCTGGCGGTGGTCACTGATGGGTGACGGGTGTCTGGCGGTGGTCACTGATGGGTGATGGGTGTCTGGCGGTAGTCACTGATGGGTGACGGGTGCCTTGCGGTGGTCACTGATGGGTGACGGGTGCCTTGCGGTGGTCACTGATGTGTGACGGGTGTCTGGCGGTGGTCACTGATGGGTGACGGGTGTCTGGCGGTAGTCACTGATGGGTGACAGGTGACTGGCGGTGGTCATTATAGGTGATGGGTGAGTGGCGGTGGTCCCTGATGGGTGACGGCTGTCTGGTGGTGGTCACTGATGGGTGACTGGTGGTGGTCACTGATGGGTGACGGGTGACTGGTGGTGGTCACTGATGGGTGACTGGTGGTGGTCACTGATGGGTGCCTGGTGGTGGTCACTGATGGGTGAAGGTCACTGATGGGTGACGGGTGAGTGGCAGTGGTCCCTGATGGGTGACGGCTGTCTGGTGGTGGTCACTGATGGGTGACTGGTGGTGGTCACTGATGGGTGCCGGGTGACTGGCGGTGGTCACTGATGGGTTCCGGGTGTCTGTTGGTGGTCACTGATAGGTGTCTGGTGGTGGTCACTGCTGGGTGACAGGTGACTGGTGGTGGTCACTGATGGGTGCCGCTTGTCTGGCGGTGGTCACTGATGAGTGACGGGTGCCTGGCGGTGGTCGCTGATGGGTGACTAGTGTCTGGCGGTGATCACTAATGTGTGACGGGTGACTGGCGGTGGTCACAGATGCGCGACGGATGACAGGTGACTGGCGGTGGTCACTGATGGGTGACGGGTGACTGGCGGTGATCACTTATGGTGGACGGGTGACTGGCAGTGGTCACTTATGGGTGACGGGGGACTGGCGGTGGTCACTGATGGGTGACTGGCGGTGGTCACTGATGGGTGACGGGCGGTGGTCACTGATGGGTGACTGGCGGTGGTCACTGATGGGTGAAGGGTGACAGGCCACGGGTGACTGGCGGTGGTTACTGATGGGTGATGGCCATGGTCAGTGATGAGTGACAGGCGACAGCCAAGTCAGTGTTGGGTGACAGGCCACTGATGTGGCGGTTGACACACCACGGTAACTGATGGGTGATGGGTGACACGCCACGGTCACTGATGGGTGTTGGGTGACAAGCCATGGTTGCTGATGGGTGACGGGTGATATTCCACGGTCACTGACAGGTGACACGCCACGGTCAGTGATGGGTGACACGCCACGATCAGTGATGGGTGACGGGTGACACACCACGGTCAGTGATGGGTGACGGGTGACACGCCACAGTCAGTGATGGATGACGGGTGACACGGCACGGTCAGTGATGAGTGATGGGTGACACGCCACGGTCAGTGATGGGTGACGGGTGACATGCCACGGTCAGTGATGGGTGACACACCACGGTCAGTGAAGGGTGACATGCCACGGTCAGTGACGGGTGACACGCCACGGTCAATGACGGGTGACAGGCCACGGTCACTGACGGGTGACAGGCCACGGTCACTGACGGGTGACAGGCCACGGTCACTGATGGGTGACGGGGACAGGGGCTCTTTATGATGACAGGTGCACTTTATGATGACGGGTGCACTTTATGGGGGGTATATGGGGTGACTGTTGGGGTGACAGGTGCATTGGGGGGGCAGGGGGGAAGTGTCAGTGTGATTTTACTGTACAGATCAGTAACTCACTGATCCCAGCTCTTCTCTCCTCACACTGGACACTGTGTGAGGAGAGAAGAGCTGGTAACAGTGAGTTACCGCTCTGTTTACATTGGAAGTGATCGGCTGTGAAGTAGATCACAGCCGATCACAAGGTATCAGCCGCCATATGGCGGCTGATACCTGTGTCGGTGACAGGCAGTGTTCCCCAGGAACACGCCGCCACCGACGCGCACGTGCAGCGCGCTCCCGATCGCGCGCATGCGCCATGCGAACGGCGGAAGAGCCATTTGTGATCAGCCGTGACTTCGTCACGGCCGATCACGTGGTGAACAGCCATAACCAATGGCTGTTCACCCCTGTCAGTGAAGCGGTGTGACACACCGACACCGACAGAGCCGGGATGCGCGCGCCCGATCGCGCGCAATCCCGGCTTAAAGGGAGGATGTCATATGACGTCCTCCCGGAACGAGAGCCGCTCCGCTCCGCCGTCGTGACGGTGGGCGGACGGCAAGCGGTTAATAAATGTTAAGGTGTGTAAGGTAATGCACTAGGCGTTTGCGCCCTCCTTTTTTTCTGTTTCCAGCGTTTTGAAGTTTCCCCGCTCAAGGAGAACATTATCGCCTAAAATACCACCATCAACAGAGTAAGCGAAGAGGTTTGAAAGTCTCCCAATTTAACCACCTTAATACCAGACATATTCACTCCCCTTCCTGCCCAGGACATTTTTAAGTTTTCAGCGCTGTCACACTTTGAATGACAACTATTCTGTCATGCAACACTGTACCAAATTTTTTTTTTTTTAAATAACTTTTTGAGACAGATACAGCTTTCGTTTGGTGGTATTAATTCACCACTGAATTTTATTGTTTGCTATTTACAAAAAACACCAAAAATTAAAAAAAAAAAAAAACTTCTTAGGATTCGGTTATAAAATGTAAATATAATATATTTAAATATAAATTTAGGTCAAAATGTATTATTCTACATTTCTTTGGTAAAAATACTTTAAAATCGGTGTAGCACTGACTCTCATTCCTTGTGACCCCTTTTACAAAGTAGACAGTCCAAAGTATTTAGTATTAGGCATGATGAGTCTTTTCAAGTTATAATTTTTTGTCACAATTTTTTGGAAGATTAAGAAATTAAATAAAATGTGTTTTTTTTTAACAAAGTTGTTATTTTGACAAGTTATGTCTCACACACAGCACAGGCCTACTTATAATTACACCCCCTTTGCCTCCTGCGTATGGGGATATCACTAATGTGAGACTTTTTCACAGCCTAGATGCATAGAAGGGCCTATACTCCAAGGAGCACCTTTGGGCTTTCAAGGAGCATACATTACATGTAAATTGCTCATCTAACATCACATTCCAAGCTATTTTCTAAGAGGTATAATGGGTCTTTTGAAAATGTATTTTTTTTGCCACAATTTGGCAAAAAAATGCAGGAAAGAAAATTTAATTTTTTTTTTTTTACACAAAGTTGTCAATTAACAAGATACTTCTAACACACATTATAGGAATACTTAGTCATGCACCCCAAAATACATTCTGCTACTTTTCCTGAGTATGGGGATACCACATGTGAGACTTTTTCACAGTCTTGCCACACAAAGCAGCTCAAAATCCAAAAGAGCACCTTCAGGCTTTCTAAGGGCCTTAATTTATGCATCTAATTTCCTAACTACCTACCAAGTGTCGAAAAGTGCAATAATAATCTGAACCACAAGATGTCGCTAAAGAAAAAAAAATGATAAAGTGAGTGACATATAAATCAAAGTGCAGAAAAAACAGGTGCCTCTTCCAATCAGTTTCAGTATTAATCTTGACCACAGAGTGTCACTAATGAGTAAAGAATCACAACATGTCTCCCGTGACTACTCAAGCTGAATTAGCTCAACATGTCTCCTGTGACACTGAATGGACAAAATAAATACAATATAAAACAAATGAAATTGTGCAAATCTTATTCAGTGTTTCCAACTGTTGATAAAATGCTGACGTGCAAAAATCAAACCATATGAATAAAATGTGAAATTCAGTTCATAATAAAAATATAAAAGAAAAAAAGACGTCACTTCCGATTGCGGCCGAGACCGGAAGTTCCATTTGCTTGTACTGGTCGTCTCATCTTATTTTATATACCCCATAAGGATCGGAGGGAACGGTGTGAGAAGGTGGACAAAGGCTTGGTGACAACTATCCTTATCGTTGTAAGAGGGAGCCATCACATCTACCACAAAGTGTGGCTAGCCCGTTAGGGTCTTTTTGGGAGGTGAGAGGCTAGGGCACTTCACGGATGAAGTGTGACTGGATTCCAGCGAGTTGGGCTGTGGTACCCTGTCCCTTCCTCTCCCCCTCCCTATGGTGGATGTCTGTCACTTTCAGTGTGATACAGCACTTATCTATATGAGGATCTAATATCAACCATTATACTGCACTTTTTTTGGAACTTTATCACTTTTCACAAGAATTCATCAAAAGTTGCATTTTATATGTACTATATGATTTGAATTTTGGTTTATTTGATTTGAAGACCTTTGGTCAGTTAGGTAAGCGCTACACACTTTGTTTTATTTTGCACTTTGTGGTATGTGGGTCTACCCTATCTGTGCCGTTGAATTTTAGTTATCTCTTTAGTTCACGCTTAGTTATTCTATTTATTTCAATTTAGTAAGATATTTCTCCCATACAGCATAAACATACTTAAAGTGGATGTAAACCCGTAAAAAAAAATGGAATTAATAATTCTGCCTGGTAGAGTATAGCATGTCATGTCATCTGTGCCCAGTCTTGCCACAAAGAGTTAATCCAACTGTGAGTAATGACCTTACCTTTTTTCAGGAAGAGAAAGTCTGACTAATAGGGAAATACACAGACGATCAGCACCATGCTTTGTGAGTGACAGCAATTTGCGTATCTCCTCCACACAGCAGAGAAAGTTTTACACTCCCCTCTCCCTCCCTCATCAAACTCTCAGTATAGAGGTGGTTGGGAGGATTGTGGCATCACAACTCCACCAAAGAGAGAAACCCACTGATTTCAGAGTTTTACAGAGCTGCTAGTGCTTAAATGGAGGACATTTGCAAGATAGGGATACATGCAGGAGGCTTGCATGTATATATACATTAATAGTGTTCCATTAGTTTATACTGGGTGAGTGGTGGGCTTACATCCACTTTAACCACTTCCTGACCGCCCACCATCATTTGACATCGGTACTTTGAAGTGGAATACCGTTGCTTTGTATTTTTTTCTTCAGCCGGCGATTCTGCATGTGATAAAAGTGGTCTCAGCGGCGGATTGTCCACAAGATCACTTTTATCAGCAGCGGGAGAGGTGCACCCCCACCATTTTACCGTCATCTCCGCTGCTTACCGGAGCCACCGGTAGCAGTGGAGACGATCGGGTTAGTTCCCCCTGCACTGGAACTAAGCACCCCGTCTCTGAACTCGCGTGCAGAAGCGAACACATATGTAAGCCCCGTCTGCATATGAAAAAGGTGTTCAAACCACACATGTGAGGTATCACCGCGATTGTTAAAGCGAGAGCAATAATTTTAGTACTAGACCTACTCTAACTCAAAACTGGTAACCTGTAGAAATTTTTAAACATCGCCAATAGAGATTTTTAAGTTGCAAAGTTTGTCGCCATTCCGCGAGCGGGCGCAATTTTGAAGCATGACATGTTGGGTATCAATTTACTCGGCGTAACATTATCTTTCACAATATGGAAAAAATTGGGCTAACTTTACTGTTATCTTATTTTTTAACTCAAAAAAGTGATTTGTTTAAAAAAAAAATTGCGCTTGTAAGACCGCTGCATGAATGCAGTGTGACAAAAAGTTTTGCAACAACCGCCATTTTATTCTCTAGGGTGTTAGAAAAAAAATATATATAATGTTTGGGGGTTCTAAGTAATTTTATAGCAAAAAAAATGGTTTTAACTTGTAAACACCGAACTCCAAAAAGAGGCTCGGTCTGGAAGTGGTTAAAATGACAACCCATAACACATTCTCTTACTCCTTCTGAGTATAGATACCAACGTGTGTGAGACTTTTTCAGTGCCTGGATTGATTATGTATGAGACATTGTATCTATGATGCGACTTTGCTGCAATTTTGATGTGACTTTGGATGAGTGTGACTTGTGCAGAAATGAAAAATTTGTTAGGTTTCTTTATTTTCTAACGAATTCCAAATTTTCAGAACAATCAAAATTTGAATAGCTTGAAAATCGATCAACCGATTCAAATTCTGTGTGAAGAATATCTGGTTGTTAAGGAGCTGGCCAAGAAACCAGCTACCGCGTCCTTAACAACTGATGACTCTTTTCATTTTTTTATTGTTTTTTTTGGGGGAAATTCACTTACAGCTGAATGTAAAAAAAAGAATGCCAACAATTAAATAAAAAAGCGGGAG
Organism: Glandirana rugosa; assembly: GCA_018402905.1. Taxonomy (NCBI): domain Eukaryota; kingdom Metazoa; phylum Chordata; class Amphibia; order Anura; family Ranidae; genus Glandirana; species Glandirana rugosa. The sequence continues at coordinate 686,348 of BLSH010214486.1, read as the reverse complement.
CCCCCCCCCCCTATGCATACCAGGCCCTTCGGGTCTGGTATGGATTTTAAGGGGCACCCCGCGTCAAAGTGTAACAAAAAAAATGTGTGGGCCCCCCCCCCAAAAAACCTTATCCGATCATGCAGCTTGGCAGGTTAGGAAAGGGGGAGAAGAGCGATCGCCCCCCTCCTGAACCATACCAGGCCACATGCCCTCAACATGAGGGGGTGCTTTGGGGCAAGGGGGGTTCTAACAAGGGGGCCCTCAGATCGCACTCCCCCCCAATGTGAATGAGTATCCCTACCCATTCACCAACAAAGTGTAAAAAGTGAGCAAACAGTACACCAGTTTTTGACAAGTCCTTTAACTTAATAAAAAAAAAAAAAGTAAGATGTCCCCCGAAGTAGATCCATTTTCAATCACACTGGCCACTGCACCGTGGACCCGAAAAAAAGAAAAAGAACCTCCAGCCCCGATGATCGCTCCTGTGGACTACCTGCTCCATCGTGCAACAGCCCTTAAATACCTGAGGGGTGGGGCTGCCTGGTGACATCGCTGGGTGGCACCGCCCCTTGTGACATCACTGACCCAGCTTGCCATTGGTCGCTAACGTCATAAGGTGTGGTGCCACCTGGTGACATCACTGGGTGGCACATGGTGGAGCAGGCAGTCCGCAGGAGCGATCATCGGGACCAGAGTTGCCAACCACCAGTAAATTTACTGGCAGTTCGTAAAAATCTGTGATTTTTACAACTGTCTATAAATATCAGGGTCTGATAATTTGTCATGCTGTGTTGACTTTTTAAGTGTAAACCAGGCAAATTACTTGATATGGATATTGTCAGTGTTTGCATGTTGTGTTTAAATATCAATTGTCTTAGTTTTTAATAGGAGTTCTATTATTTTTCAAGTTGCCAGTAAAAAATGTGCTCCGCCAGTAAATTTTCCATGTTTTGCCAGTAAAAAACGCTGCAGGAGGTTGGCAACACTGATCGGGACCAGAGGGGTTTTTTTTTTCTTTTTTTGGGTTGGCAGTGCAGCATGATTGATGATCGATCTACTTTGGGGGACATTTTTTTTTTAAATAAAGGTCAAATACTGGTGTTCTGTATTTACTCAATTTTTACACTTTTTTGGTGAATGGGTAGGCCCATACTCATTCACATGGGGGGGGGGGGATCTGGGGTTTCCAGATTCTGATACGCCCCCACCTGCAGACCCCCACAACCACTGCCCAGGGTTGTGGGGAAGAGGCCCTTGTCCCCATGTTAAGGGCATGTGGCCTAGTATGGTTTCCTGACCTGCCGAGCTGCATGCTCGGATAAGGGTCCGGTATGGATTTTGGGGGGGGGGGCTCCACTCTGTTTTTTTTTTAATTTTGTCTCTCTTTATGGAAGGAACACTTAAGAAAAAATAAAGGAAGGGAAAAATATTAAAAAAGACAAAGAAAAAAATAAGGAATAGACTAATTTCCTGTCATTTATACTTTATTGCAATACACTACAATATAAATGAGTTTTTATACATGCCTAAAATGCTTCTTAAAAGGATATTTTTATTTGTTTTCATTCCTTGTTTCCACCTCAAATGGCTTTATGGAGTCAGGGATTTATATTGATAGCAGATAAAAATTCATATATTTTTGTGTTATAATATATGTAAAATTTACCTGTATGACATTTAGTTCTGTTTTTAAAACTGCTTTACCTATTTCATAGCTGCTAATCTCCTGTAGACATGTGCACTGCTGAAAAATTAGTTTGTTTTCGTTTTAGTTTCACTCTTTGTTTTTTTTCTTAAATTCGAAAATTCGGAATTCGTAAATTTGAAAAATTCGGAAATTTAAAAATTCGGAATTTGAAAATTCAGAAATTTGAAAATTCGGTAATACGAAAATCTGAAAATACGAATATTTGAAAGAACGGAAATTTGAAATAATAACTAACTAATAATAACTAACTATTAAATTGTAGGTATTTCCATTCAAATGTGGCTGTTAGTGAACGTAACGAATACGAATTTATCCGAAGTTACAAATTATCCGAAATAAAGAATCTAAACAAATGGAACGTAACGTATTAATAAAAAATAATAATGATAAAAAAAGTTTTTATTATTATTATTGTTATTTATTATTATTATTATTATTAATTTGTTACATTCCATTCGTTTAGATACGGCATTTGTTATTTCAGATAATTTGTAACTTCAGATAGATTCGTATTCGCTACATTCACTAACAGGCAAATTTGAAAGGAAATTCCAATACCTATAATTTAATAGTAATAGTTAAGTTATTATCAGTTAGTTATTTCAGATTTTCAAATTTTCGGATTTTCTTTCTTATTTTCAGATTTTCGTTCTTTTGAATTTTCGGATTTTCATTCTTATTTTCGAATTTCGGAATTTTCGAAATTCAGAGTTTTCATATGTCTGAATTTCCAAATTTATGAAGTTTAGAATTTTTGAATTTCCGAATATTTGGAAAAATTAATTAAATGAGCTTTCATTAATTTGGATATTTCCGAATTAGCGAATGTGTCAAAATTTGTTGAAAAACGAATGCGGAACTAAACGAATTGCACATGTCTATTCTCCTGCAGCTTCTTCCTTCCTCATATTTTTATCATTATTAGAGGTTCTAACCTTCCTCCAAACAATCCTAAATAACAAAAAAAAAAGTTCTGACCAATTATGTTGCATAAACTTTTAATAATGTTAGTACTTACTTTATTAAGAATAAAATTCTAATTAAGTAATGTGGGTTGCATAAAGCATGCAAAAAATATTTTGGTAGTTTTAACAATAATCTACTGCGTGCTAAACATTCTAGTTGATGTTACAGTTAACCGTTGAGTGGGTGTTATGGGAAGTATCAAAAATCGAACCCTCTAGCTATTAATCATTGATCCTATTAATACATTAAAACAAAATCTCAATTTAGTGGGACTATTCTCAATATCTTGACAGTGTTTATGGGCACAATATTAGGTAGTTAGGCGAAACATAATTTGTAGAGTATTGCATTCCTGTGGTTTAGACCAAAGAACTCAGTAGAGTTGAGCGAACCCGAACTGTAAAGTTCGGGTTTGTACCGAACTTTGGGGTGTCCGTGACCCGAACCCGGACATTTAAAAAAAAGTTTGGATTCGAGTTCTGGGTTTGGGTATTTGATCACGCATGTTGAATAGCTGCAGGGCAGCCAATCAACAAGCGTGATTTTCCCTAGAAGCCATCACAGCCATGCCTACTAATGGCATGGCTGTGATTGGCCAGTGCATCATGTGACCCAGCCTCTATATAAGGCTGGAGTCACAGTGCTGCATGTCACATGCTCTCTGGGTAGTGTAGGGAGAGGATGCTGCCTGTGCTGTGAGGGACAGATTGCAGATAGATAGATAGGTAGAGATTACTACTACTACTGCTTTTAGGGACAGATTGCAGATCTCATCCTGCATTACAGAAAGATCTGACTGGACTAGGTAGAGTCTACTGCTTAGAGGGACAGATTATTGTTCTAAAATCATCTCCTAGTTCTATAGGGTCAGGTTCCTGCTGTTGCTGTAAGGGACAGATTATTGTTCACTAAAATCTTGTTATTAGACAGGGAATGTCGTTGTCGTCCTTGGACTGGGATATCCTCATCCGCTACTAAAATCTTGT
>BLSH010214486.1:639497-659495 GCA_018402905.1 Glandirana rugosa | reverse complement strand
CCACTAGTCAATAACATAAACGTGGGAACTACGGGGTTAGTGGGGGGTCGGTACTAGGGTAAGGAGGACCCGAGGTATGTCCTCCGTACAGAAAGGGGGGAATAACCACCGGGACACACGCGGTACGTATAACGTGGGTACCTCCTATACGGTGACAGAGGTAGGACCCCACGTGTCTCAGTTTAAGTATACATAACACGTCGAAAATTACGTCGGGGTTTATCGTTTTTTTGCCTTTTAACATATGAGTGGAAAGGCATTAAAAGGAAAGGACCACGTAGAAGTACCGTCGTATGTGTACCCAACACCGAGGCGGGGGTGTTCCTATCATGTTGTGGGGGCGGAGCCACAACCCATGTGTATGCTGCCATGAAGATGCACCAGGAAAGGAAAATTACGGAAAGGTGAGTATACAATTTTCCGTTTTTTTGCTATTTGGGGCTGCATTAAAAGCTGCACAATACATATGAATTTGACTCTGTGCACCCCAGGATGGAGACAGTGGCATATCCTCCATGGGTGCAATATGCATGGCGCACACAGGGCCACCAATAAGGGGGGAAAGACATGCCTCCTGTATGGAGCCCAGGAGGAATGGGATCATGGCTGGGGGGTGATTGGGGCATCAAGGGTGCAAATACAATAACTGATCACCTGTGTGGCTCAGGATAGAGGTAGGGGGCATAAATATGCCATATTTACCAGCCTTTTCCTTTCCTAAATGAACACAGTAAGGGATCAGTACTGATCCCTCATTCTGTTCATTTATAACTGAAGCATAGTAAACATTCTTTATAATAACTTCATGAACTTCAGTTTATGAATGAACAAGGGCCCCTGTCTCATGTTCATTTATCTGCAGTGCAGCTGAGGCTGCAGAGAAAGAATTGGGGATCTCAAAAGTGAGATATCAAGGGTCTATTTAGACTCCTCAAAATTCAACAAAGCCCCCCAACAGCATTGTGAAAATAAATGTAAAAAAAAAAAAAATTATAAAAAAAATGAAGGGCTTATTCACACAGGTTATCTGGCCCATACAGTGAGAATGAGATGGCTATTTGAGCTGCCTGCCATTCTATAGGGATGCAGTGGCTGTACAAAACAGGCGCAGGTCCTAATTTGACAGGTGTTCAAGTGAATGCACCCTAATACACACTGTCTATGTTCATGGTTGTACACCTGCACCCACACACCTGTCAAATTAGTATCTGTGGCTATGTTTGTGCATCCCTATAGGGCAATGATGGCAAACCTTGGCATCCCAGATGTTTTGGAACTACATTTCCCACGATGCTTTACTACACTGCAGAGTGCATGAGCATCATGGGAAATGTAGTTCCAAAACATCTGGGGTGCCAAGTTTTGCCATCACTGCCATAGGGTAACATAGGCTACCTGCACACAGCTCCAGACACATCAAAAAATGCTGATTCACATTATACAAGCCCACAGGACCCATGTGAATAAAACCCCCAAGATATCATTTATACACAGAACTTTACTAACAGTTTTATCTTTTAGATTTAGCAGTAATTTTGTGCTATTATGTGTTTGCGTCTGCTAATAATGATTTTATATTTATTATTTATGTATTTTTAGCTAAAATATAATTTTGATATTTTCAGGGGAGGGTGTCCTATCAGGCTATACAGGGCCCTGTGATTTCAAACAGCAGCCCTGGGTGCACATGGGCCCCTGTTCCCTCACACATTGCATACCAGTGGGGAAATGTTCTGTGTCTTTGCTGCAGCTGCGATTGCCACTCTCAGTTGCAGTAAAGATCCATTCAGGGGTATAACGATAGGGGTTGCAGGGGTTGCAATTGCAACCAGGCCCCATGCTCCAGGGGGCCCGTGTGCCTCCCTTGTACACCTGGATAGGAGGGATGGTGGGGGTGGCATTTAGAGGAACCAATCTCCTCCATTTTCCTCCTAATGGAGGAGATTGGTTGCTCTATATGCCGCCCCCACCGTCCCTCCTATCCAGGCTACTTATCTTATGCTGTTCCCAGGGTCCCTGTGTGCTTCCCTGGTCCCCCCATAGAGCTGCTGTCTTCCCCCCTCCTCTCTCCTGCCAGCTGCTGTATAAGATGTGTCATGATGGAGAGATGGGAACAGGTCGGTAAATTTATCATTTACCGGCTCCATCCTTTTCTGAATGAACAGTATCAGTGATTGGTACCAAGTGGTTCATTCATAACTGAAGCATAGTAAACTGTTTTTACTATACTTGCATTTCTGAATGGTGCACAGCTATTCCTGTCCATTCATTCTGTGCAGCTGAGGCTACACAGATTGAAATTGAGGGCTGAGGTTTGTTTAGACCCCTGATATCTCATCAAAACCCCCCAAAAGATCTCCTAAAATCAATTGTAACAAATTATAAAAATAAAATTGTAAAAGAAATAAAATGAAATGGTAAAAAATAATAATCCCTGCACATTCTACCCAGCTACATAACCTCCATACCCCTCTCCCTGCACATACTACCCACTTCCATACACTCCACACTCCTCTCCTGCTCATACTACCCACCTTCATACATTCCATGCCCCACTCCCTGCACATACTACCCATTTCCATACACACCACACTCCTCTCCTACACATACTACCCACCTCTATACACCATACACTCCATACCCCCTCTCCTGCACATACTACCCACCTCCATACACTCCATACCACTCACCCTGCACATACTACCCACCTCCATACACGCCTCACTCCTCTCCTGCACATACTACCCACCTCCATACACTCCGTACCCCTCTCCCTGCACATACTACCCACCTCCATACACACCACACTCCTCTCCTGCACATACTACCCACCACCAACCATACCCCACTCCTCTCCTGCACATACTACCCACCGCCATACACTCCACACTGTACATTCCCTATTTACAATTACTGCATTCTGAACTATGCAATTCATCACAGACTCTATTAAACCACACCCCTTTAGCCACGCCCAATATTTAGCGCATTTTAAGCCACACCCATAACTCGCCGCGGCGCACATTTTTTGCACTTGACTGGGGCCCACTTTTTATCTTGCACATGGGCCCACTCATTTCATGATACACCCCTGAAGGGAGCCCATGCTGTGGACAATGGGAACCACAGTTCAGGGAGAATGGTGAGCTGTGCAGGGAAGGGCTGTGTGGCTGTATTTTGGCATAGAGGTCCATTTACTATTATTATTATAATCATTATTTTACAAGATTTATGTAGCACCAACAGTTTACGCGGCACTTTACAATATAAAGGCACACAGTACAATTACAATACAGTTCAATACAGAAGGAATAGGAGGCTCCTGCTCATGGAGCTTACAATCTAAAGGGAAGGGGAGGTGGTACAAAAAGTAAAGGCTGCAGGGGATGATCTGATGGAGGTGACTCAAGTTCAGTTCTTAAGGGGAGGTGGGGTAGGCTTCCCTGAATAAAGGTGGACAGGGTAGGAGCTGACTGGCAGTGCCGGGACAAGATCATCCAGTGCAAAGATGACAAATTGCGCCAACCCCCCCCCCCTTCATTGTGTGCAAGCTTATGAGGAGGAGAAGGAGAGAGAGCACAGCCCACACCTCCTCCTGGCTTTCTCCTTGCTGCTTTCAGCGTTGGGTTTACAGAAGTAGTGATGCTGCTGTCACTACTCCTGTTAGTCTTATAGTAGAAAGAACTTGCAGCGTCCCCATTCCTACAATACACTCTGCACCCAGGGCAGCATCCCTTTCTGCCCACCCCTTGTCCCGGCCCTACTGACCGGGCATACTGAGGCAGGAGGCTCCAACCCAGATAGCAAGAATAACTTGCCACAAATTTGTTGAATTGTAAGTCTGTTAACTTGCTGCGCATTTTCACTGGCAAGTTATACACTTGCAGAGCACTTGAAGCACAAGTTCTAACTGACATTTTTCCATTTTGTAGCAAATGCTCTAAAAAGAGCAAAGTTGCAGAAAGTTGATCTGGAGTCATGCAATGTGGACTTGCTGCAATTGTGCAACAAACTTATGAAGTATGGCAAGTTTAGCAATAGCTTAGCAAGCCACTTTCAAACTTGTAGCTCAATTGCTATCTGGGAACAAGGGAGCTAGAGAGGTCAGGGAGGAGCGGAGAGGGCGATATCTGCAGATGAGGTTGTTAATGTAGCTGGGGGCGATGGTGGGGGTTGCCTTATATGTTGTGGTTAGCATTTTTAATTTTATAGGTTTGGGTAGGGGAAGCCAGTGAAGAGATTGGCAGAGAGGGGCAGCAGTCACGGATCAGTTAGTGAGATGTATTAGTTTGGCAGCAGCATTCATAATAGACTGAAGGAGTCGATAGCCTGTGCAAAGGTAGGCCAGTAAGGAGGGAGTTGCAGTAGTCAAGGCGGGAAATAACCAAGGAGTGATTAAGATATTTTCAATACCATCCATTTATGTGAAAAATATTACAAAAATGTAATTTGGGTACAGTGTTGCAAACCCGAGCAATTGCCAGTTAAAGTAGCACAGAGCTGAATAGCAAAAAACGCTCTGGTCTTTAAAAGGGGTAAAACTTTATGAAAGTCAAGCAGTTAGTTGAATTTCAGTGAATGAAAAAAATCCATAATTTTGCCACAAAATCAGGTTGTATCCAACGTTCATCTACAGTTTGAACTTTGTTTAATTTTGGATAGAGTAGGGGAAGGATTAAACCCACTTTCATTTTTTTTTCTGTCCTTGTTCCATTGCAGAAATTTTCCTTCAATTCTTGTCCCATAGAAAGAGGAAGTGAAATGAAATCGCTCAAAAGTGAGGCACTCCTTACTTGGACAATTGTCACTGGAACAATTGTCCACATCGAGAGATCTCTCACCTATTCCTGCTCTGGTCATTTAAATAGTAGATTTGACCTCATTAGGGGAAATAGAAAGTGTAAATTTTCCCAGTGGAGTAAAAAACACAAATCCTGTCAGTCAGGGGTTCTAACAGTGGCGGCTGGTGCACCAGCCAGAAAGGGGGGGGGGGGCAGCCACCAGCCAGAAAGGGGGGGGGGGGCAGCAAACAAACCACCCCCCCTCTCCAGCACAAGCCCCCCATCGTGGGTGGTACTCATGCGGTCGGGCTCTGGTGTTCGCGGCGATGCAGAGTGAGATCGCTCCCTCCAATGAGGATGACCTCCTCCAGAAGGGCCCGCAGCTAAAAAAGGGAAAAGAATAGGCGCAGGGCCGCATGACATGGTGGCCTGGGCATACCAAGAGTTAAGGCAGACTAGGGGAGGTATAGGCAGAAAGGGGGCGGGTTAGGTTTATTAGGCTGGGGCGGGCTTCACAAGCCAGAGCGGGAAGAGTAGTGAACCCAGGAGGACCTGTGCCGGCTGCTGCGGTGACTAGGCCTCATGGACGTGGAGACCTTGCTGCACCAGCTCCGCGCGGCCGCGACTCAGCGTGGCGCGGGCTGGTTACAGGAGCGGATGGAGGAGATCGGGGTGGACCTAGCCGAGGACGGAGGGCGGACGTCGGCACGCGCTCGGCGGTCTCGGCCGCCGGAGCGGTATAGTCCAGCCGCCTCTCCGGGAGCGAGGCGCCAGCCTGGGAGCCCGGTAACGGACCCTCTGGGAGGACCGGCTTGGCCAGATCAGCCTACGGTGGGCCGGTCCCCTGGGAGGAATCCCCTTCATGGGCGCAGCTCCACCAGGCGGGGCCGGGCGGTGTCCAGGTCCCCCGCCCCACCTGGGCGACGCGGGAGCGAGCGGTCGACGGTGGCCCTGTCCGGTGATGTTCCGGCCGGGGGGCTGACTCGGCGGGGGAGCGGTAGAAGCGGTGCCTGTCAGTCGGGAGGAGCGGCAGGCACTTCCACACGGCGCACGCGCAGTGCGGGCGGTCCGGATGAAGAGGCCAGGCGCGGCAGCGTGGGGGAGTCTACACACAAGCGAAGGCGGTCTGGTCGCGGGAGGAGGCCTTCGGTGAGGCGGGAGGTGCTGCAGCGGCCTGTCTCCACCGGGGATGTCAACATCAGCCCATGCCAAAGGAGATCGTCGCCTCGCTCTGAGGGCGAAAGATCCACATCTGAGGAAGCTGAGGTGGAGAGGTCGTCAGCGGTGGATTCCGGGACAACGGCTGTGGGGGCCCAGCCCGGGCAGCCTGGTGAGTGCTTACCTCATTCTCTATCTCTCATGTGTGATACTTTATGCCTGTTATTGGGTGTTGATAGGAGGGCACTGGCAGCCAGATTGGCTGGTGCTCCCCCTCACGCTGCGGCGGTCGCGACCGCGGCGTCAGGGGGGACACCGGTGACGGGGGAATCACAGGTGTTGGATCAGCGCATGCCGGTGGACGCTTGGGTGCAGCCGCCCGCAGGGGCGGTTGGCGCCCAGGAGGCGGGACCTACGGGAACGGGAGTGCCCCTCCCGGTGCCTGTGGTGGGTGCGGGGGATGGAGCGCCGACGACGGCTACAGGTGTTCCCGAGGCCGCGAGGGGGGAGGTGTATGTGTGTTTTGAGGGCCCCCTGGGGGCTCACCTGAAGCAGGAAGTCAGGGACCGGATATGGCGAGGTGAGTACGTTGATATTTTTTCGCTACTGCCCATGGAGCGTTTTAACTTAGACAGGGTGCGGTCTGAGGAGCCCCGTCGGGAAGATGATGACCGCAGGCGAGCTCGCTTTATTCCGCGGACGTTTGCTTATTGGCTGCAGGCGTTTGCTATTATGGCCAGCGTGATTGGGGAAAGACAGCCAGAGTGCTGTCCCCCTTTATTTTGCTACTTGGATGCTATCAGCGAGGCCCACAGGGTGTACGGGGGTCTTGCATGGTTGCGATATGATGAGCAGTTCCGGCAGCGGAAGGCTCTACTACCGTCTATGCGTTGGGATCACAAAGACATAAGTCTTTGGATGAGACTGATGACCCCCGCTAGGGCGGTGCCTCCCTCGTTTTTTCAAGGGGGGGCCGGCGGTGCAGGAACCCCAGGACAGCCGGTCGTTAAGCGTAAGGGGTTGTGCTGGCAATACAATGAGGGAGTGTGCCGATTCGGGGGCAGTTGCCGTTTCTGGCACGAGTGTTCGGGTTGTGGCGGGGCGCACTCTTTGTCCCGTTGTATCCGACAGGGTAAAGGTCGTGCCGCCGATGCTGCAGGAAAAGGGGAAGACGCCGGTGAACGTGCGGGCGCTGCGGCCCTTTCTAAGTAGGTATCCGGATAAGTCAGCGGCGCGTTTGTTGGATGATGGTTTTACGGACGGTTTTAGGATTCCGTGTTCGTTACGGGTGTTCCTGCCCCCTTTGCGGAAAATTTACATTCCGGTAAACTTCACCCAGAGGTGGTGTCAGAAAAGATAGCTAAGGAGGTGGAATTGGGCCGGATGGCCGGCCCTTTTCGCGACCCCCCGTTGGATAACTTGGTGGTGTCTCCTCTGGGAGTGGTTCCTAAAAAGGAGCCTGGTAAGTTTCGGATGATTCACCACCTATCGTTTCCAAAGGGGGGTTCTGTGAATGACGCCATTGATCCCGAAGCTTGTACGGTCTCGTACACCTCGGTCGACGCGGCCATAAAGTGGGTTAGGCGGTACGGTCAGGGGGCGCTCATGGCGAAGGCCGACGTGGAATCGGCCTTTCGGCTGCTCCCGGTACACCCGGAGAGTTTTCACTTGTTAGGATGCAAGTGGATGGAGCTATTCTATGTGGACCGCTGTCTTCCCATGGGTTGTTCCATCTCCTGTGCATTGTTTGAGCAGTTTAGCTCCTTTGTTGAGTGGGTGGTTCGCGAGGTGTCCGGGGTCAGTTCGATCATTCATTATTTAGACGACTTTTTGTGCGTAGGTCCTCCGGACCATAAATTGTGTGGGGTTTTGTTGGCCACGCTGCAACATATAGCGGAGCGCTTTGGGATTCCCTTAGCACCTGACAAAACCGAGGGCCCGTCGTCGCGTATTACCTTTTTAGGAGTGGTGATTGATTCGGTGGCTATGGAATGCAGGTAGCCAGAAGAGAAACTGTTGGCTCTCCGGCAGGAGATTCGGGGGGCGGTGGGACGGCGGACGATTCAGTTGAGGGCCCTCCAATCTTTGCTGGGGAAGTTGAATTTTGCATGTCGGATTCTCCCGATGGGTAGGATCTTTTGTCGCAGACTGTCATCAGCGACGTCGGGCGTTTCTTCCCCTCGCCACTTTGTGACGCTGTCGAGGGAGCACAGGGCGGATTTGCAGGTGTGGGACATGTTCCTGCAAAATTTTAATGGCCGGTCGTTGTGGCAGCAAGGTCCGGTTAGCAGTTTTGACCTGGAACTGTTTACGGACGCGGCCGGGTCCCAAGGGTATGGTGCGTTTCTGGGTGGTAAATGGAGTGCTGAGCGCTGGCCGTCGTCGTGGCAAGAGGCAGGGTTTTGTAAAAATCTGGTTCTATTGGAACTGTTCCCGGTGTTGGTAGCGTTAGAGATATGGGGTGAGGCATTCCGCGATAAGAAGGTTAGGCTTCATTGTGATAACCTGGGGGTGGTACAAGTGATCAATCGATTGTCTGCAGTTTCTCCGCCGGTGGTGCGTCTACTGCGCCACTTGGTGTTGCGCTGCCTACAAGAGAATGTATTTTTGTACGCGGTCCATCTTCCGGGAATGACTAATGCAGTGGCCGATGCCTTGTCTCGCTTTCAGCTGGACAGGTTTCGCGAGTTGGCCCCGGGAGCGGAGCAGCGAGGAACACCCTGTCCAGAGAGGCTATGGCGGATTGCCTTGGAGTCGCCGCAGGTTTGATCCGGAGGTCGGTGAGTGATGGAACTTGGGCGGTCTATTCGGAGGCTTGGTCGGAATGGAATAGTCTGCTAAGAGAGACGGGTGAGAGCGCGGATAGTGGAGGGGCGGAATCTGTATTATTGTACTTGATCGGTAGGAATTTTGCGCAGAAAACTTCTGTGTCTTCACTCAATCGCAAGCTAGCTGGCATTGCCTTTTGGAGCAAGCTGTCGGGGTTTCGGGACGTTACAAAAGGGTTCCGCATTCGACAGGCTGTTAAGGGTTACAGAAAGGGGTCAGGCAGGCCTGACAGTCGCAGGCCGGTCACCTTCGCTATCCTTCAGCGCTTGGGGTACAGAGTCCGGACAGTTTGCTCCTCGGAATATGAGGCTTTGTTATTTCGCACCGCGTTTAGTTTAGCTTTCTTTGGAGCCTTCCGGGTGCGGGAGCTTGTTAGTAGTAGCACAACGGTGCAAGGTGGGCTGCAGGTGGACGATGTCACGTTAGAAGAGGGGTCAGTTGTGGTCAGGATTAGACGATCAAAAACAGATCAGGTTGGAAGAGGGGTAAGGGTTCGTTTGTTCACTGTCAGGGGTTCTCATGTGTGCCCGGTTTCGGCAATACGGGAATATTTGGAGAGTCGCCCAGGGGGTGGTGGATCATTATTTCTTCATGAGGATGGCAAGCCGTTGTCAGTTTATCAGTTCACTACAGTTTTTAGACGTTGTTTGGGGTCTGAGGGCCTCCCGCTGAAAGAATTTTCGTCACACTCCTTCCGCATCGGGGCTGCCACGGAGGCAGCCAGGTGGGGATTGGATGATGCAGTGGTTAAACGTATAGGTAGGTGGGAGTCTAATCGTTTCAGGTTATATGTGCGACCACAGCTTATTTTAGGTGTTTAAGTGTGGTTGTTTAATTTTGTGATGACAGTTTTTTGCGGTAGAATGGGTGGTTATTGTGTTATTATGTTCTTTTACAGGTGGTGAACCGGCCTTGGTCTGGGTACTAGGGCACTCTTATGTGTTTTGGGGAGCAAAAAGAGCGGATGTGCGACCGAATGGTCGCCAGCTGGGCTTGTCCAGGGATACGGCGACAGTTAGGTGGATTGGGATGCCGGGCCTGCTATGGTGTCGAGTGTTGCCGGAGTTTGAGAAGTTTGCTGCCTTGGACAGAGCTCCGGATATATTAGTGGTACATGCGGGTGGTAACGATTTGGGTGTGCGCTCTGAGACACTTAATACGTGATGTAAAATTTGATTTTCTACGCCTTCAGGCTAATTTTCCGGGGACCATATTCATATGGTCGGACATAGTTGCACGTTCGTCATGGCGTTTCGCCAGGTCGGTGTCCAAAATCAACAAGGCCAGGGTGAAAGTTAACAAGGAAGTTGGCCGTTTTGTATCACGGAATGGGGGTTTTGTAGTTAGGCACACAGATTTAGAGTCAGACACATGGCGTTATCTCAGGGGGGATGGAGTGCATTTGAATGCGGTGGGTATTGACCTTTGGAGCCTTGGGTTACAGGACGGTGTGAACAGGGCACAGCGGGCGTGGTGGGGCTCACGGGCGTAAGGCTTTACGCCCGCGAGCGGTGGCGTGGTCTCAGGAGGCCTGTCAATTTGGTCTGGTGGGAAGGATCCATCGGAGGTATGAAGTCCTCAATGGTTTGGTCCCAGTTACATAGGTTAACTGGAGAAAGGTGGTTACCTGAGCCGGCGTATTGCGGCTGGGTGTGTGGTGATATATATAAAATGTTTAAGGGGCCTCCTGGGATTACTACTCGCCAAAACAAACATTTGTTGTATTGATTGTAATGTTTATATAAATCGGTTGTTTTAAATAAATGGCCTAACGGCCAATTTTCTCCATAACAGTGTGTTGGTCTTATTTATAAAGGGGACAGAGTTTGTTTTGAAAGGTGGGAGGGTAGGCATCAGGTCTACCTAGGTCAAGAAGGGCCCGCAGCTAAAAAAGGGAAAAGAATAGGCGCAGGGCCGCATGACATGGTGGCCTGGGCATACCAAGAGTTAAGGCAGACTAGGGGAGCTATAGGCAGAAAGGGGGCGGGTTAGGTTTATTAGGCTGGGGCGGGCTTCACAAGCCAGAGCGGGAAGAGTAGTGAACCCCCACCCTCCCTCCCTAATTTAGGTTGTTGTGTTGGAGCAAGCGTGGTCTCAGGAGGCCTGTCAATTTGGTCTGGTGGGAAGGATCCATCGGAGGTATGGAGTCCTCAATGGTTTGGTCCCAGTTACATAGGTTAACTGGAGAAAGGTGGTTACCTGAGCCGGCGTATTGCGGCTGGGTGTGTGGTGATATATATAAAATGTTTAAGGGGCCTCCTGGGATTACTACTCGCCAAAACAAACATTTGTTGTATTGATTGTAATGTTTATATAAATCGGTTGTTTTAAATAAATGGCCTAACGGCCAATTTTCTCCATAACAGTGTGTTGGTCTTATTTATAAAGGGGACAGAGTTTGTTTTGAAAGGTGGGAGGGTAGGCATCAGGTCTACCTAGGTCAAGATCTCTGCGTACCTCCTCCCCCGGTACCAGCCAATATGTTCGCCTCTCCTCTCGGCCAGGTCACAGGACCTGCTTCCTGATTAGCCAGGAGGAGAAGGAAGACATTAGCGAATATTATATCCCTATTGTCACACAACTGGGTGGGCTCAGGGAGCAGTGCTCTGCACCCCAAGCCCACCCTTTTCTTTAAGCCAATTAGAGCCTCAGGCTCTAATCATGTGGATGAATAAAAAAAAACACCCTATAGAAATCCCATCAGGCACCCTGCATGTAGATTAGGGGCTAAACGCATAGATTAGAAGGGCGACGCTCCTGCGCCCCTAATGGAGCCACTGGGTTCTAATCCTTCTTTGTTTGTTGATACTAGTTTACATTCAGAAAAACTTTAATGGACAGAAAATAACCCCTATTGGTGGGACTTTAAAAGTGGTGGAGCAGAAAATATTTAATACCACATGTTCATATAAAAGTTACATTTATTTGCACATAGAATCAGATAAAAAGTGGGAATACAGAATTTCACAAGAACATTTTTACATGTATATCACTTTATACCCTGTTAAAAACCATAAGAAAATTCCAGCCTAGATGGCACACACCAACAATTGAGTAAATTGTATTCTTTGCACCATTCCGCAGTCCTATGCAAAAGGAGAAGAGCCGGACGCGTTTCAGGTTCAAGCGTTTCGTCAGGGGTTTGTTGCAGAATGTGTTTTGCGTATCTAGACGCAATTTCTCTATTGATAACACTCACAGATCTTCACAAATCTGATGTGCAATAGAAAGTAGTACAAAATTCAAAAGGAGGTCAAAATGGTTCTTTCAATGTCAGTATGGCAGGAATAGTTCAAGTCCAAGCCTAATTATGTATAGCAGTTGCCCATGTCATGTATTGTAAGGCGTATATTCAAAGCTGTCGTCCCAAAGCCCAAATGGTACAGGAGAAGGGGGAGAGGATAGCTGTACGCCCAGGCTGCTTCGTCCCAAGGTGTTTGCTCAAAGTATTACGTCCAAATGTTTCAGAGGCACCTCGCCTGAGTCCATATGACCAACATCAAAAAATGGAAAAACGGAAAACCCGATATTCCTACAGCCCATGGTGGGATCTACCGTCGTGTTTACATAAGGGGGGGGGGGGGGTGCCTGCATTTCAAAGGTCTCCCATTTCCACACGCGGCTACTCCGGCTCTGCAGAGCCGGTTTTTCAGTTTTTCCATTTTTTGATAGGGGTTATTTTCTGTCCATACAATTACTGATATACATGGAAAAATCTTCTTGTGAAATTCTGTAATCCCAATTTTTATCTGATTCTATGTGCAAATAATTGTAACTTTTATATGAACATGTGGTATTAAACATTTTCTGCTCCACCACTTTTAAAGTCCCACCAATAGGGGTTATTTTCTGTCCATACAATTACCGGGATTGGTGGTGGTGTCAGATCAGCTTTGCCTGTTTGGTAGATCTTTACAGAAAAACTTTTAGGTGTGAACATTGTTGCAGCTCTGGAGCAAGTGCTCATGAAAAGAAAATGATGTTACATTAAAAAAATGCATGTACCTCCATCTTCATCATCTTTAGTGCTATTCATTCCTGCAGCCTTTCTTCTAAAGAACAACTCCAATTCAGTTGTGTGATGTCTGGATTCTTCAGTAACTGTGATAATCCAGATAGTCAGATTTACCATCAGCAGAATCATCAGAAAGCACCTGAGAAGATAAATAGTACAATACTATAGAGAGGCAGCTTTAAAAATCATAAAAAAAATAACGTTTTACAGGCAGAAGCACAATTAAACTGGGTTTTGTTGTAGACACTCTCCAGGTCCAGTGTCCAGGTGTACACAGCCCTTATAATGAAAGCCTGAGGATAGCTCAGGGCAGTTGACACTATTTAAAGACAGCCATTGTGTGAAGATAGCGGTGTGCTCCAGTCAGGAGGGGTGATCTTCTCTGAAGACAAAATGCTATGCTGGGGGGACATCTTGCTTCAGGACTGAGAAAATCAGGACAACTGTGACTCAGGTGTCTAGTTAGGCCAGGAGGGGCTTGAATTTCCTGTGAATAAATAGACTAGAAGTACAGTCTTTTATTACGGCTGACAGCTCGTAGTTCTCAATGAACTAAGAGGGCGCTTGTAAGCGCTCTGGTGTTTCACTGATATTCCTGCTGTAGCGCCCCTATAGAATAGGTGGTTTTTGTAGCAGGGTTTTGTTAGGGAAAGAAAAATTTAGTCAGGCCTGAGTGTAGGAGCAGGCCTGAATGTTTTGATCTGGGAGGAGAGGCTCAGGGAGGATTGAGTTGATTAAACAGATGAGGTCACCAGAACCTCCCACTTCTTTCTAGAAGCCTGGAGGAGGGTTTCTGGTCAGAGAGCTGGGAGATAGGTGGAGCCATCTGGAGTGTTCTAAGGAGCCCTGACCAATCCCCAAGCAGGGTTGACAGGGGGCAGGTCTCCTTAAATACTCGGGGTCAGCCCAATCTGGGAGAATTTGGGTGGAAGTCTGAGATGTAGCAGGAGGCGCTGTGGAGGCCTCTTCCCGGGAGGACGCCCCCATCTGGGGGGGGTGACCTTGAGGCCTGGAGGTTTGGGTGCAGCCAGGAGTGGAGGTGATTCCTGGAGTCACACAAGGGAACAGGAGAACAGCAGAGGTGCTACACGGAGAGAGAGACTTTAAAGTGATCCACCGGTGTTGGTGAGTGACAGACCCTGGAGCTGGGAGGGAAAGTGCTGTAGCAGGCTAGGAGAGGAATAGTGGACAGTCTGTGGAAGCCTTGGGAGCCAGTCAGGGGAAGGAGTGTCACTGAAGAAAAATAGGTCGGCGGGACCTGGAAGAGGAATGGGCTGGGAGTTGTAGTCCATCAAAGGCCCGGCAAGAACTCAAGTACATTGCTACATATTCAGGGGCTTGTGATCATGTGCAAAGGAAAAAAAAACAAAGGATTTTTGTTTGCATGTGATTGGATTATTAAAGTGAACACAGTAAGGGCCCTTTCACACAAGCCTTTTTGACTGCTCCGCTGCTCAGTGGGGATCCATCCGTTGATCCCCACTGAGCCAGCGGATGACAGGACTGTCTCTGCACTCCGTGCAGAAACGGACCTGTCAGAGCTCCGCTCTCCTCTATGGAGGATCGGATGAACACAGACCGCCTGTCCATGTTCATGCGATCTGATCCGCCAGATGGATGGAAAATAGGGTTTCCATCCATCTGTGTTTAGTAAATCGGAGCGGATTGGATGTCAGTGGACATGTCACTGCTGACAGCCGTCACTCTATTGAGGACAATGAAGCGTCCGCTCGGGTCCGCCTGAAAACCTGACAGGCGGACCAGAACAAACCGCTGGTGTGAAAGGATCCTTACTCAGGGTTACATTCACACAGGTGTTTGTACCTGACAGCAACTAAACACCAGCAATCTGCACTTGAAAACGTTTAAATATTTCCTGCAAATTGTTGCAGTTTGTAAATGAGTTTAGCTGCAGTGTTTAGGTGAATTTAGCTGCATCTGCATTTTCATGCATTTTTTTCTCAATAGCCCATTCTTAGGGGAATGTTATACCCCAGGCACCTCCTCTTCCACTTTGTTGGTAGCCAGGAGATAGAGCTGTATAATGGAAATGAAATGCTGAGCAAATCTGGTACTTACCATGGTGCCTGCTTGAGAGGAGAAAACGATTGAGTGCCGGTTCACACGCATGGCACTAATTTTAAAAGACACATCACAATAAACTGCATGGTACTACAGGACCATGTGATTTGGTGCCTGCAAATGCACTGCAGTGTGGTCACCTGCAGTGTGGGAAACATGCAAGGAATGTACCTTTCCCACACCGCATTCTGGTTTGAACCAGCCCTGAGGCAGGCAGAGGCAGAGAGAGAGAGGCAAATGAAGCAAAGATCGGTACATCCAGTAACACCCCAGAATCTGAATAGGAGATATTTTGTCTTGATGTATGAGGAAATCAGAACCTATCCTGATACATTTTACAACTTTACCACAATATCAGTATTATACCTTTGACAGCTTACTAATTATTAGACCACATCTGCAAAGAATGAATATCAACATTTGAGGAAGAAAAGGGGAAGTGTGTCATCTTTTGGTGCTGTACACATTGCAGCTATCTGCAGCTAAATGCAACGTGCGTTTAGCTGCTGCTAGCTGCAGATAGTTGACCCTGGACACCAGAGTAGCCATCAGAAATTTTGGGGCCCCTTACACAGCTTTAGAACTTGCCCCCCCATCTGACCACCAACATTCCCCAGGGCCCGCCCACTGGCCATCCCACCACATCCGCGCACTGGCCAGGGGGATGTTGCAGCCCCAGTAGGAATTATACACCCTGTCACACTTACCAGGTGTAGCCTGCTAAGCATGACCCATTCAAGTGAAGTGTGCAATGCATGCTAGTGTGGGATCCAAGGGGTTAAAAAAACAGTGCACAGGCAGCACAGCCTCACCCGATGCTTGCAATATGACTTCGCAATGAACCATAGGTGCTGAAGGTCCCAAACTTGGACCAGTTGTGGTCCACGGGCCCTCTCCATGTGACCCAAGTTTGGTATTTGCATTGCCTATGGTTCGGGAGAACAGTGTCCCCAAACCGGGTGCCCCCCTCCTATACACTCCCAAGTTAAGGCCGAAATTCACCCGACAATTGCCAGTCAATGACTGGTCACTTTGGGGACCCGGTGTGGCCGAACCATAGGTGCTGGAGCCTGGAGGTCCTAAACTTGGACCAGTTGTGGTCCAGGGGGCCCTTCTCTATGTGACCCAAGTTTGGTATTTTTATTGCCTTTCGAGAGAACGATGTTCCCAAACTGGGTGCCCCCCTCCCCATAGACTCCAATGTTAAGTCCAATATTCATCAGACAATTGCCGGTCAATGACTGGTCATTTTGAGGACCTGGTACGGCCGAACCATAGGTGCTGGAGGTCTCAAACCAAAACCAGTTATTGACCAGGGGGCCCTCTCTATGGGACCCAAGTTTGGTATTTTTATCAGCTATGGTTCGGGAGAACGGTGTCCCCAAACCGGGTGTCCCCCTCCCATAGACTCCAACCACTTCCCTACCAGCGCCGTAAATAGGCAGCGGCTGGCTTTGAGCGGCTCTACCGGGGCAGGCTATATCCCGGTATAATTTTTTAGAGCTGGCGGTCGGCTATCCAGGGGTAACGACCGATCCGGCTCGGGAGCCGCTAGGTCGTTATTCCAGGGGGCGGGAGGGGACACCCCCCCTCCCGCCGCCTTCCTCCGCTCTTCTCCGGCCTCCTGTCCCACCGGGAGCCCAGAGCGATGATCCAGCGCCTCTGCCAGCTGGAAGGAGACCCGATAGAAGCCGTAATCGACTCCGATCGGGTCTCCTTCTGCAAATTCCGGAAGCGACGTCACAACGTCACTTCCGGTTTACTCGGCGGCTAACGGCGCCTATTTAAAAAAAAGACAGTATTCAGAATCGCCGTTTTTGGCGATCTGAATACTGTGAAGTGCAAAGGAGGTATCGCCGCGATCGCCAGAGTGTGAGCAATAATTCTAGCAAAAGACCTCCTCTGCACCTCTAACCTGGTAACCGATAAAAATTGTTAAAGCGTCGCCTATGGAAATTTTTAAGTACCGGACTTTGTCGCCATTCCGCGAGTGCGCAAAATTTTCAACCGTGTCATGTATGCTATCTATTTACTCTGCGTAACATCCTCTTTCACAATATACAAAAAAATTGGGCTTACTTTACTGTGGTCTTATTTTCTAACTCAAAAAAGTAAAATGTTTCCCAAAAAATCGCGCTTGAAAGACCGCTGTGCAAATACCGTGTGACAAAAAGTATTGCAACGGTCGCCATTTTATTCCCTAGGGTGTTTGAAAAAAAATATATAATGTTTGGGGGTTCTAAGTAGTTTTCTAGCAAAAAAAAACTGTTTTTAGCTAGTAACCAACAAATGTAAAAAAGGGGCCCGGTTGGTAAGTGGTTAACTCTTTGTTGTAAGGGCCCCTTGAGACACTGGGACCCCTTACAACAGTACTGCCTGTACCCCCCTGATGGCAGCCCTGCTGGACACAGCACTTTCCCTTCTTTTCCTAAACACAGCTAAACTGTCTGCAGCTAAACATTGCTAATCGTTGTGTGTGAATAACATGATTACTTAGCATTGTGTGAGGCCAGCTACTTTTGCAAAAGCCTTCTAAATGCAGCTAAACTCTGTCTGTGTGAATGTAGCCTAATGCAATTATTTTCCATTTTATTTATTTATTTATTGGTAAATATGAAATAATGCATATTCACATACTGTATAGCTGTGGGTACCTTTTTAGATGCTTACATGTCTATTCTTAGATGCTTAGTTGAAAAAAAAAACCTGTTTGTAGAGTTCAATAGCTCAAGTTTGTATTTACACACACAAATACATGCCTGAATGAGGAGTGATTCATCACCCCCTCTGTGGAAATTTCTTGCCCAAAAAGCCCTTGCATTCAGTCAGATGCAGGTACTGTTCGGTATTCTGACAGCCACGGGCACTGCAGATTCGTTAATCTATGCAAATTAGCATGGATGCAGGAATGGAGAGATTAAAGAGTAAGAATACTTGTGCATTCCCTGAATGCCAAGTGCTTTTCTGCAGGTAAGAAGTGCATATCCAACAGGTATCCAGTAAGTGCTGATTACATTTATGAAGGAGATGGGAACTCTGTACCAATGTGAGAGTATCTGGATTTTTATTTACACTAAGATCACTGTAAAAGCAATTGTTTTAATTGTCATGAATTGCTTTCACTCATGACTCAATACTATTGTGATTGCTTTGATAAGATACAGCTGTCACATGGTACAGGGTTGCTGTGATTGGCCCTGTATCATGTGATCACTGTAAGCAATTACAATAGTAAGCAATGTTGTCCTGAATGAAAGCCATTCATGGCAGTTGTTTATTTGTGATCATGTGATTGCTGTAAAGGGGTCACATGGTAGCTGGACCAATCACAGCGGATCACAGCTAGATTGTGCCGCTGGCAGGAGGACATTCAGTGACGTCCTTCTGGAACTAGAAAGCACTCCCTCGGCCATAGTAAGATTGGAGGAACTTCAATAGTCTTCAAGAAATTGATGACCCAACACTCCTCTCAGAAACAAAAGATGGCCTGAAACATCTGGTCAAAGGGATCTATGCCATGGATAGCTTCATGCATAGCATGAAGCTATCCATGGCCCCTGACCACCCCCCATTCATGCGGCCGGCCCCTTTGTGGTATACAGAGCCACCAGATAGGGGTATACAGAGCCACCAGATAGGGGTATACAGAGCCACTAGATAGGGGTATACAGAGCCACCAGATGGCAGTATACAGAGGCACCAGATGTAGTATACAGAACCACCAGATAGGGGTATACAGAGCCACCAAATAGGGTATACACATCACCAGATAGGAGTATACAGAGTCACTCTGTATACTCCTATCTGGTGATGTGTATACCCTATTTGGTTTTTTTTTTTGCATTGGTGCATATCCCCCAGGGCAGTACCCGGGCCCCCGTACCCTTTTTATGGCCAACAACTTGTATATAAGCCTTCAAAATGGGGACTTTTGATTTTTCAAGTTAGGGTCCCTTACACTTTAACCACCTCGTATCCGCGCTATAGCCAATTGACGTGAGGGCGCGCATCGGGTAAAATCTGTGATCGCCGTGTCCCTTGGATACAGCTGATCACAGATTGTGGTAAATGGCCAATCACAGCGGCCATTTACCACCTGATCGGGATGTCCAATGAGAGATGATCATCTCTCATTGACGGCTCTTCCTCCTCACACAGAGACGGCGTGTGAGGAGGAGAGCTTCTGTGAGTGATTGCAACATCGATACAAAGAAAAAATTACACATCTGAAGTGTCAAAGCAGTGCCCAAAAAGTACCCATCAGGGTTAGTGCCCACCTGTGCTTTTAGTGCCCACCTTTGCCATTTATCAGTGCCTACCTGTGCCAATCAGTGCCCCCACCTGTGCCATTCAACATTGCCCACACCTGTGCCATTCATCAGTGCCCACCTGTACCATTCATCAGTGCCCACCTGTGCCAATAATCAGTTCTGCCTCATCAGTGCACATCTGTGCCACCTCATCAGTGCCCACCTGTGCCACCTCATCAGTGCCCACCTGTGCCAGTCCTCAGTGCCCACCTGTGCCAGTCCTCAGTGCCCACCTGTGCCAGTCCTCAGTGCCCATCTGCACCGTATAATCAGTGCACATCCTTGCCAGTCATCAGTGCCGCATAATCAGTGCAGATCTTTGCCAGTCATCAGTGCCCATCTGTACCGCATAAACGAGTATGAGCTGTAGTCTTAGTCTTAGATTTGTCCTTAGACTTCATCTCTCGAGGGGCAACGAGAGCAGTCGGCGTCAATTTTAAACCATACGGAGGAGCCGCCTTTTCCTAGAAAACCGGTAAAAACAACTATTGACCGTGTCCACCCGTGACCACTGTCTACACGTGACTACTCCACCGTGTCTACACGTGACTACTCCACCGTGTCTACACGTGACTGCTCCGTCTTGACTAATAACAGTGTCCACCCGTGACTACTTACCATGTCCACCCGTGACTACTTACCGTGTCCACACCCGTTACAACTTACCGTGTCCACCCGTGACTACTGTGTCTACACGTGATAAATACGCCATGTCTACCCGTGACTACTGACCGTTTCTAGACGTGACTAATACGCCGTGACTACTGACCGTTCCTACACGTGACTAATATGCCACGTCTACCCGTGACTCCTGACCGTGTCC
>BLSH010214486.1:582106-613690 GCA_018402905.1 Glandirana rugosa | reverse complement strand
CTAGACCATTCTTCAATACACACCGCCACTGAAACCACTGCCGCACGTGTAAGTAACTTAGGCGCGCGCAATCCCGGCTTAAAGGGAGGACGTCATATGACGTCCACCCGCTGGAAGAGCAGGACCGCTCCGCCGTCATTTGACGGTGGGCGGTCCTGAGGTGGTTAAAATTAGCACTTTTGATTTTTCATGTTCGGGTCCCATAGACTTTAATGGTGTTCGGATGTTCGCCCTAAACTTTTTGTCTCTTCGCATGTTCTGGTGCGAACCGAACTGGGGGGTGTTCGGCCCATCCCAATTCACACCTATGAGATCAAAAACTGCAGCGCAAAGTCCAAACAAAATTCCTTGAGAGTACTCCTATGGATTCAATGAATGTGCACGCCGTCACCAAAGTCACCGCCACACATAACTTCTTACCAGATCCCAATGACCCTCTATTACGGAGGGTCAAAATGCGCTTTGGTAAAGTTGAAACACACCAAGGAACAGGCAGATTATGCAGGCAACATGATAGGGTAAATCCTCATCAGTAGATCTCCCACAACGGTGAATGGTTCATGAAATAGATATAAGAAGCCTGTGGAACTTAAGGGGTTAATCCTCTGTATTGTGTAAAAAGGCTGTTTGATCTTGTATAGGACATAGTCTGTGTCCTTGTGAAACAGAAAGATCAAACAGAGCACGTGCAACCTTTCCACCCTGCCTGCATGTCTAGGAAATTTTAGTAGACAGGGCAAGAAGGAAGTATCTGGCCATACAAGATCAAACAGCCTTTTTACACAATACAGAGGATTGCATGCAGTTTTTGATCTCATTTACTCAGATGGTTACACCAGAACCTGTCTGCACAGCTGCATAAAAATATAGACTTTACGCACTTGCTTTAGCACAGGATTTTCTTTATATATATTCAATTCACACCTATGCATGCGGTGTGGCCTGCGTTTGCATAGGAATGGGCTGCTGTCCCTACGGGAAATGCAGGGAAAAAGTTCTTGCACCTTTTCTAAAAACACAGCCGCAGAAAAACCACATTTTACATTAAAAACCGCACTTTAAATTAATTTTAAATTAAAATAAATAACATGTTATATTCACCAGCTCTGGCCCTGATCTTCCTCTTCTCTATGCGCCACAATAGAAAGCTGCTTGCTATGGGGGCACACAGTGCATGCTCGCTCCTGTGCTGCGTGGGTCTATGGAATCATGCTCCATAGACCCACACCACGCTGCTTAGTTGTTGTCCCCCCGATACACCCCCCCCACCCAGTTCACCACTTGGTACCTGCTGCTGAACCCCCCCCAGGACAAAATATTATCTACAGCCCTGGCCCAAAGCCAAGTTCATACCTTTTCGTTTAATGCATGCGTTGTACGTTAAAACAACACATGTCATAAGAATCAATGCTATTCAATGAGGCTGTTCAGATCTACACGGGGTGGCATACAGAGCAACCCACCAGATTGGCTCTAACAGCACCATTCAAAGCACCTAGTCCTAGTGGATCCATTTGAGCACTTTTTGATGCACCACGCCACCTGTTGGAAATAATTGGGACTGCTCCAAGATTTCAATTATTTTTATTTTATTTAGTGATATATGTAGGTGTATTTTAAGTCTCATTAGGGTAGAATCGTATACGATTGAATTTGGCACTTTTTGTTGCACTGAGACTCTTTATAACTTCACAGTTTAATTTTCAATTTTTGAGTGTTTATGATTCATGTATGACAATGAGAGACTGTTTATAGATTTTTATGTTTTTATGCACTTAGCCATTCTATCAATTATTTTACGGTTTCATTGCATATTGGCACTTTGTATGATTGATTTGACTTTTGTCACACTGATTGCGCAGTACCCTGCTATACATTCATACCATTTATTAATTGTGTAAGAATAATAGGTAATGCGGCAGTCGGTGTGTCACTATTTTATAGACATTGATCACTAAGGGAGATTATCCACTGATATAGGAACGGCACATATTTGGTTTGATTTTTGGGCAGAGCGCAGAGGCCCTCACACATCTTATTTTAGAAACCTTGTTTCAATGTATGACTTACAATTATATACTTTTTTTTACCAATATAATGTAAATATATATAGATTTTTTACCAGTTATGTGCTTTATCACTGTAACAAAAAGCTATAACTATATTACAGCTATAAGGTGAATTACATTGAGCCAACATAAAATAAAAAATGCACAACGCTTACCCTATGTGACAGCAAAATAAAAAAAAAAATAATAGATAATATATATTATATATATAAATAAGATTAATCCATTAAGGGGCTATTAAAAGTGCAAAAAGTAACAAATACATATGCTGCATAGGTGTGCGCAGGGGGTGTGCCAGGTGTGCCTGGGCACACCCTAATCACTACATGTAGTGCCCATTTTCCCATATTGCCCCCCACAGTGCTGCTGCCTTCCCTCATCTCCTCTCCCCCCAGCTGTTGCAAGGCATGTTTCAGGATAGAGAGTGGGGGAAGTGGCTAGTAAATATGTCATTTACCAACACCTTCCTTTTCTAAATGTACACAATGAACACACTCACTGTGTTAATGCATATCTGAAGCATATTAAACTATGCTTACTATGCTTCATTATGTGAATGAACAGGAAGCCACTCAGCACAGAGCACTTCCTATTCGTTCACTGCCCAGTGCAGCTGAGGCTGCAGAGACAGGGGCTGGGGAATTTCTGTCCTCAGTCACTTTCCCTGTCTCAAAAGTGAGACATCTGGGGTCTGTTTAGACCCCTGATATTTCACCAAAACCTCCCAATGGTACTCCTAAAAAAATAAACATAAAAAATAATATTGTAAAAAATAATAAAAATATACTACTGACACCAGCCTCTGCTCTACTGAAACCGTCTGCTGATATACACACGTGTGTGTTTGTGGTTTGGGGGGCACACGCTGATGCAATAGGCTGGGCACACCAATGATATGCTGTACAGTGAGGGAAAAAAGTATTTGATCCCCTGCTGATTTTGTATGTTTGCCCACTGACAAAGAAATGATCAGTCTATAATGTTAATGGTCGGTTTATTTTAACAGTGAGAGACAGAATAACAACAAAAATCCATTTAAAAAAAGCTATACATTGATTTGCAGTTTAATGAGTGAAATAAGTATTTGACCCCTTCACAAAACATGACTTGGTACTTGGTGGCAAAACCCTTGTTGGCAATCACAGAGGTCAGACGTTTCTTGTAGTTGGCCACCAGGTTTGCACATCTCAGGAGGGATTTTGTCCCACTCCTCTTTGCAGATCCTCTCCAAGTCATTAAGGTTTTGAGGCGGGCGTTTGGTAACGCGAACCTTCAGCTCCCTCCACATATTTTCTATGGGATTAACCACTTCAGCCCCGGAAGGATTTCCAGCTTTAGGACCGGAGCCCTTTTTGCGATTCGGCGCTGCGTCGCTTTAACTGACAATTGCGCGGTCGTGCGACGTTGTACCCAAACAAAATTTGCATCCTTTTTTTCCCACAAACAGAGCTTTCTTTTGGTGGTATTTGATCACCGCTGCGTCATTTCTGATCGCCGCTATAAACAAAAGAAGAGCGACAATTTTGAAAAAAAACCCAAATTTCTTACTTTTTCCTAAAATACAAATCCAAAAAAAAAATATAAAAAAACATTTTTTTTCACCGTTTTTGGCCGATTTATATTCTTCCTCATATTTGCGATAAAAAAAATCGCAATCGGCGTTTATTGATTGGTTTGTGCAAAAGTGGTCGCGTTTACGGATGATGAGAATTCATTTTTGGGGTTTTTAATTTTTTTTTATTTTTTACTAAAAATGGCGGCGATCTGCGATTTTTTTCGGTACTGCGATATTTCAGCGGACATGGCGGAACATTTTGACACTTTTTTGGGACCATTGGCATTCATACAGCGATCAGTGCTATAAAAATGCACTGATTACTGTGTAAATGTCATTGGCAGTGAAGGGGTTAACCTGCAGGGGGCGCGCTAAGGGTTAACTATGTTCCCTGGGCGTGTTCTAACTGTATGGGGGATGCCCTAACAGGGGAAGGGAAGTTATCACAGCCTTCACGTAAAGGAAGGCTGTGATCACAGCCCTTCCTCCTCACACAGAGCGGAGGTCCGTGTTTACATACACGGACCTCCGCTCATTCGCTCCAGGGGGGCATCGCGGGTGGCCGGCGGCAATCGAAGCCACCGCACCCGCTCCCTGGCCCCCCCTGGACACAGTGAGCGCGCGGGCGCGCCTCCGGCGGCGCGCACGCGCTCACTATACACGTTCCCGCAGCCGCCGTCGTATGACGGCGATTTGCGGGAACGAGCCACTTTGTCGCCGTCGATCGGCGGTCGGCAAGTGGTTAAGGTCTGGTGACTGGCTAGGCCACTCCAGGGTTTTAAAGTGGTTGTTACCACAGAAATGTATGTCACTGCCAGCCCCTCTATTATAGTGAGGCATATTACACAGGGTAAATGTTTTTCTAAAACAAAGCTTGTAAATAGCGTTTTACAGGATCTTTTTTTTTTTTTAGGGTTACAAACACTTTAATGTGCTTCTTCTTGAGCCACTCCTTTGTTGCCTTGGCTGTGTGTTTTGGGTCATTGTCATGCTGAGATACCCATCAATGACACATTTTCAATGTCCTGGCTGAGGGAAGGAGGTTCTCACCCAAGATTTGATGGTACATGGCCACGTCCATTGTCCCTTTGATGCGGTGAAG
The DNA here is from genome assembly GCA_018402905.1 of Glandirana rugosa. Classification (NCBI taxonomy): domain Eukaryota; kingdom Metazoa; phylum Chordata; class Amphibia; order Anura; family Ranidae; genus Glandirana; species Glandirana rugosa. The sequence continues at coordinate 608,964 of BLSH010214486.1, read as the reverse complement.
TTGTCCTGTCTCCTTAGCAGAAAAACACCCCCAAAGCATAATATTTCCACCTCCATGTTTGACGGTGGGGATGGTGTTCTTGGAGTCATAGGCAGCATTCCTCCTCCTCCAAACACGGCGAGTTGAGTTGATGCCAAAGAGCTTGATTTTGGTCTCATCTGACCACAAGACTTTCACCCAATTCTCCTCTGAATCATTCAGATGTTTACTAGCAAACTTCAGACGGGCCTGTACATGTGCTCTCTTGAGCAGGGGGGACCTTGCGGGCGCTGCAGGATTTCAGTCCTTCGTGGCATAGTGTGTTACCAATTGTTTTCTTGGTGAATATGGTCCCAGCTGCCTTGAGATCATTGACAAGATTCTCCCGTGTAGTTCTGGGCTGATTCCTCACCGTTCTCATTATCATTGAAACTCCATGAGGTGAGATCTTGCATGGAGCCCCAGACTGAGGGAGATTGACAGTTGAGTTGTGTTTCGTCCATGTGTGAATAATTGCACCAACTGTTATCACCCTCTCACCAAGCTGCTTGTCGATGGTCTTGTAGCCCATTCCAGCCTTGTGTAGGTCTACAGTCTTGTCCTCGACATCCTTGGACAGCTTGTTGGTCTTGGCCATGGTGGAATCTGATTAATTGATTACTTCTGTGGACGGCTTTCTTTTATGCAGGTAACAAGCTAAGATTAGGATCGCCCCCTTTAAGGCTGGGTTTACATTAGTCCAGTGCGAATTGCAGCTCCGGTTTCATTGTGAAGAAATAATTTCTTCATTCAGTAGTTCCTCTCCGTTCTAGCGGCGGATCAGCTGACCTGGGAGGGGGGGGGAGGTGTAGTGAGGAGGGGGAGAGAATTTGTGTTCAGAATGGAACACATCTGCGAATCAGATGTGTTCCCATTGAAGATTATGTGTCTGCAATTCGTACCACACTGCCTAGAAAACACACACGTGCGGATGCAATGCACATATGTGAACCAGACACATTGAAAATAACATGCTTTCAAATGTTCTGTGAATTGGATGCGGTGTAAGCCGCATCCAATTTGCATATGTGTGAACCCAGCCTAAAAGCGTGTTCCTAATCTCAGCTCATTACCTGTATAGAAGACACCTGGGAGCCATAAATCTTGCCGATTGCTAGGGGATCAAATACTACTAGAAAACTATTGGAATGCCTGCCTTTACACGCACATGAACCTTAATGGTATTCCAGTCTTTGTCTGCAGGGTTCAATATTGAGTTGGCTCACCCTTTGCAGCTATAACCGCTTCAACTCTTCTGGGAAGGCTGTCCACGAGGTTTAGGAGTGTGTCTAAGGGACTGTTTGATCATTCTTCCAGAAGAGCATTTGTGAGGTCAGGCACTGATGTTGGACGAGAAGACATGGCTCACAGTCTCTGCTCTAAGTGATCCCAAAGGGGTTGAGGTCAGGACTCTGTGCAGGCCAATCAAGTTCCTCCACCCTAAACTCGCATTGTGATTGTATACTTGAAGTTGTGGACAGCCTTCCCAGAAGAGTTGAAGCTGTTATAGCTGCAAAGGGTGGGCCAACTCAGAATTGAACCCTATGGACTAAGACTGGGATGCCATTAAAGTTCATGCCTGTAAATTTACCAAAAAAGAAGAAATAACCCCTATGGGACTTTAAGGGCAGTAGATAGAGTGTAATCAAAGTATATAAAAAAGTATACATTTTATTACAAATGATTAAAACAATTTTGTCCATCAATTCATAGGTATTGAATAAAAACAATGGTCCATCATATAACAATCAATGTATAATAATATACAATACTCTGAAACAGAAGGTGGGTGGCCCCAGGTCAGTCTCATATAAATATGGACTTAGTCATACATTGGGGTGCACCAAACAAGAGTTTTCTGGGTCGGCGGTGGCATCGGTCATTGCGCTTGACGGTGAATCTACACCGGGGTGACATTTTTTTTTTTTTTAAATAAAGGACTTGTCAAAAACTGTGTCTGCCTTTTTACTTACTTGTTTTTATTTTACTTTACCCTATACTCATTCACATGGGGGACCGGCCAGGATTGTGGGGAGAGGCCCTTGTCCCCATCAACATGGGGACAAGGTGCTTTAGGGGGGAGAGCCCCCCTGCACCAAAGCACTTCCCCGTGTTGAGGGCATGTGGCCTGGTATGGTTCGAGGGAGGGGGGGCACTCTCTTGCCCCCCCCTTCCTGGCCTGCCGGACTGTATGCTCGGATAAGGATCTGGAATGGATTTGGGGGGACCCTATGCCATTTTTTTTATTTTGGCATGCGGGTTCCCCCTAAATCCATGCCAGACCCGTATGGCCTGGTATAGATTGGGGAGGGACCCCACACTAGGTTTTTTCTGTGATTATTTTTAAATCAATGTACAACAAGTCATCTAAGGGAGTATTTATATGACTTGTTGTACATTGATACCTTTTTGCATACAAAATATTGTTCTTTTTCAACATATCATGCTTTACTTGCAGAAAGGATTCACTATGTCTAGCTCTCAATGGAATGCCCCCTGAAGAAGGATTTAACTCCGAAACATGTTGGGATGATCACGGGACTTGCCCCTTGACTCCACTTTAATGTGGTCATGCAGGCGTGCAACCCCTGTATATTGAGTATTGCTTATTCCTGTACTGTACTGTATTGTGGCACCTATATATGCATTTTTTCTAAGTGTTTGTATCCTATATACATGGTTTGTTCCATGTCTCACATCTTGTACATTTGAATGTTTTTTAACTTTCTACTATTAATAAAGCTATATTTTATTAAAAAAAAAAAAAACCCTACTCCTTTTCACACATTTTCTGCCTTAAAAGTCTTAGGGGATCCTTTACGGGATTTCGGTCATCATACTGATCTCTCTTAGTAATTTGTGAATGGAACATATTGTCAGTGAACTGTGATTGAACTTATCATTTACTTGCTCATTTATGTGCATACTGCTATGTACTGCAACCCGTGACAATATATTGGGTTCATTTATCACTAACCAGTGTAATATTTGCTTTTTGATACTAAACCTTTGTTGTGTGCAGAGTATCTATATTTGAGCTCCCTAGGAGCAGTGCAGTATCTATTTGCTTAACCTGGTTGGCTAAGTGGGGCTAAGGTTATTCTTAAAATCGCAGAAGAACAGAGAACCAATCTACCAAGCCGCTCCTGTGTGGACTGTGCTAAATCACTAATATATATATATATAATGTGACGTTATGGGAGGCGAGGTGGTAAACGGACGCTATCTGACAACTCGCATAGGTTCACTTGGATTGGACTAAAGTGGAGTCCAGCCCAGGTTTTCCCAGCCACCTTGGCAGGGCTGGTTCCGGACCGGATTTTTGGGTCCATTGGAGTCCAGTGTCAGGTGTGGTTTAAATAACCTGAAGGGAAGCAAAGGTTTGCTCAGCCCTGGGGCTCTGAGAGCGATCAGCCAGAGAAAGCTGACACGCGGAGCTTTGGCTTAGGGACTAAAGAAAAGGTTTGCACTTTGTTTTTTGGGTATCTGGGACAAGCCCTACACTGCTTAGTAAGGAATGCTGATGTTTAGTTAGAGCCGGAGAGGCAAGGATTTATTTTTGCTGTTTGGTTTATTTTTACTTGCAAGCTTTTATCAATAAACATGGCTGCAAGCCAGATTTTAAAAACTGCTGCCTGAACTGTCTTCATCCCAGGGAAGCTGATCCCCACAAGAGCTAATCCCTCACAATATATATATATATTTATATATATATATATATATATATATATATATATATATATATATATATATACACACATATATACACACACACACACACACACAGTATCTCACAAAAGTGAGTACACCCCTCACATTTTTGTAAATATTTTATGATATCTTTTCATGTGACAACACTGAAGAAATGACACTTTGCTACAATATAAAGTAGTGAGTGTACAGCTTGTATAACAGTGTAAATTTGCTGTCCCCTCAAAATAACTCATCACACAGCCATTAATGTCTAAACCGCTGGCAACAAAAGTGAGTAAACCCCTAAGCAAAAATTTCCAAATTGGGCCCAATTAGCCATTTTCCCTCCCCGGTGTCATGTGACTCATTAGTGTTCCAAGGTTTCAGGTGTGAATGGGGAGCAGGTGTGTTAAATTTGGTGTTATCGATTTCACTCTCTCATACTGGTCACTGGAAGTTCAACATGGCACCTCATGGCAAAGAATTGTCTGAGGATCTGAAAAAATGAATTGTTGCTCTAAATAAAGATGGCCTAGGCTATAAGAAGATTGCCAAGACCCTGAAACTGAGCTTCAGAATGGTGGCCAAGATAATACAGCGGTTTAACAGGACAGGTTCCCATCAGAACAGGCAGTTTGTGGGGGGTCAGCCTGTCAGTGCTAAGACCATACACCGCACACTGCATCAAATTGGTCTGCATAGCTGTCATCCCAGAAGGAAGCCTCTTCTAAAGATGATGCACAAGAAAGCCCACAAACAGTTTGCTGAACACAAGCAGACTAAGGACCTGGATTACTGGAACCATGTCCTGTGGTCTGATGAGACCGAGATAAACTTATCTGGTTTAGATGGTATCAAGCGTATTGTGACGGCAACTGGGTGAGGAGTACAAAGACAAGTGTGTCTTGCCTACAGTCAAGCATGGTTGTGGGAGTGTCTTGGTCTGGGGCTGCATAAGTGCTGCCGGCACTTGGGAGCTACAGTTCATTGAGGGAACCATGAATGCCAACATGTACTGTGACATACTGAAACAGAGCATGATCCCCTCCCTTCAGAGACTGGGCAACAGGGCAGTTTTCCAACATGATAACAAACCCAAACACACTTCCAAGACAACCACTGCCTTGTTAAAGAAGCTGAGGGTAAAGTTCATGGACTGGCCAGGCATGTCTCTAGACCTAAACCCTATTGAGAATCTGTGGGGCATCCTCAAATGGAAGGTGGAGGAGCGCAAGGTCTTTAACATCCACCAGCTCCGTGATGTCGTCATGGAGGAGTGGAAGATGACTCCAGTGGCAACCTGTGAAGCTCTGGTGAACTCCATGCCCAAGAGGGTTAAGGCGGCGCTGGAAAATAATGGTGGCCACACAAAATATTGACACTTTGAGCCCAATTTGGACATTTTCACTTTTGTTGCCAGCGGTTTAGACATTAATGGCTGTGTGTTGAGTTATTATGAGGGGACAGCAAATTTACACTGTTATACAAGCTGTACACTAACTACTTTACATTGTAGCAAAGTGTCATTTCTTCAGTGTTGTCACATGAAAAGATATAATAAGATATTTACAAAATTGTGAGGGGAAGAAGAAAGAAGAAGAAGAAAAAAGAAGAAAGAAGAAGAAGACTAATTTACACAATAAAGGACTTGTCAAAAACTGCCTCATGTTTTTTGTACCACTACACTCCTTTTTTGGTGAATGGGTAGGGGTACGATGTACCCCATACCTATTCACATGGGGGGGGTCGGGATCTGGGGGCCCCCTTAATAAAGGGGCTTCCACATTCCGATAAGCCCCCCGCCTGCAGACCCCCACAACCACCGGCAAGGGTTGTGGGGATTAAGCCCTTCCCCCATCAACAAGGGGACAAGGTGCTTTGGGGGGGACCCCAAAGTACCCTCCCCATGTTGAGGGCATGTGGCTTGGTATGGTTCGGTAGGGGGGCGCTCACTCATCCCCACCCCCTCCTGCCATGCCAGGGCTGCGTGCTCAGATAAGGGTCTGGTTTAGATTTTAGGGGGGACCCCTACGCCATTTTTTTTAAAAAATTGACGTGGGGTTCCCCTTAAAATCCATAACAGACTTGAAGGGCCTGGTACGGACTTTGAGGGGAACCCAACGCAATTTTTTTTTTTTTAATTTTGGCGTGGAGGTTCCTCTTAAAATCCATACCAGACCTTTGGAGGGGAACCCTACGCAATTTTTTTTACATCTTGGCGCGGGATTCCCCTTAAAATCCATACCAGACCTGAAGGGCCTGGTACGGACTTTGGGGGGGAACCCTACGCAATTTTTGCCACTGTTCTAAACATCACAGAGATACACCCTTTTACAGGCATATGAAGGGGACCCTCCAGGGACGATATTTAAAGGAATATTTCATTTTTATGTTTTCACTTTAAGCATTATTAAAATCACTGCTCCTGAAAAAAATGATCGATTTTAAAACTTTTTTTTGCATTGATACATGTCCCCTAGGCCAGTATCCGGGTCAACATACACTTTTTAGGGCAATAACTTGCATACTTGCCTTTAAAATGAGCACTTTTGATTGTTTATGTTCGAGTCCCATTGATTTTAACGGCGTTCGTATATTCGCACAAATTTTTTGCCTGTTTGCAAGTTCTGGAGCGAACCGAACCAGGGGGAGTGTTCAGCCCATCCCTACTCTGTAGTAAGATGGATTCTTCACCCAAGCTATGGGCTGACCTAGGGACTGGGACATCAAGAGCCCTGCAGTGCTTGAGCACTTGCAACTGCTTGTGTGTCAGGGACACTACTTTAATCGTGTTCTGTTAGTTCAGTTGGCAAGATTTTGACATATTTAAATACTGCTTTTACATTGCAGTTAGACAAATTACATTTTTTTTCCTTTTTTTGTGCAAAATACTACATTTGTGGCCAGCGGTGCATTTCTTGCACAAAAATAAAAAGTTCGTCTACATTGCTGGTTTAAAAAACCACCAACTTCAGCACATCCAGGGGGAAACGACAGCAGGCTGTTTTAAAACTGATAAACCCCACACTGCGCAGGAGCTGTGGATGGGCATTGAACAACAGACCGATGAGTGGTTGTTGCCACTGAGCCTCAAGCCCAGCCTGGTGGTGTGCCATAATGGGCAAAATCTTGTAGCAGCTCTGGGCTTAGCCGGTTTGAGGCACATCCCTTGCCTGGCGCATGTGCTGAATTTGGTGGTGCAGAAATTTCTAAAAAACTACTCGGATATGTCAGAGCTGCTGCATAAAGTGCGGGCCGTCTCTGCGTGCTTTCGGCGTTCTCACCCTGATCACCTGTCTGCGCTGCAGCGGAACTTCGGCCTTCCCGCTCACCGCCTCATATACGACATGCCCACAAGGTGGAAATCCACCTTGCACATGCTGGAGAGACTGTGCGAGCAGCAGCAGGCAATAGTGGAGTTTCAGCTGCAGCACGCACGGGTCAGTTGTTCTGCGGAACGGCACCACTTCACCACCAACGAGTGGGCCTCCATGCGAGACCTGTGTACCATATTGGGGTGTTTCGAGTACTCCACCAACATGGCCAGTGCCGATGCCGCTGTTATCAGCGTTACTATCCCACTTCTATGTCTCCTTGAAAAAACACTTTGGGCGATGATGGAAGAGGATGTGGCACAGGAGGAAGAGGAGGAAGAGGGGTCATTTCCATGGTTATCAGGTCATTCACAAGTGGCCAGGTAAAAAATTTTCAAGCCAGGGCACAGTTCTGGAGGATGAGGAGGACGAGGATGATGAGGAGGAGGAAGAGGAGGAACCGTGTTCACAGCAGGGTGGCACCCAACGCAGCTCGTGGGCATCACTGGAGCATGGCTGGGGGGATACGGAGGACACCGATGATACACCTCCCACAGAGGACAGCTTGTCTTTGCCTCTGGGCAGTCTGGCACACATGAGCGACTACATGCTGCAGTGCCTGCGCAACGACAGCCGAGTTGCCCACATTGTAACTTGTGCTGATTACTGGGGGGCCACCCTGCTGGATCCCCATTACAAGGACAACGTGCCGTCCTTAATTCCCTCACTGGAGCGACTACAAGCGCACGCTGGGGGCTCCGGGGGCTCAGTGGAAGCACAAGGCGAAGGCAGAGGAGGAGGAAGAGGTCGCCAACACAGCTGTGGCACCGCCAGCACTTCAGAAGGCAGGGTTAGCATGGCCGAAATGTGGAAAAGCTTTGTCAGCAGCACGCCACAACAAGCAGCACCACCAGCTGGAGGCAGCATTTCAGCAACATGGTGGAACAGTATGTGTGCACATGCCTACACGTACTGACTGTGGGTCTGCCCCATTCAACTTCTGGGTCTCCAAATAGGGCACATGGCCTGAGCTTGCCCTTTATGCCTTGGAGGTGCTGGCCTGCCCTGCAGCCAGTGTATTGTCTGAACGTGTGTTTAGCACAGCAGGGGGCGTTATCACAGACAAGCGCAGCCGTCTGTCCACAGCCAACGCGGACAAGCTAACGTTTATTAAAATGAACCAGGCATGGATCCCACAAGACTTGTCTGTACCTTGTGCAGAATAGACATTTATACTGGCTTCGCACAGCCATTGGTATACTTAACTTAACTTAACTATACTTAAGTGTAATTTGTAACAGGAGAAACATGAAAAATAAACCATAGTACATTTTATATGGAAAAAGTGAACCCGTGCTAGAACATCTCTGGGTTTGTCTGCAGATAGTGATCTTTTTTTTTTTTTTATATTTCTCAATATTTTGGGGGCTACCCCAATTAGAAAAAGAAAACAACAAAAAACAGTGTTGGCTACCTCCTCCTCCTCCACCGCCACTTCCACCTACACCTCCACGGTCACCGCCTCCTCAACCTCCTACTCCACCTCCACCTCCTCCTCCATTTTTTTTTTTATGTGATTTTAAGTTATTTCCCTATCCATATTTGTTTGCAGGGCACTTGTCCTACTCTTACCCCCATTTTGCTTCCTTTTGCAGCCCTCTAGCCCTTTCCAGGACTTTTTTAGAGCCATTTTAGTTCCCAAAAGTTTGGGTCACCATTGACTTCAATGGGGTTCGGGGTTAAGTTCGGGACCGAACTCAAACTTTTTTGCGAAGTTCGGCCGAACCCGCCGAGCCCGAACATCCAGGTGTCCGCTCAACTCTAGTCATTTTCCAAAAACTTGTGGCAAAAAATAAAATCTTCCATGGACTTAACATGCATCTCAGCAAATACCTTAAGGCGTCTACTTTCCAAAAGAAATTATTATTGTTGTGTGTTTGGAACCACATCCCTAATACTACAGACTACGCAAAAAAAAACAATTGGGACTTTTAAGGGGAAACCAACTCCATAAGAGTATAACAAATATTGTAAACATTCTAATTTTATTAGTTGAATAAAAAAGGAACCCAAACAGCAGGTTCACAGGGACAATGAAAATACAGACAAATAGTGGATGCATTGTGTATGCAGCAATACAATAAAACACAGATATATGAAAAATGGGTATAACCACCACACTCTTTGGGAAACAGAGAGAGCCCAACGCGTTTCAAATTATATAATTGAACTTCTTCATCATGGGTAAGTGGTCATATTGTTAAAACAATGTCATAAATAGACAATTGCATCCAGAGCTTTATCAGTCTAAAAATTATCCACAGAGAAGTTGAGGCTACCCGCTGCTCATCAAGACCCACGTGGGGGAGAGGAGAGAAGTGCCACTCACCTGCCTCCTCCACAAAGGACACCCTACCCGACCCGAGGGGGGATTGCACCCTCTGATAGCAGCCCTGGTGATGACTCCAGAGGATTGATGCATATGAACATTGAGACTGATGGTGTCTCTCAATTGTAGTGAAAGTAAATTTGGGACAGTGAAATTATTATGTTGAACTGACATTTATACACGCTACCCCCATTGCTGGGACTGCTGACTGCATAGCAATAACATTCCCAGTTACCTTACTGAATTGCCCTATCTGAAGTCACCCAATACTCTCTCTCTCATCTTTAGAAGGCACAGAAGCCCACATTTTGCCGGTTTGCTATCAGAAGGTGCGATCCCCCCATGGGTCAGGTGGTGTGTCCTTTGTGGAGGAGGCAGGCAAGTGCCACTTCTCTCCTCTCCCTCACGTGGATCTTGATGAGCAGCGGCTTGCCTCCACTTCTTTGTGAATGTTTTTTAGACTGATGAAGCTCTGGATACAATTGTCGACTTCCCCTTAAAAGTCCCAATTGGGGTTTTTTGCATAGTCTACTTTCCAAAAAGGAGTCATTTGGGGGGTGTCTAAACTGTACTGACATTTTAGGGCCTCCAAAACTGTGATAGGTAGTCAGGGATTGAAATGAGGAAATTACACCTTTTGAAAACCTGAAGGGGGTCATTGGTTTTGGGCCCCTGTACGCAGCTAGGCTCCCACAGTCTCACACATGTGGTATCCTTTTACTCAGGAAAAGTAGCAGAATGCGTTTTCAGATGTAAATCCACATATTCCCATGGCATGTGAGAAATAATTTATTAACCACTTCAGCTCCCGAAGGTTTTGCCCCCTTAATGACCTGGCCATTTTTTGCGATACGGCACTGTGTTGCTTTAACTGACAATTGCGCGGTCGTGCAAAAAATACCCTGGTCATGAATGGGGATAAATCTTCTGGAGCTGATGTGTTTAAAAAATAAAACCCTGACAGGGGTTCTAACACTTCCATACTTTATCCAAAATTTTAAAATATGATGGCTTTAGATCCATATTTGCTTTAGAATAAGCTAATTGATTTAATGATTTAAAATGGTGTTAGGAACTCAAAATGTTCATAATTCTATGAAAAACTCCTCTAGATATAAGATATAACTTTTAGAAATGATTTCAAAACAAAGAAAGCAAAGTAATAACAGCATCTACAAAGGTTGATTAGCAGGAGTAATTAACTGACCTCTCATCCATATTGGACCTGCCTGGCAATCCTTATACAGAACTGCATTTTTGTCCCTCCAGGTAAAGCACATTTGGAAAAGCATCCACAAAATACAGATGACCATCATGAAAGTGAGGAATATAAGAAAGTCTTTCTCGAAGATAGCAATGTTCTCAGTGAACACGCAGGTTATCAAAGCACAGCTGAAGAGAAGGACATTGCAGCCCAATAACGCTGAGTGCAGTCGACTTCCCTTTTTCCAGTCCCTCTTCTCTTCTTTCTCCTGTATTACCGGTGTTCTGTTCTGTGGTGGATCATCAGTGGTGTTCAACTCTAGATTATCCTCCATTATAGCTTCAAAAGGAGTTAGTCTTAATCTGTAATCACCAACTGTGCATCTTCTACAACATTCAAGGTATAGACAAAGCACATTCAGTTCCTATATAAATTCCAGGTCCTTTCCTTGGGCTGCTGTTTAGTTGGTGGATAAGGCCCCCTTCCTGTGTCCCAACTTGCTCTGTTGTATGGGTTTTTTGAAATCACAGTATTCTGTGGTTTTCTATACCATTTTAAATAGCACAAGGCAGTGGGACTGGAATTCCTACAGAGAAAGGAGGAGACAAAATATAAAGTTTCAAAGCGTCTGTGCTACCAGGTGACAGGGCATGAGACATAGGTGTGGTGCATTCATGTTACACCATCCACTTGACGTATATGTGTTTTTTAACCACTAAATTCCCAGGGTCTTTTACTCCTGTAATCCAGTTAAAGTGATACTAAAGTCTCATTTTTTTCTTTAAAAGTACCAAACATCCTATACTTACCTGCTCTGTGCAGTGGTTTGCACAGAGCAGCCTGAGTCCTCCCCTTCTTGAGTCCCTCACTGGTGCTCCTGGCGCCTCCCTCCTGTCAAGTGCTCCCACAGCAATCAGCTTGCTATGGGGGCACTCGAGCCGATCCGCAGCTCGGTGTGTCCATCCAGACACGGAGTTGCAGTTCGGCACTGCCCCCTCTCTTTCGCCTCATTGGCTAACTGACTTTGATTGACTGCAGCGGGAGCCAATGGCGCTGCAGCTAATTTTTAACCAATCAGGAGGGAGAGTCCCGGACGGCCGAGGCACTCGTGCACATCGCTGGATCATGAAGGGGCTCAGGTAAGTATTAGAGAGCTGCTGCAGACAGAAGATTTTTTTGCCTTAATGTATAGAATGCATTAACATAAAAAACCTTCTGTCCTTACAACCACTTTAGGTCCCAGAAGATATCTTGCATTTCGGAGATACCATATCTCCGTTCTTCACCATGTAGCATTTAGAATTTATATTCTACTGTAATCCATTATGTATTTATAGGGGACATATAGGACTTTAATTTGGTAGAGGAGTGTAATACATATGTTTCTCTTTCGTTCATTGACAGGCACAGCGCTTAATTATTCATAACCATAGGGTTAAACCCCCACTTACAGGAGTAGGACACTAGGCAGAAAAAAGACTTGGCTACGCCTATGGGCAGTCCTAGGTGGTATACACCCCCCTCTCTGCTATAGGCCTTCAGTTTTTTTTCTGCCTAGTCAGGAGAAAGGACCTAGTTCCCTGCTGGGATCTCTAGTCCTGGCAACTTTTTATTTGTTACTTTCTTTTTTCCTGGATTTTTTTCCGGTGAGATCTATAATCAACTGCCGGGCTGGGCGAGGGGCTGATCACTAAGTATCCAGTGGTCTCCCCAGTCTGGCCATAGAGCGCGTGAAGACTGCAGCTATGCACTAGGTCGGCCGCGACATAGCCCCACTGGACATGGGCTGGCCCTGCGAGCTAAACGTCTCGCGAGGTCGCATACGTTCCTCATGGCTGACAGCTCCCCCCACTTCGGTGGTGAGGAGGATCTGTCTGGGAGCATTACCCGCACGCCTTCGCTGGATAGGTAAGTAGGGGGCTTCCACCTCTCCTTCCCTGGAGAGGGTGTAGCGTACGTGTACTCCCTGGGGTGGTTGGTCCCTCTGGGGCTCTCCTCCTCCCTTCCCCCTCCCTTCCCGGGTGAAGCCAGGCTTCTGGCCTAGGTGCTTTTTGGACATACTGTCCCCTCCCTTCCACCCTTGGGGTTGGTACTGGGGAGGGGGGCACCCCTTGGGCCCACCTGCTGACTGCTTGGGACTAGGAGGCGGGTGACCGGACGGCCACGATTGGGGCCCCCTGCGGCAACCCTCCTGTAATTTAGGCCACGGCTTTGTAACCTACCGACCAGGAGCTGGGTGGGCAGCCCCGGGGCAGGCGACGAAGGCTGCCACTTTCTGTTCTGGACATCCGCCCTCCGTTCTGTGGCTTGGATTGGTCTAGTCCACCTGCAGGCTGTGCACTCAAAATTTAGGCCGCGGCTTTTGCAACCTACTGGGCCACAGCTTTGCAGCGCTATGGAGGGGCAGAACTATGGGGCTCTGAAGGTGACCCCCCTTTGGGAGGTCCTTTTAGGTGGGCCCTCCATGGGTGACCCCGGTGCGGGGCCTTGGTCGGCGCCCCCTGTGCGGCACCTCGGTCAGCGCCCCTTGTGTGGGGCCTTAGTTGGCATCCACTGTGTGGGACCTCAATAAGAGAGAGAAACCCTCCAATATGGGACTTTTAGAGCATGAGCGAACTCAGAGAGGGATACATAAGATATGTGTAAAAAATTATTGAATTTTATTTACAAATATAGATAAAACAGCATATTGGAAATATGTGAGGGACCTCAGTCGGTGCCCCCTGTGTGGGGCCTCAGTGGTGTCCCTGTGAGGGGCCCCAGCCAGTGCCCTCTGTGTGAGGCCTCAGTGGCGCCCCTGTGAGGGGCCTCAGTGGAGTCCCCTGTGCGGGGTCTCGGTTGGCGTTCCCCGTGTAGGGACTAGGTCGGTGTCCCCTGTGAGGGTTCTCGGACGGCGGGGGTTTTATTCGTTGGCCCCCTCTAAATTTTGGGTTTTTTCAGGTGGCACTTACTCATATAGCCTAGTAAATGGTGCCCTGCCTTTTCTGTCTCGAATGATCCTATATCTGGGTCTGTCGCCGCAGTCGTGGCCCACCTTGCGGGTTGGTGGTCACGCTCCCTGTCCAGTTAGGTAGTGAGGATGATTCCTCCACAACTGAAGTGGCGCATGAGAAGGTGCTGGTTGTCGCACTTACATGCGGGAAACCTTACATATTGTGGATGCAGCTGTGGTGGAGGGCCGATCCTCTTTGGCACCCATGAGCCGTCTTGCACGGTGAAAGCATTTCCATCTCCTTCCTATTTTGCCAAATTTGCCCATGAAGAATGGGAGTGTCCAAAGCATCCCTTTGTGCTTCCAAAGTCACTTGCGGTGAGGTACCCCTTTGCGGGGTCCTTCCTTAAGAAGTAGACTTTTCCACCAGTAGTGGATCCACCTGTCTCTTAGGCAACCATGATTCTGGCAGAGGAATCTCCGGCTTTTACAGATCCGGCAGACATACCTGGAGGGGGAGCAGAATCCCCCTGCCTTTGCTGAATATGCAGACCTGTTGGTCTAGGGGCTGCGGTTTGTCGGCTATGCCTCTTGGACGCAGTTCCCCTGGTTGCTGAGCTCTGGTGCTTAGACATGTATTGTGGCTTAAGTGTTGGTCTGCGGTCTAGGCTTCTAAAAAAACTTTGACTGGTTTACCTTTTCAAGGCCATTGTCTGTTTGGGACTACCCTGGATGAAGTTCAGGTTGGAGTCCATCCACACAGTGCAGGCGTCCCCTCCTCATGGGGACTTTCTGGCTTTTAGCAACATCACGAATGCTTGCTTGCCCACTCCACTATGTGCCCGATCCCAGCACTTCCTCGGTTTTGATGTGGGAGAAAAGCATTATCAGCTCGTGGTGTTGTCCTTTGGTCTCACTGCCACGCCTCTGATTCACAAGGTGTTGGTCCCGGATCTGGTGTCAGGACAATCCGGTGCCTGCCGCCCAGTGTGACGACCCGGTGCCTGCCGCCCAGTGTGACGACCCGGTGCCTGCCGCCCAGTGTGACGACCCGGTGCCTGCTGCCCAGTGTGACGACCCGGTGCCTGCTGCCCAGTGTGACGACCCGGTGCCCGATGATCCATTGCCTGATGACCCGATGTCTACTACCCAGTGTGATGACTTTGTGCCCGCTGTTCCTGTGTCCGCTGTCCAGCCCGTTCCTGTGCCCGCTGACGCGGTGCCTGCTGCCCAGTGTGACGACCCGGTGCCTGCTGCCCAGTGTGACGACCCGGTGCCTGCTGCCCAGTGTGATAACCCGGTGCCTGCTGATCCAGTGCCTGATGACTCTGTGCCCACTGACCCAATGCCCGCTGCCCAGTGTGACGACCCGGTGCCCGCTGCCCAGTGTGACGACCCGGTGCCCGCTGCCCTATGTGACGACCCGGGCCTGCTGATCCAGTGCCTGATGACTCTGTGCCCGCTGATCCAGTGCCTTATGACTCTGTGCCTGCCGACCCAGTGCCCACTACCCAGTGTGTGCTGGTGCCAGCTGATCCAGTGCCTGATTACCCGATGCCTACTACCCAGTGTGATGACCAGGTGCCTGATGATCCAGTGCCTGTGGATGTTTGGCTACCTAATGCCCAGCTTGCCACTGTTTTCCCCCGGCTTGATGCCCAGGCTGATTTTGATGTCCCTGTGTTGCCTGCCCCCGCTGGTTTCAGGCCTGATGTCTGGCTAGCTGTTGGTACCGGACTCAGACCTCCAGACCCTGGTGGTGGGGGGTTTGTTCCAGTACCTGATTTGGGTGACACGCCGCCCAGCAGGTTAAAGAGCTCTGGTCAGAGAAGTGTAATAGAGTCCACAGACATGGAGGGGAAACTTTGCTGGACTGTTCCTGCACCCACAAGGACTCTCCAGTTAACAGCAGAATGGAGCGTCCGGAGGCCGCTCCTCAAGGAGGGGGAACTGTCAGGACCTGTGTCCTTGCTTGGGTCACCTGCTGGTGGCAGTGTTTGGAAAACTAAATGGTGTAGTTCTGGTGGCCACCAGCGGGAGTCTCCCAGAAGATTGAGCTTACAGGTCATTAAGCTGCACCTGATGGGTCTGCTGGGTCCATATAAGCCCGCCTTGCTCCCTGTCCCAGTGCTTCGGTATTTTCCCTGCAAGCTGTGTCCATGCCTGAACCTGACCTGCTCTGATCCCTGATCTGCGATCCTGACCCAGAGACTTGATTCCTGAACCTGCTCCCTTGCTCTCCTTCTGCTCCCAGTACCTGACTCCCTGTTCCCCTTATCTGGTATCCCTGGTTGCTTATTGTATATGTGTGTGTTTTCTTCACTTGTATTTAGTTAGTCAGATAGGTGTTTATTTTGGGGTTTGGTGTGTTTTCATCTTTTACTTGCTCATTTATGTTTGCTGGTGTTTGGTGTTGGAAGTGTGTGTTATTTGTCTAATAAATATATTGATATTTTCACCTTACACCTAGTCCTGATTCCTTTAAGTGCAGCCAACTGATCTGACCATCCCTGCTGGATACCTGCATATGGTATCCCTGACATAATACCGAAGCCATACAATCAGATCGGCTGCACCTGGGAATCAGGTCTGAGCATTGCTAACAGCTGCAAGATGCATGCTGAGGAGATTTTGTATTTCTCACTGCTTGCAATAGAAGACAGGGATTATTGTTGCCAGATTTTGAAAGAGCAGACTAGGGAGCAATTGTTGGAATGCATCCGTCTGGCTCACTCTTTTGTTGACCAAGGCAGATTTTTGTTTGAAGAGATTCAGCCACTAATTCAAATTTGTGCAGAGTTGGCTTTGTCTGGTGTCCCTAGTGGTGGTGATGATTACACCCCACCTTTCAGTTTAATGCAGGTGGTTTCATTGGTTTGGATACTGGAAGACGACTCAGCCTTTTTCTTTGAACATTACTCAGCATGTTCCCAACAGGTGCTAAGGGAGTGTATTGATTCTGTGCAATCACTGGTCAGACAGGCAGTATGCAAATCTGATTTTGTGCAACCTTTATTACAAGCATGGTCAAAAATATTGCACTCGGCCTCTGTCAGCCTGCAACCACCCAGTCCTGTGGCCAGACACCTGGCTGCTGAAATGTCTTTTTCTCCATCGCCCATAGCAACCACAGTTATAGCCCAATATACCCCACAAAAATCCTCAACAACTGCTCCCTCTTTACCATCCTACTGCTCTTCTCCTCCATCAGCTGCACCCACTACTTACAGCCCTGCATCCCCATACAGAATTTCTGTGACTAAACCCAAAAAGAAACGGAAGTTTTTCCCAACCTGCACAATCCTACCACTATCCAATCCTGCCTCCACACCTGCCAATCTGATTCAGTCTGCGTCAACAACTGATCTGTTCCAGTCTGCCTCCACATCTGCCCCCTTGGTTCAACCCATGAAAATTGGACCCTCTGTTTCCCACCTGCCTGTCACTATTTCACCTAACTGTACTGGTTCTCTGTCCTTCACCCAGTCTGGCCCTATGGACTCTTTGCCGGCTATTAAATTTGACTTCATTGTTCCTGTGCCTGTTGATCCTGTGCCCGCTGATGCTATGTCCGTTGTTCCTGTGCCCGCTGTCCGGCCTGCTAATCCTGTGCCAGCTGTCGTGCCCGCTGTCAGGCCTGCTGATCCTATGCCTGCTGATCCTGTGCCAGCTGCTGATCCTGTGCCAGCTGTCCAGCCTGCTGATCCTGTGCCAGCTGTCCAGCCTGCTGATCCTGTGCCCACTGCCATGCCTGCCGCCCAGCCTGTTCCGGTACCTGCTGCCATGCCTTCCATCCAGCCTGCTGTTCCTGTGCCCGCTGCCCTGGTGCCCGCTGCCCTGGTGCCCGCTGATCCTGTGCCTGCTGATCCTGTGCCTGCTGTCCTTGTGCCCGATGCCCTGGTGCCTGCTGATCCTGTGCCCACTGTCCTGGTGCCCGCTGTCCTGGTGCCTGATGCCCTGGTGCCTGATGCCCTGGTGCCCGATGCCCTGGTGCCCGCTGATCCTGTGCCTGATGGTCCTGTGCCTGATGGTCCTGTGCCCGATGTCCTGGTGCTCACTGATCCTGTGCCAGATGTCCTGGTGCCCGCTGATCCTGTGCCCGCTGATCCTGTGCCCGCTGGTGCTGTGCCCAATGTCCTGGTGCCCGCTGATCCTGTGCCTAATGTCCTGATGCCCGCTGATCCCGTTCCCGATGACCTGATGTCTGCTGATCCTGTACCCAATGACCTGATGTCCGCTGATCCTGTGCCCACTGATCAAGTGCCTGCTGACCCGGTGCCCGATGACCCGGTGCCCGATGACCCAGTGCCTGATGACCCGGTGCATACTGATCAAGTGCCTGCTGATCCTATGCCTTATAACCCAGTGCCCGCTGATCCAGTGCCTGATGATCCAGTGTCCACTGCTTCAATGCCTGACGACCCGGTGCCTGCCGCCCAGTGTGACGACCCGGTGCCTGCCGCCCAGAGTGACGACCCGGTGCCTGCCGCCCAGTGTGACGACCCAGTGCCTGCCGCCCAGTGTGACGACCCGGTGCCTGCCGCCCAGTGTGACGACCCGGTGCCCACTGCCCAGTGTGACGACCCGGTGCCCGATGATCCATTGCCTGATGGCCCGATGTCTACTACCCAGTGTGATGACTCTGTGCCCGCTGTTCCTGTGTCCGCTGTCCAGCCCGTTCCTGTGCCCGCTGACGCGGTGCCTGCTGCCCAGTGTGACGACCCGGTGCCTGCTGCCCAGTGTGACGACCCGGTGCCTGCTGCCCAGTGTGATGACCCGGTGCCTGCTGATCCAATGCCTGATGACTCTGTGCCCGCTGACCCGGTGCCCGCTGCCCAGTGTGACGACCCGGTGCCCGCTGCCCAGTGTGACGACCCGGTGCCCGCTGCCCAGTGTGACGACTCGGTGCCCGCTGCCCAATGTGACGACCCGGGCCTGCTGATCCAGTGCCTGATGACTCTGTGCCCGCTGATCCAGTGCCTTATGACTCTGTGCCTGCCGACCCGGTGCCCACTACCCAGTGTGACCTGGTGCCAGCTGATCCAGTGCCTGATTACCCGATGCCTACTACCCAGTGTGATGACCAGCTGCCTGATGATCCAGTGCCTGTGGATGTTTGGCTACCTAATGCCCAGCTTGCCACTGTTTTCCCCCGGCTTGATGCCCAGGCTGATTTTGATGTCCCTGTGTTGCCTGCCCCCGCTGGTTTCAGGCCTGATGTCTGGCTAGCTGTTGGTACCGGACTCAGACCTCCAGACCCTGGTGGTGGGGGGTTTGTTCCAGTACCTGATTTGGGTGACACGCCGCCCAGCAGGTTAAAGAGCTCTGGTCAGAGAAGTGTAATAGAGTCCACAGACATGGAGGGGAAACTTTGCTGGACTGTTCCTGCACCCACAAGGACTCTCCGGTTAACAGCAGAATGGAGCGCTCCTCAAGGAGGGGGAACTGTCAGGACCTGTGTCCTTGCTTGGGTCACCTGCTGGTGGCAGTGTTTGGAAAACTAAATGGTGTAGTTCTGGTGGCCACTAGCGGGAGTCTCCCAGGAGATTGAGCTTACAGGTCATTAAGCTGCACCTGATGGGTCTGCTGGGTCCATATAAGCCCGCCTTGCTCCCTGTCCCAGTGCTTCGGTATTTTCCCTGCAAGCTGTGTCCATGCCTGAACCTGACCTGCTCTGATCCCTGATCTGCGATCCTGACCCAGAGACTTGATTCCTGAACCTGCTCCCTTGCTCTCCTTCTGCTCCAGTACCTGGCTCCCTGTTCCCCTTATCTGGTATCCCTGGTTGCTTATTGTATATGTGTGTGTTTTCTTCACTTGTATTTAGTTAGTCAGATAGGTGTTTATTTTGGGGTTTGGTGTGTTTTCATCTTTTAGTTGCTCATTTATGTTTGCTGGTGTTTGGTGTTGGAAGTGTGTGTTATTTGTCTAATAAATATATTGATATTTTCACCTTACACCTCGTCCTGATTCCTTTAAGTGCAGCCAACTGATCTGACCATCCCTGCTGGATACCTGCATATGGTATCCCTGACATCTGGCATGGTTACGTCAGTGGGGGATTGCGGTTCTGGACTGCCTGGACAATCTTCTTTTGCGAGCGGAGTCTAAACTACCCCAAGGGGCAACGTAGCTCCTCTACAGACCTTCACAGATTCCAGTTGGCTTCTATACTACCTGAAGTCTTCTGGCTCTTTCCAGAACTTTGGATATCTGGGCCAGACCTGGGCTTCAGCTGTAGCCAGAGTGTTTCTTCCTCTGAACAAACTCCGGGAGTTGCATGCTGTGTTTTATCTGCTGTTGTCCTTCAGGTGGGCGTCCCTGCAGACCTGCATGCGGGTGTTGGGCCTGATGGTATCTACCTTCAAGGCGTTTTCCATTTGCACGGTTCCATACAAGCTCTCTTCAAGGGAGATCCTGGCGTAATGGGATAAGTGCCCGAGGTCTCTGTACAATCAGATTCGGCTGAGCCAGGAAACTAGGGGTTCCCTGGTCTGGTGGCTCTGGTTCCTTGGCAGGGCAAATCCTTTCTCCCCTTGTATGGACAATGGTCACTATCAGGGCCAGTCTGTCTGGGTGGGGAGGTGTCCTGGGACTGAGCTCTGTCTGCTCAGGGTCGCTGGATGCTGGAGAAATCCAGACTACCGATCAATATCCTGGAACTTCGAGTGATCAGACTTTGGATCATGGACGGATCGAGTTCAGTTGTTCCTGGTGCGGATCCAGTCGGACAAGGCAATCACCAGGGTGTAACATATAGAGTGTTGGCAGCCGTGGCAGTAGCCATAATCCTCCGGTGGGCAGAACATCTTGTTTCGGCCCTCTCCACCACACGCTTTCTGGGAGTGAAATACTGGCAGGCGGATGCCTCAGTCGGCTAGTTTTGGACCACAGGGTGGGCCCTTCATTGGGACATGGTTCATCAGATATGTCTCCAATGGGGCACTTCTGAGGTGGAGGTTTGCTTTCCGGATCAACAGAACGGTACAGAGATTTCTGGCAAGGTCACGGGATCTTCTGATGGGCACTTCAAATGCTCTGGTGGCCCATGGGGCTGGTATCGTTTGACGGCCTGGCTGTGATAAGCCAGGTGCTGAAGGCTAGGGAGTCTCCCTCTAGGAAAATCTACCACCGGACATGAAAAGCGTTGATATCCTTGCTGGGCACTCACCTTCGTTCTTTCTCGGTGGTTTCGATTCCGCCCTTCCTTCACAGGGGGTCGAGCAGAAATGGGCCTTGAGTACGATCAAGGGCCAGGTGTCAGCCTTAGCAGTCTTCTTCAGTGTCCCCTGGTTTCGCACTCCCTGGTGCGTAACTTTGTTCAAGGGGCTTGATGTCTGTCTCCACCGGTGCGGTCCCTTCTACCGCCGTGGGATCTGGTCTTGGTACTTTCGGATTTACAGAAGTCTCTAACAAAGATTCGGGGGATTCCCCTGCTTACTCTGTCTCAGAAGGTGGCCTTTGTTGGTGGCTATCACCTCTGCTAGCAGGGTGTCAAAACTCAGATTCGGGCCGAACTTTAGTTGTTCAGTCGTTCGGCGAACATCCGAACAAACGGGTCATTCGACTGTTTGCTTGGCGCCCGAACCAACCAAAATGCATTGCGCCACTGAACAGTGCATTGCAAGCCCTGATTGGCTGAAGCAGTGAAAGCTTCAGCCAATCAGGGCACAGAGCACTGTCAGAGTCATGAATGGACACTGTCATCATGACTTTATCCAATCATGGCTCATTCCCGCCCCGCAGTATAAAAGTATTCTTTCAATGGCAGCCATTTTCAGTGTGATTTCGGCTGGAGAGAGATAGAACAGGGTTCTGTTCAGTGCTATTAGTTAGTTAGTGTGCTATTGTGCTTCAATTGTCAATGTAGAATATTAGTTTAGTGTCAGTCTAGGGATAGCGTGAGTGTACTGAGGAGGACCATCATTCAGCTTTGCATAGTGTGCAGCTAGAGTAAGGACAGCTCAGATAGTTTCAGTGTAGTGTAGGGAGACCGTGTCACTAATCTTTACATTAGTGTATAGCTAGTGTAGGGACAGCTCAGATAGTATCAGTGTAGTGATGGTTGAACACCATCTATTTGATTACGTTACTGCAAGTTTAACGGCATTTACTTCTGTGTGCGTTACTGCCAGTTTAACGCCATATAGTTCTGTTTGCGTTACTGCCAGTTTAACGCCATTTACTTCTGTGTGCGTTACTGCCAGTTTAACACATATAGTTCTGTGTGTGTTACTGACATTTTAACGCCATTTACTTCTGCGCGTTACTGCCAGTTTAACGTCATATAGTTCTGTGTGCGTTACTGCCAGTTTAACGCCATTTACTTCTGTGTGCGTTACCGCCAGTTTAACGCCATATAGTTCTGTGTGCGTTACTGCAGGTTTAACTCCATATAGTTCTGTGCGTCACTGTACATTTGATGGATTATATTGCAGTAAATGATAGTGTAGTGGAGTGTGTTTGTGTAGTGTGAGTACTCAAATTAAAGTGCACCAAACACCACTTTACATTAATTAAAGTGCATCTACGTACAGATTTCCACTTCTTCTTTACATTTGCTAATAAGCACCACCCCCTCCCTCCCAATAATTTCTGGGACGACAACAAGGAAAGGCAGATGTTCCCTTGGCACTGTAAGGGGGCCAGCAACAAATGTGTCCATGGTCAAAGGTGGATGTGGTGGTCAGCCCTCAGGCAGGGCATCATTTCCTCTCTTTAGTGAGTTTGCCCGTGCTATCCAGCCACAGCATGCAGAGGAGGTGATGCACTGGCTTACTAAACCTTCCCCATCCTCCTCATCCTCTGTCATGCAAGCAGAGACAAGTGTGCAGTCCCCTGCAGTTGCCAGAGTGAATAAACCTGCCTCCTTGTCCACATCTATCCCTGCCATAGCCCCAACATCAGCCATGGAGGAGTCAGCTGAGTTATTTGACCACAGCTTTGCCACTTGCCCCATGATGATGTCCAGCCATTACTGGATTCAAATGTTGGTTCTGAGGTTGAGGATGACAGGAACATGAGCCTAGAGAGAGGGGAGAACACTGGTAGACAAATTGGCATTCATGTTACTCCAGCCACAGCGTATTGCCAAGTTGTCTCCAGTGATAATGATGATGATGGCGATGGAGGAGATGGAGATGATGATGATGACGAGGTCACTGATGCAACTTGGGTGCCAGATAGAGCAAATCTGAAGGTGAGGCAGCACAACCCCAAGGAGGCTGACATCAAGAAACAGTAGAGAGCAGCCACCCTATTCCATCACAGTCTGCAGCTGTTATCTCCCGGCCCACTTCCCAAAGCTCAGCTGTCTGGGCTTTTTTCAGCACATCTGCAGCAGATCGCACTGTTGCTATCTGTAAAATGTGTCTCAGGCACATCAAACGTGGCAAAAACACCAGCCATTTGGGTACCACATGCTTAACAAGGCATTTAACATCCAACCACTCAGCCCGTTGGCAAGAGCACCTCTATAGGGTTACGGTGGGAATGCGCCACCGACACCCAAAGACCAATTTTTTTCTGCACCTGTTTGACTGGTGCATATCATTGCAATTATTTTTACAGAAAGGCCAATTCTTGACTTCATAAAGAGCACCTCTATAGGGTTATGATGTGAAGGCACCACCGACACCCAAAGCCCAATTTTTCTGCACCCATTACTTCTATTCAAAGTCAAAGTGACACCAGAATTTATCCAAAAAATCTCTAATCTTGTTCCCAGTGCACTACATTGTGGCCTCATACACCCCAGCTGTTGCTGAGCAAAATAAAGGCAGCTTGCAGGGAAAATGTCTTTTTTTTTGGCTTTATAAATGCAATTATTGCTGCAGCAGATTCTAAACACGGTACAGATCTGCCACTTTACATGTAGACTAAGGGGACCCCCAGGCACTATGTTTGAAGGATTTTTTCTTTTTTATACTTTCACTTTAAAAATAAATAAAAATCACTGCTCGTTTAAAAATGACGTTTTTCAGAAACTTTTTTTTCCGCAGTGTTCGAAGGTCCTGGTGCGAACCGAACAGGGCTCCGTTCGGCCCATCCTTAGTGAGGAGTACAAAGACAAGTGTGTCTTGCCTACAGTCAATTATGGTGGTGGGAGTGTCATGGTCTGGGGCTGCATGAGTGCTGCCGGCACTGGGGAGCTACAGTTAAATGAGGGAACCATGAATGCCAACATGTACTGTGACATACTGAAGCAGAGCATGATCCCCTCCCTATGGAGACTGGGCCGCAGGGCAGTATTCCAACATGATAACAACCCCAAACACACCTCCAAGATTACCACTGCCTACTAAATGAGCTGAGGGTAAAGGTGATGGACTAGCCAAGCATGTCTCCAGACCTAAACACTATTGGGGCATCCTCAAACAGAAGGTGGAGGAGCGCAAGGTCTCTAACATCCACCAGCTCCATGATATTGTCATGGAGGAGTGGAAGAGGACTCCAGTAGCAACCTGTGAAGCTCTGGTGAACTCCATGCCCAAGAGGGTTAAGGCAGTGCTGGAAAATAATGGTGGCCACACAAAATATTGACACTTTGGGCCCAATTTGGACATTTTCATTTAGGGGTGTACTGACTTTTGTTACCAGTGATTTAGAGATTAATGGCTGTGTGTTGAGTTATTTTGAGGGGACAGCAAATTTACACTGTTATGCAAGCTGTACACTCACTACTTTACATTGTAGCAAAGTGTCATGTCTTCAGTGTTGTCACATGAAAAGATATAATAAAATATTTTCAAAAATGTGAGGGGTGTACTCACTTTTGTGAGATGCTGTATATATTGTGACAGGAATCCAGGAAATTTTTTGTGCTGTCTAGTGAGCCTGTTTGGGCTCAGTGAGGGTTAACAAGCTCAGGTGTAACAGTTAAAGCACTCAGGGCTCTATAAACCGCCCAGGTTGTTTCAACAAGGGGCTCCACCCTAGAACCAGATCTCTGTGCACGACAGACTGGGGAGCCGCAATACCTCTGAAAGGTCAGATTAAGTCTGTGTGACTAAAAGCCTCTGTTTATTTCTCTGTGACCGCCAAGTGTCTGGGCAGTGGTAGACTGTGGCAGAACAAGTAGTCAGGTTCCTGTGTCTTTGTAGCAAAGTGGCAAGGGTTTATTTTCTGTTTTGTTTTATTTTACCTGTTTTGATGCCTGCACTTTGTAACCACAGACGTGTAAATAAACCACAATTTTTGCTTTCACAAAGATCCTGCTGTCTGTCGGTGCCTACTTCACTGTGTTGTGACCCATCCAGGGTGTCCTGCACACCCTGCTACTGAGCTAATCTCAGTACACATGGTGGAGGATGCGGGCAGGTGAAGTAAGGCCAGCATGGAGGAGATACTAAAAAAGCTGGCTCTAGCAAATGCAAATCAACAGCAGGCAAATGCAGAGCCTTGTAACCCAACAAAAGGCTCACCAACAAAGCCTTGCAGCTCAACAGCAGGCAAATGCAAATCAACAGCAGGCAAATGCGGGTTTGCAACAGAGCGTAGCAGTCCAGCAAAAAGCCCTAAAACAGGCGGAGGCCCGCCATAGGGAATTGCTGACAGAGCAGGAACAGAGATACCAGCAGAAAATTGAGGCCATCATAAAACCGCTTCAGCAGAGGCAGCAGATCGTGGCTGGAAATCATGCCAGTCACAGATCGACTTTTCGGGTAAGCCACCTGTTGCCAAAAATGACTGAGAAGGATGACCCAGAGATGTTTTTGACCACGTTTGAAAGGACAGTTGAAAAAGAGAGCTAGCCTAAAGAACAATGAGCTGGACTAGTGCCCCCCTACCATCTGGAGAATCCCAAAAGGCTTATTTTTGCTTGGAGCCGGCGGATGCAAAAAACTATCAACGTTTGAAAAAATATTGGCATGACTGGGTGTAACCCTGGCTGTCCGTGCTCAGCTCGTCCACAATTGGCTGAGAAAGCCACCCCAGTCACAAATGTACAGTATGACCTTATCCACTTGACCAGGAAATGGCTGCAGCTAGAAACTCTATCCGGTCCAAAAATTGTGGAGCGTGTGGTCATGGACAAATTTCTGAGGTCTTTCCCTACCACCTTGCAGAAATGGGTGAACCATGGAGATCCGGAAACAGCAGACAAACTTGTAGACCTTGTGGAAAGGTACCTAACGACTGAGAATCGGATGTCTTTCCTCCGAGACTCACAGACTTTCCACCCCAAGACCAGACCATCTCCAGCTACGGGTAAGACTGCACCAAGGGATGGGGTGGAGAGAGTGAAAAGGGGGGAACTAAATGTATTTTTGGGACTGCTTCTAATGTTTGGCGAGAGCGGCCTGGAAGACCAATCCCACAGGAGGTTACTAGAAAGTTAATTTGTTACCGTTGCCGGGCAGAGGGACATGTAGCGGCAGTTTGCCCAGCTATTGATGAACCCATGCACTGTGACTTTCATACAGAGAGACGGCAGTCCCTATTTGCAACTACATGCACTGCAGTAAAGGGAAATGAGAAACCTTTATGTAAAATGTGTTTAGATGGTAAAAATATTGTTGTATTGTTGGATTCAGGAAGTCTGGTTACCTTGGTAAAAACCAAACTAGTGGTGGGAAAAACCTTGCACCCTAGAAAAATGGCAGTCATTTGTGCACATGGGGACACTCGAGAGTATCCGGTGACTATGGTATCCTTTGAACCTCCCTCCGTAACCTGTGTCACCAGGTGGGTTTGGTTCACCAACTACCACATGACGCAATTGTGGGAAGGGATCTCCCAAAATTCTGGGAGCTCTGGGATTGCCCAGATTCACCATTAAGTGGTTCTTCAGAGCCTGAAGGTTCTACTAAGGAATCCTTTAAGTATGAGGATTCTCCTGAGTTTCCCTTGTCAGTATTAGCAGGCAAAACAACAGGGCCTAGGGAAGAGCCTGCAACCTCAGATAGGGTTGCTACCTTTTCTTCAAGCCAAACCCGAATACTTTAGTGCGACATTTTTTTTGGGGGGTATACGCTATAAGATTGTAAAAGACCTGGGACACTTTTGGTGGCCCGAAAATGAGCAGTAATGTGGCACGCATAGCACGCCGTGGTGGACAGTGCACGTGGCCCAATTGTGAGTGTTCTACATGGAATGCGGGGGTCAGAAATAATTAATGCACAAAATGCAGAGTTTGGATACTGTATGCACTGGAGAGAGGGCTAGTGCTAGCAGGGGGGTGGGGGGAGATATGTGCTAGGGGGACTATATGGGAGGTGAGAGGTTAGCAGGGGGGCTTGGATATGTGCTGGGGTGCTTTGGGAGGGGAGAGGGCTAGTGCTTGCAGAGGGGGCTGGATGTGTGCTG
>BLSH010214486.1:554275-580745 GCA_018402905.1 Glandirana rugosa | reverse complement strand
CAATTTGTAGAGTAGGAAAAGAGACTTGCTTGCGATGGTTAGACGGAGTGAAGACACGGGTGGCCCACTACATGTATGTTTAGAAAAGAATAAGTCGTTAATATATTCTACCTATTTTATAGAGGGTGGGGGGTGTAATCTACGTAAATCGATGGTAAAGAAATTTTGCCGGTGTATTTTTATACAATGACCGTTCATTTGACGATGACACCAATATGGTATGTGTATGGGGGGTCGGTTTACACTTAAAAAGTCAGCACAGCATGACAAATGATCAGACCCTGATATTTACAGACAGTTGTAAAAATCACTGATTTTTACAAACTGTCAGTAAATTTACTGGCGGTTGACAAGACTGCTGGGGGGTATGTGTATGGTATAACCACAGTAGCAGTTTACTTGCCAGTAACATATTTTTATGTGGCCGTTTTAAAGAAATGGTAGCTAAATGCATCTAATGTGGGGGGTGGGAGATATTTTATCCATCTTATATAATTGCTGAATAAGAAAAGATTTGTATGTACATCACCCGGTGGGCACAGAAGTGAGGCAGATTGGTAGCGTTCGTTCAGAGAAAAGGATGAGATGTTTAACTGTGCTCGTATGTAACCGTGCACGTATGTAACTGTGCACGTATGTAACTGTGCACGTATGTAACTGTGCATGTAAGGTCCATAGATGAGCTCTGCTTTTGTCTGCACAGAAGAATAGGGAGAAGGGGTCAGCTTGTATATGCTGTAGAGGAGGGGGGCACTTCACTTCTGTGTACAGAAAGAAGGGGAGAGGTCAGTGTTGCTAAACTGTGCATAAATGGAACCTGAGAATTCAGTACAGTTTGCATACATTTATAAGGACAATACTTTGTTCAGAGGCTGCCCACAAGCACTATATTGTGGATGGGGATATCATCTTATATACAGACTAGGCAATGCGCCTGCATTCAGCATGTTTATATCTGAGAAGAAGGAATTGAAGACCTCAAACTGCTCACCCAGAGAAAAGGGAATAGAAGTCAGTGGTGTGTAGAGTAGATTAGAGGTAGTGAAGGCTGCAGCTTGGACTGAGGAAACATGTCCTTTTACTTTGTAGATGTGAACAAAAATATAAATACATTCTTATAATTCTTACAGACCTCGATCAGCGCGTCCTTCCTCCCCCCTCCTCCTCCTGTGTCAGTGTATACAGATCGGAGGGGGAGGAGGGGGAGCTTTGATCCACTGGTCTGGCGCTCGCCGTTCTGTTCTGACACAGGCTGCCATTGGGACTCGGGAGGAGAGACAGAGCAGATAAGGATCAGACGTGTTACTCCCGGTGCAGTCCGGTGTGAGGTGTGAATGATGTGTCCGGGTCTGGGGCAGGTGTAAACCCGAACACATCATTCAAAAACCGGACTGTCCGGGAGAAACCCGTACAGGTGGCAACCCTAACCTCAGAAGAGGAACAGCGACCTCTAGTGTTTAAAGATCTAGAGGTACTGTCACATACCTGGTGGTTGAGTCCGGCTTATGCGGGGGCAACCTCTCTTACGCCCCTGGTTCAAGAACCCCTGATAGTGTAGACAGGGAGCTCTGGAGCACAGGGTAGCACGAGAGCTGGACAACTCTCTGATGGTTGGTGTAGGTCCGCTGAAGCTCGTGCAGGCAGAAGGATAGTGATGCAGGCCGGGTCGGTAACTGGCTGGCGGTGAAGTACAGAGGGATCAGGCAAACAGGTAGTCGGGTACAACCTGGGTCAGCAACGTGCAGGTGGCAGAGGTACAATGGGGCAGGCAGAAGAATAGTTGTAGACAGGCCGAGGTCAGGGCAGGCAGATAGCAGCAAAGTCCAAAAGGAAGCCGGGGTCACAGGAACAGGAAGTCTCTCAGGAACAAACGCTGGGGGTCACAGGTGCAGGAACGATGTAGAACGGAGAGCACTGGCTGCAGGGTGCTGTTTGCTTGAATGGCCGTTTTGTCGCCATTGCCGGCGCACACGCACGCGCTCACATGCATAGGCGTACAGACACACGCCAATATGCACAGAAGCGCGCACACACTACGTGCGCCCACGCACGGGCATGCCAGCGGCCAAGGATGGTTCAGAGAAAGTTTTGCCACTGAACAATTGAAGGACCCCACATTACTAAGGGCCAGGCAGAGTGTAGTGAAAATAGATGGGGAATTAGTTAACCCTGAGAGTATTGCCCTGCCTTACTTCACCACGGAAAGGGACCTGTTATACCGAGTGCCACAGAGGGTAGAGGAAATCATTGAGCAACTGGTGGTGCCCAAACCTTACCACAAGTTGGTCTTAGAACTGGCCCATGGGCACATTCTTGGGGGACTTAAGATTTAGGAGCTGAAAAGACCTGGGAAAGAATCACCCAGAGGTTCTATTGGCCTGAGATCACTAAGAAAGTGGAAATGTACGGTTCCTCCTGAACAGTGTGTCAGATTTCTGCACCCATGCCACATTTCCGCAGTCCTTTGGTACCCCTGCCGATCATTGAGGTCCCTTTTGAGATGATCACCATGGATTTTGTTGGCCCCTTGCTGAAGTCCGCTAGAGGGCACCAGCACATCTTGGTGATAATGGATTATGCCACCCATTACCCAGAAGCAATTTCTCTCCGAAACACCTCTGCCAAAACCACTACCAAAGAGCCATTTCAGGTTTCAACCGTTTGGGCATTCTTACAGAAGTACTAACTGACCAGGGCACCCCGTTTATGTCTAGAGTAACCAAACAGCTCTGCAAACTTCTTAAAATGATCCAAATATGTACTTCAGTGTATCACCCTCAAACAGATGGGCTGGTTAAACAATTTAACAAAACGTTAAAACAAATGCTGAGGAAGGTGGAAGACGTAAGAATTGAAATTGTGTACTCCCTTAATTTATGTTTGCTATCAGAGAGGTTCCCCAATCGTCCACAGGGTACTCTCCTTTTGAGCTACTGTATGGGAGGCACCCACGGGGACTACTGGACATTGCCAGGGAAACAAGGAGAGGAGAAATGCAAGAAAGAATTGCGCAAGTGATGCCTATTGTGAAGGAACATTTGGCACAAGCCCAGTTGGCTCAGGAGAAGATTTACAATCGTGGGGCCTAGGTCCGTTCTTTTGCACCTGGTGATAGGGTGTTGGTCCCCACAGTCGAAAGTAAATTCCTAGCCAAATGGCAGGGTCCATATGAAGTGTTGGAAAAAATGGGTGATGTTAATTATAAAATTAGCCTACCAGGAAGACAAAAACCTGAGCAGATATACCATGTGAATTTGCTAAAACCATGGAAGAATAGGGAATCCTTGGTCTCTGAGACTACCCCACTTTCTGCTCCGCCTAACCTGGTTATCCCTGAAGTCGAGATAGCTAGACTCAGCAACAGGAAGCTAGAGAGTTTGTGCTCCAAAATAAAGAGAAATTTTCAGAATTGCCAGGTTGGGTGTCTGGGGTTGAACATAACATTTTCACCACACCGGGGGAAAGGATCAAGTTGAAACCTTATCGAATTCCCGAAGCCTGGCGAGAGGCAATTTGCCAAGAAGTAAAAAAATGCATGAGCTGGGGGTTATAGAAGAGTCAAATAGTGATTGGTCCAGTCCTATAAGTTGGCGGTTTTGTAATGACTTTCACTTCTTGAATAAAATCACTAAGTTTGACACATATCTCATGCCCCGCATAGACAAACTGATTGATCGTCTAGGGACAGCCCGGTATATACCTGAACAAAGGGTATTGGCAAATTCCTCTCTCGGAATCGATCAAGGAAAAAATGGCATTTGTAACTCCAGAGGGATCTTTCCAGTATTGGAGGAAACATTTTGGGTTACAGAATGCTCCGGCCACATTTCAACAGGTAATGGATAAGACCCTTCGGCCTCATCCCTTACAATATATACAGTACATACATACATATACAATATAGGTACTTCTCTACCTTCAACTCCCTACTTCATCCTCCACCACTTCTGCCCACTAACACACTTACTGCCCAGGAGGATGCTAATCACTTCAAAAGCAAGATTGACACAATTCGTGATGAAATCTCCACTCTACAGGCATCTTTCCCAGTTAACACCCCATGACAACAAGCACAATCAACACTATCCTTATTCAAACCTGCTACTAACCACCTGTCCACTGGACCCTATTCCCTCTTAAATACTAGGTTCACCCTCTAACTCTATCCTGTACTCTCTACCTCACATCTTCAATCATTCCCTCTCTTCTGGCATCTTAACTAATGCTCTAAAACATGCATTGGTAACCCCCTTACTCAAAAAGCCATCCCTGGGCCTTACCGATCTTAACAATCTACGCTCTATCTCCTTGCTCCCCTTTTCATCCAAACTCCTTGAACGCCTAGTCTACAACCAACTGAGTGACCACCTTGTTAAGTATAACCTTCTTGAGCCCCTTCAATCTGGATTTCACCCTCAACACTCCACAGAAACTGCCCTTCTGAAACTCACAAATTACCTATTAACCTCTAAAACCAATGGACACTACTCTGTACTCCTACTCCTGGACCTTTCGGCTGCCTTTGATACTGTCGACCACCCCCTCCTCCTCAAAAAACTTTACTCCCTCGGTCTCTGTGACTGTGCTCTTCAGTGGCTCTCGTCCTACCTATCCCATCGCACATTCAGTGTCACGTACAATTCTACCTCCTCCTCTCCTCTTCCTTTCTCTGTCGGGGTCCCCCAAGGTTCTATTCTTGGACCTCTCTTATTTTCAATATACACCTCTTCCCTGGGTCGGCTGATAGCCTCCCACGGCTTTCAATATCATTTCTATGCTGGCGATACCCAAATCTACCTCTCCACCCCCCAACTCACTCCATCAGTCTCCTCACGCATCACTAATTTATTAACAGACATATCTGCCTGGATGTCACACCACTTCCTCAAACTCAACTTGTCCAAAACTGAACTCATAATATTTCCTCCCCATGTGCCGTTTCCCCTGACTCCTCTGTCAAGAGCAATGGCACAACCATCCACCCATCCCTACATGTTAGGGTGCTTGGTGTTATCCTGGATTCTGAACTCTCCTTTTGGCCCCATATCCAAACACTTTCTAAGGCTTGCCGCCTCAACCTCCGCAACATCTCTAAAATACGTCCCTTCCTAACCAATGAAACCACAAAGCTCCTGATTCACTCCCTGGTCATCTCTCGCCTCAACTACTGCAACTCCCTCCTCACTGGCTTACCTTTAAATAGACTTTCCCCCCTCCAGTCCATCATGAATGCCGCTGCCAGACTCATCCACTTTACAAACTGTTCAGCGTCTGCCACCCCTCTTTGCCAATCCCTCCATTGGCTGCCACTCGCCCAACAAATTAAATTCAAAATACTAACAATGAGCTACAAAGCCTCCACAACTCTGCTCCCAGCTACATCACCAACCTAGTCTCAAAATACCAACCTAATCGTCCTCTTCGTTCCTCCCAAGACCTCCTGCTCTCCAGCTCCCTCATCACCTCCTCTCATACTCACCTCCAAGACTTCTCCCGAGCCTCTCCCATCCTCTGGAACTCCCTACCTTAATCTGTCAGACTGTCCCCAAATCTATCCACCTTCAGGCGATCCCTGAAAACTTTTCTCTTCAGGGAAGCCTATCCTGCCACCACCTAACAATTACACTTCTTATTTTCTCAATCAGCTCATCCCCCACAGTTATTGCTCTTTTGTATCATTTAACCCTCCCTCCTAGATTGTAAGCTCTAACGAGCAGGGCCCTCTAATTCCTCCTGTATTGAACTGTATTGTAATTGTACTGTCTGCCCTAATATTGTAAAGAGCTGCGCAAACTGTTGGCACTATATAAATCCTGTAAAATAATAATAATAATTAATAATATATGACCAAAAGTATTGGGACACCTGCCTTTACACACACACACATGAACTTTAATGGCATCCCAAGTCTTAGTCCGTAGGGTTAAATATTGAGTTGGCCCACCCTTTGCAGCTATAACCACTTCAACTCTTCTGGGAAGGCTGTCCACAAGGTTTAGTAGTGTGTCTATGGGAATGTTTGACCATTCTTCCAGTAGCACATCTGTGAGAAAAGGCACTGATGTTGGACAAGAAGGCCTGGCTTGCAGTCTCCGTTCTTTATGGACCTTGCTTTGTGCACTGGTCAAAATAATTTGGTGGAGGGGGGATTATGGTGTGGGGTTGTTTTTCAGGGATTGGGCTTGGCCCCTTAGTTTCAGTGAAGGGAACTCTTAAGGCGTCAGCATAGCAAGACATTTTGGACAACTTCATGCTTCCAACTTTATGTGAACAGTTTGGGGATGGCCCTTTCCTGTTCCAACATGACTGCACTCCAGTGCACAAAGCAAGGTCTATAAAGAATGGATGAGCAAGTTTGGGATGGAGGAACTTGACTGGCCTGCACTTGAACCCCACAGAACACCTTTGGGATGAATTAGAGCAGAGCAATTCAGAGCCTTTTTTAATTTATGTCTCAGCCCCTCCATGGTGATTGATTATGTCAGGTGTGGATTCTGAATGTGCACAAAGTAGGATGGATCTTTAGAAAATAGCCCAAAAAATGGTGTATACAAACGGACAAAGAGGCGGGACTTTATACGAAGAGCGTGATGGGTCAAAGATAATAAAATAAATATTTTTTATTTTAGATAATACATAATCAAAAATGAATGTATAGATATGTACAAAAGGAGAAAAATACCTGCATAGTTTCAATTCTCTAATCCCTAACATTAAAGAAGGGTTGAGTGATTGAATAGATTGAATATAACATATATAAAAGACAGTCCATAAAACAATAAAGAGATCATGGGGTAAATACATAAGACACAGTAGGTTGGTAGAGTAAATTGCACATGATTTAATCAAACACAACATCTGTTGGCTCAATGCGTTTCGTGACTTGGTGTCACTCATCAGGAGCAAGCGTGTAGTGCATGTCTGTAATGACATATTATACAGTCAGGTCCATGAATATTGGGACATCAACACAATTCTAATGTTTTTGGCTCTATACACCACCACAATGGATTTGAAATGAAACAAACAAGATGTGCTTTAACTGCAGACTTTCAGCTTTAATATGAGGGTATTTACATCCAAATCAGGTGAACGGTGTAGGAATTACAACAGTTTGTATATGTGCCTACCACTTTTTAAGGGACCAAAAGTAATTGGACAATTGGTTGCTCAGCTGTTCCATGGCCAGGTGTGTGTTATTCCCTCATTATCCCGTTTACAATGAGCAGATAAAAGGTCCAGAGTTCATTTCAAGTGTTCTATTTGCATTTGGGATCTGTTGCTGTCAACTCTCAATACGAGATCAAAAGAGCTGTCACTATCAGTGAAGCAAGCCATCATTAGGCTGAAAAAACAAAACAAACCCATCAGAGAGATAGCAAAAACATTAGGTGTGGCTAAAACAACTGTTTGGAACATCCTTAAATAGAAAGAACGCACCGGTGAGCTCAGCAACACCAAAAGACCTGGAAGACCACGGAAAACAACTGTAGTGGATGACCGAAGAATTCTTTCCCTGGTGAAGAAAACAACCTTCGCAACAGTTGGCCAGATCAAGAACACTCTCCAGGAGGTAGGTGTATGTGTGTCAAAGTCAACAATCAAGAGAAGACTTCACCAGAGTGAATACAGAGGGTTCACCACAAGATGTAAACCATTGGCGAGCCTCAAAAACAGGAAGGCCAGATTAGAGTTTGCCAAACAACATCTAAAAAAGCCTTCACAGTTCTGGAACAACATCCTATGGACAGATGAGACCAAGATCAACTTGTACCAGAGTGATGGGAAGAGAACAGTATGGAGAAGGAAAGGAACTGCTCATGATCCAAAGCATACCACCTCATCAGTGAAGCATGGTGGTGGTAGTGTCATGGCGTGGGCATGTATGGCTGCCAATGGAACTGGTTCTCTTGCATTTATTGATGATGTGAGTGCTGACAAAAGCAGCAGGATGAATTCTGAAGTGTTTCCGGGCAATATTATCTGCTCATATTCAGCCTAATGCTTCAGAACTCATTGGACGGCGCTTCACAGTGCAGATGGACAATGACCCGAAGCATACTGCGAAAGCAACCAAAGAGTTTTTTAAGGGAAAGAAGTGGAATGTTATGCAATGGCCAAGTCAATCACCTGACCTGGATCCGATTGAGCATGCATTTCACTTGCTGAAGTCAAAACTGAAGGGAAAATGCCCCAAGAACAAGCAGGAACTGAAGACAGTTGCAGTAGAGGCCTGGCAGAGCATCACCAGGGGTGAAACCCAGCGTCTGGTGATGTCTATGCTTTGCAGACTTCAGGCTGTAATTGACTGCAAAGGATTAAAAAGTGAAAGTTTGATTTATGATTAATAATCTGTCCCATTACTTTTGGTCCCTTAAAAAGTGTGAGGTACATATACAAATTGTTGTAATTCCTACACCGTTCACCTGATTTGGCATACCCTCAAATTAAAGCTGAAAGTCTGCAGTTAAAGCATGTCTTGTTTGTTTAATTTCAAATCCATTGTGGTGGTGTATAGAGCCAAAAACATTAGAATTGTGTCGAAGTCCCAATATTTATGGACCTGACTGTAGTTTTAGATAGATCTTATGAACTGATGATAAATGAAAATAACAACAGGGGAAAAACAAAGTGTGCCCCCTATGCTACTCACAGGGTTACATGCTGGGATGACATGACACTGGGGGCTAAGGGCACCCCTGGCATGGGCCGTCTAGTCCGGGAGCTGAGATGGGGTGCTTCGCGACAGATTGCACACAGGGCAACTCCCCGATGGGCAAGCATCAGTCAAGGAAAAGAGTGAACCAGTGTGTTGCCAAAAACCAACTGTGGCTAAAGAAAACAATAATGTTAATATACTAGTGAGTGAAAGGTCCCCCAGGAGGGGATAGATACAGTGTGTGGAGAGGAGAGTAGTGAGTAGGTAAAGTGAGACCGACCTCTGTGGAAGAAAAGAAAGAAACCAGGTGAAGGAAGCCCAAAGGGGTAGAAGGAGTACCTACCAACCTAATTGGAAAGCAGTAGACGTGTGTGGTGTGTAGCGAAGCAGTGATAAACTGATGCCTGAGCACGAGGGACAGCGCCCAGGGGCGTAACGATAGGGGTTGCAGGGGTTGCAATTGCAACCGGGCCCCATGGTCCAGGGGGCCCATGTGCCTCCCTTGTACACCTGAATAAGAGGGATGGCGGGGGTGGCATTTAGAGGACCCAATCTCCTCCATTTTCCTCTATCCAGTTTACTTGTCTTCTGCTGTTCCCAGGGCCCCTGTGTGCTTCCCTGGTCCCCCTGGGGCCTGCTGCAGAACTTGTGAAAGGGCCCCACTGCAGTACCGTAATAAAGGGACCCACAATAGGCGTAAAGGGCCCCAGGATCAGTGGGAAGAGGGAAGTGCCCTGGCCAGGGGTCAGGGGGCCCTTCATAATTTCTTGCACCGGGGCCCTGAAGGTTCTAGTTATGCCTCTGACAGCGCCCTTAAGTGCACTGCCGCAAAGGAATTCATGAACATCATGCATGCGAGGAAGAACAGGATGGATGACGCCAACACCAATGCAGAAACTGCCCGGCAATTGGCGCCAATTCAGTCCCCGTGTGCTCGTACCTGAAAAGCAGCAGCACCGTGGTAACGCCGCATTACACAGTGCAGCAAGCCTGGCAAGAGGAAGCGTAACATTGACGTGCAGTGTGTGAGCACCCACCCCCCGCCAGGGGAAGGGGTGGCCGCAGTGCGCGTTGCAGCTCCTGGACTAAAAGAACCCCACAGAGAGACCCGAAGACCCAGTGCCACATCACCAAATATGCACAGAACCCAATTACAATGTCTTTTGTGATTTAACAATCAATTGTAATTGGGTTCTGTGCATTCTGTCCCCAGCTGAGTCGGAATGCATCAGGTGCTCCCAGCAGAGTCCCTCCTTACACCAGGTGTCCCCAGCAGAGTACCTCCATACATCAGGTGCCCCCAGCGGAGTCCTTCCTTACACCAAGTGTCCCCAGTGGAGGTCCTGCTTACATCAGGTGTCCCCAGTGGAGTCTCTCTTTACATCAGTTGTCCCCAGCTTAGTCTCTCCTTACATCAGGTGCCCCCAGCGGAGTCCCTCCATACATCAGGTGTCCCCAGTGGAGTCTCTCCTTACATCAGGTGCTCCCAGCGGAGTCC
The DNA here is from genome assembly GCA_018402905.1 of Glandirana rugosa. Taxonomy (NCBI): domain Eukaryota; kingdom Metazoa; phylum Chordata; class Amphibia; order Anura; family Ranidae; genus Glandirana; species Glandirana rugosa. The sequence goes on along the minus strand of BLSH010214486.1, from coordinate 570,588 downwards.
CTCCTTACACCAGGTGTCCCCAGAGGAGTCTCTCCTTACATCAGGTGTCCTCAGTGGAGTCCCTCCTTACATCAGGTGTCCCCAGTGGAGTCCCTCCTTACATCGGGTGTCCCCAGCAGAGTCCCTCCTTACACCAGGCATTCCTAGTAGAGTCCCTCCTTACATCAGATGACCCCAGCAGAGTCCCTCCTTACACCAGGTGTCCCCAGGGGAGTCCCTCCTTACATCGGGTGTCCCCTGTGGAGTCTCTCCTTACATCAGGCATTCCGAGAAGAGTCCCTCCTTACATCAGGTGCCCCCCGCAGAGTCCCTCCTTACATCAGGTGCCCCATCAGAGTCCCTCCTTACATCAGGTGCCCCCAGCAGAGTCCCTCCTTACACCGGGTGCCCCCAGTAGAGTCCCTCCTTACATCAGGTACCCCAACAGAGTCCCTTCTTACATCAGGTGCCTACAGCAGAGTCCCTTCTTACACCAGGTGTCCCCAGCAGAGTCTCTCCTTACCCCAGCAGAGTCCCTCCTTACATCAGGTTCCCCCAGTGGAGTCCCTGCTTACATCAGGTGTCCCCAGCGGAGTCCCTTCTTACATCAGGTGTTCCCAGCGGAGCCCTTCCTTACATTAGGTGTACCCAGCAGAGTCCCTTCTTACACCAGGTGTACCCAGCAGAGTCCCTCCTTACACCAGGTGTCCCCAGCGGAGTCCCTCCTTACAGCAGGTGCCCCCAGCGGAGTCCCTCCTTACATCAGATGCCCCCAGCGGAGTCCTTCCTTACACCAAGTGTCCCCAGTGGAGGTCCTCCTTACATCAGGTGTCCCCAGCGGATTCTCTCCTTACATCAGGTGTCCCCAGCTGAGTCCCTCCTTACATCAGGTGCCCCACCAGAGTCCCTCCATACATCAGGTGCCCCCAGAAGAGTCCCTCCTTACATCGGGTGTCCCCAGTTGAGTCAGAATGCATCAGGTGCCCCCAGCGGAGGCCCGTCAATTGGCGCCAATTCAGTCCCCGTGTGCTCGTAGCTGAAAAGCAGCAGCGCCGTGGTAATGCCGCATGACTCAGTGCCGCAAGCCTGGCAAGAGGAAGCGTAACATTGACGTGCAGTGTGTGAGCACCCACCCTCCTGCCAGGGGAAGGGGTGGCCGCAGTGCGCGTTGCAGCTCCCGGACTAAAAGAACCCCACAGAGAGACCCGAAGACCCAGTGCTACATCACCAAATATGCACAGAACCCAATTACAATGTCTTTTGTGATTTAACAATCAATTGTAATTGGGTTCTGTGCATTCTGTCCCCAGCTGAGTCGGAATGCATCAGGTGCTCCCAGCAGAGTCCCTCCTTACACCAGGTGTCCCCAGCAGAGTCCCTCCATACATCAGGTGCCCCCAGCGGAGTCCTTCCTTACACCAAGTGTCCCCAGTGGAGGTCCTGCTTACATCAGGTGTCCCCAGTGGAGTCTCTCTTTACATCAGTTGTCCCCAGCTTAGTCTCTCCTTACATCACGTGCCCCCAGCGGAGTCCCTCCATACATCAGGTGTCCCCAGCGGAGTCTCTCCTTACATCAGGTGCTCCCAGCAGAGTCCCTCCTTAAACCAGGTGTCCCCAGCAAAGTCCCTCCTTACATCAGATGCCCCCAGCGGAGTCCTTCCTTACACCAAGTGTCCCCAGTGGAGGTCCTCCTTACATCAGGTGTCCCCAGCGGAGTCTCTCCTTACATCAGGTGTCCCCAGCTGAGTCCCTCCTTACATCAGGTGCCCCCACCAGAGTCCCTCCATACATCTGGTGCCCCCAGCGGAGTCCCTTCTTACATCAGGTGTCAACAGCGGAGTCCCTCCTTACATCAGGTGTCCCCAGCGGAGTCCCTCCTTACATCAGGTGTCCCCAGCGCAGTCCCTCCTTACATCAGGTGTCCCCAGCGGAGTCTCTTCTTACATCAGGTGTCCCCAGCGCAGTCCCTCCTTACATCAGGTGTCCCCAGCGGAGTCTCTCCTTACATCAGGTGTCCACAGCGGGGTCCCTGCTTACACCAGGTGTCCCCAGAGGGGTCCCTCCTTACATCAGGTGTCCCTAGTGGAGTCCCTTCTTACATCGGGTGTCCCCAGTGGAGTCTCTCCTTACATCGGGTATCCCCAGTGGAGTCCCTCCTTACATCGGGTGTCCCCAGTTAACCCTCTTCACCTGGGTGCGGGCCACCCCACGGCAGCGACTCCACTGCCTAATTTGGTCTCCGCGCTATATACAGAAGACCAGCTTATCACCGTGAAGTCCGAAGGGAAGAACCAAGAGGCAGAGCCTAAGTGGTAATTAAAGCGGATGCCAATGGAAATGGAGCAGCTCGGGCTCCGCCTCTTGTTTCTTCCTTACGAACTGGTCTTCTGTAAAATGGCGATGGAGACAATTAACCAGTGACGGCTGGGGACCTCTAGCGGCAGTGGCAGTGGGGGAATCTGGAGAACTTTCCCGGGATACGGTAAGACTGGGACAAAGGTCTAAATCCCAGGAATATCACGGAAACTTAGTGACAGTTGGCAAGTATGAACGTGTGAGAAACATCTTATTAAAATGACATTTTAGTAAAAAAGACAATTTGGGTAATTTTCCAAAAACTTGTGGCAAAAAATAAAATATTCCATGGACTCAACAGACCTCTCAGCAAATACCTTAGGGTATCTACTTTCCAAAAAGGGGACATTTGGGGTGTGTTTGAACTATCCTGGCATTTTATGTCCAACATTAGAAGCTTATGCCACATTCTATTACCCGCTCTTCTAATCACTTGAAGACCAAGCCTGACACTTTTTCTTTATATGAAAAAAACTTTTTTTTTTGCTAGAAATTACCTTAAACCCCCAAACATTATATATATATTTTTAAAGCAGCGGCCATAGAGAATAAAATAGTGGTTGTTTCAATTTTTTTGTCATATGCAAACATCATTTTTTTTGGAAAAAGTACACTTTTTTGAAGTTTAATGCACAAAACCACAATATATTGCCCAATTGTTTGGTGAACTATGAAAGATGATCTTATGCCGAGTAAATAGATACCAAACATGACATGCTTTAATATGGCCAACGTCCGTGCAACAGCGACAAACTACGTACATTTTTAATGTCGACACTTGAAAAACCTTTACAGGTTACCACTTTAGATTTACACAGGAGGTCTAGTGCTATAATACTGCCCTTGATCGGACTTCCACAGTGCTACTTCACATTCATAGTGCATTTGCTGTTAACATACCAACATGAAACAAATGCCTTTGTTCATATTTGCACACGGGGGGTTGTTTGATTTTTTTTTTTTACATTGTCCTTTTTTTTTTTTTTGATCACTATTATTGTTATCACAGGGAATATACTTGCAGGCATCATCCCACTATAACCAAAGTCCAGTAATGTACCAAAGTACCAATGTATGCTGCTGGTTTTTGTTGGGCATATATGTTATGTTTTTTTTCATGCAGCCTGTGGCCTGCAGCCTGTTGTCTACAATCAAGCATGGTGGTGGGAGCGTCATGGTCTGGGGCTGCATAAGTGCTGCCGGCACTGGGGAGCTACAGTTCATTGAGGGAACCATGAATGCCAACATGTACTGTGACATACTGAAGCAGAGCATGATCTCCTGCCTTCAGAGACTGGGCCGCAGAGCAGTATTCCAACATGATAACGACCCCTAACTCCAAGACAACCACTGCTTTGCTAAAGAAGCTGAGGGTAAAGGTGATGGACTGGCCAAGCATCTCTCCAGACCTAAACCCTACTGAGCATCTGTGGGCATCCTCAAACGGAAGGTGGAGGAGTTCAAGGTCTCTAACATCCACCAGCTCCGTGATGTGGTTGTAAATGGAGTTCACTCAGAACAGAGATAGGTCACTAGTGGGGTACCAGAAGGCTCTGTACTGGGTCCTGTTGTACTGAACCTATATGTAAGTGATATAACTAAAGGTTTGTTGGGCAATGTATGTCTCTTTGCTAATGATACAAAGGTGTGTAATAGGGTTGATATCCCTGGAGGTGTCTGTAACATGGAACATGATTTGGCATTGCTGGAAGATTGGTCAAATGCATCTAGGGAAGAAGAATCCGCTTAGAGAGTACAGCATTGGGGGTACAGTGTTAGCCAGCACTACAGAAGAAAAAGATTTGGGGGTGCTTATTTCAGATGATTGCAAATTGAGCAAACAGTGCGACCAGGCAGTGGGAAAAGCAAATAGAATCCTGGGATGTATCAGTAGAGGGATCACCAGCAGGAGGAATGAGGTTCTGATTCCTCTATATAGATCTTTAGTGAGACCTCACTTAGAATACTGTGTCCAGTTCTGGAGACCTCACTTACAAAAAGATATTGATAAGATAGAACGAATTCAGAGACGGGTAACAAAAATGGTGAAAGGTCTGGGGGATAAAACATATCAAGAGCGACTTCAGGAACTTAATATGTACAGTCTGGAGGAAAGAAGGGTGAGGGGAGACATGATTGAAACCTTTAAATACATCAAGGGGGTGAATAAGGTTCAGGAGGGCAGTCTTTTCGATATGAAACCAAAATCAAGAACACGGGGACATGACCTAATAACTATTAGGGGACATGACTAACTGGAGGGAAGTTCAAAACTAATCTTAGAAAGTATTATTTTACTGAAAGGGTGGTTGATGATTGGAATAAACTACCAACAGAGGTTGTGAGACAGTCAACAGTAAATGGCTTCAAACATGCTTGGGATAAACATAAATCTATAGTCAGACAACAAGGTTAATGTAAAAAAAAAAAAATAAATAAAAAGGGGCAGACTCGATGGACTACTCAGTCTTTTTCTGCCGTCACTTTTCCATGTTTCTATGTTTCTATGTCGTCATGGAGGAGTGGAAGAGGACTCCAGTGGCAACCTGTGAAGCTCTGGTGAGCTCCATGAGCAAGAGGGTTAAGGCTGTGCTGGAAAAAAGGGATTTTATTAAAACTTACCGTAAAATCCTTTTCTCCGAGTTCACTGACAGACGCAGCTCATCATGACGTGTGGGGTTTATGCTTGTCCCACTAGGAGTTAACTAGGCAGGGAAAAGAAACAGCTGACCCCTTCCATGGGGGCCGTCCTCTCTTCCTACATAATCCCCCTCATAGCATAGCTCTTCAGTTCGTACACAAGCCGTACCAGAACAGAGCACAGAGGGGTGGGTGCTGCGTCTGTCAGTGAACTCGGAGAAAGGATTTTTTTACGGTAAGTTTTAATAAAATCCCTTTTCCTCCTATCGTTCACTGACAGCCGCAGCTCATCATGACGTGTGGGGACGTCCCCAAGCTGTGTCAAAAAGAGGGATGGGTAAACGCTAACAACAGTACCCAACTGAACCTCTAAGGAGGCGCCAGACGCGCCTACACTGCCGCCTGCAAAACTTTGCAGCCAAAAGCAGCATCTGAAGATGCAAACACATCAACTGTATAAAACTTAGTGAAAGTGTGAACCGAGGCCCAAGTGGCCGCCTTGCACACCTGTGACACCGAGGCCTGGTGTCTGAAAGCCCAGGAAGTGCTAACAGCCCGGGTAGAATGAGCCGTGACCGGAAAAGGGGGAACCTTGCCCCGAACAGAATACGCATGGGTCACGGTTTTTCTAATCCAACGAGAAATTGAAGCCGACGAGGCCGCCAACCCTTTGCGCGGGCCCTCTGGCAGTACAAACAAGGCATCAGCTTTTCGAAAAGAAGCTGTAGCAGCCAAGTACACCCGTAAGGCCCTCACCACGTCCAAAGCATGCAACTCAAACTCCTTTGGGTGCGATGGGCGAGGGCACAATGAAGGAAGGACAACATCTTCATTAATGTGAAAGGAAGAAACCACCTTCGGAAGGAAGGAAGGAGAGGGTCGCAAGACCGCCTTATCCTTATGCATGACTAAGTAGGGAGACTTGCACGATGGTGCTGCTAATTCCGACACCCGCCTGGCGGAAGTGATGGCAACTAAAAAGGCCACCTTCTGCGACAGCAGTTGTAAGGAAATCTCCCTGATATTCTCATAAGGTGGTTTCTGAAGAACAGAAAGCACCAAATTCAGATCCCACTGAGCCATCGGAGTCCTCACCCAAGGCGCCACATGTCGCACACCTTGTACAAAGGTACAAATCAACGAGTACGAAGCTAAGGGTCTCTGGAAGAGAATCGCCAGAGCCGATACCTGGCCCTTGAGAGTACTCAAAGCCAGTTTTTTGTTCAGGCCCTGTTGCAAAAAAGTCAGGACCCTAGACACGACATAAGAGCGAGGGTTATGACCCTCTGCCTCGCACCAAGCTATGTAAGCCTTCCAGGTGCGGTGATAAATCTTGCGAGAAGTACACTTGCGAGCTTTTAACAAAGTAGGGATTATGGAGTCGGCGACTCCCCTGTCCCTTAGCACCTGGGACTCAATAGCCAAGCCGTCAAAGCCAGCGAGGGTAAAGCAGGGTGCAAGATGGGTCCCTGAGACAGAAGATCATCTCGCAGCGGGAGCCGCCAAGGGGTGTCTGCCACCATTTGCACCACGTCGGCGTACCAAGTGCGACGAGGCCAATCTGGAGCCACCAGGATAATTGGTATCCCTTCCACCACTATCCTGCGTGTTAATTGCGGAAGCAGTCTTATCGGAGGAAAGGCGTACAGAAGACGATAACGGCCCCAGGGGGCCACCAGAGCATCGGTGGCCACTGCCAACGGATCCTTCGTTCTGGACACAAAGGTTCTCACCTTGTGATTGAACCGGGACGCCATGAGATCCATGTCCGGCGCCCCCCATCTGCGGCAAATTTGATTGAACACCTCCGGGTGGAGGGACCACTCTCCCTGGTCCAGCGTCTGGCGACTGAGAAAGTCCGCCTGCCAGTTCTCCACACCTGGAATGTAAATGACTGAGATCGCCGGAACGTGAAGTTCCGCCCAACGCAGTATCAGAACTGACTCCGCTGCAGCTGCTGGACTCCTTGTGCCGCCCTGATGGTTCACATATGCCACTGCTGTGGCATTGTCCGATTGAATTAGAATTGGATGACCCTGCAATCTCACTGTCCAGTGAAAAAGGCACAATCTGATTGCTCTCAGCTCCAGAACGTTGATGGGGAGGCCAGCTTCCTGTGCCGACCAGCGGCCCTGGGCAGATAGCTGCCCCAGGATCCCTCCCCAGCCCGAAAGACTGGCATCCATAGTGATGATCACCCACTGGAGGGGTAGGAACGTCTTCCCCTGAGTTAGGGCCGAGTCCCGAAGCCACCAGGTCAGAGACGCCCTGGTCTGGGAGCTCAGACGGATCAGAAGGTCCAACGACCGAGGGGGCCTGTCCCACCGAGCCAGAATCGCTCACTGAAGGAGACGAGTGTGACTCTGGGCGAATGGGATCGCCTCGAACGACGAGACCATGAGCCCCAGCAACTGCATACAGAACCGTAATGAAGACTGACGGTGCGACAAAAGAGTGCGCACTGCCGACTGCAGACACAGCAACTTGGCCAGAGGGAGGAACACCTTCGCCTGCTCTGTGTCTAGAAATAGACCCAGATACTCCAGGCGACGGGATGGAGACACCGACGACTTCTGCAGGTTCAGTAACCAGCCGAAGTCCAGCAGTGAAGTCATTGTGATTCCCACATTCTCCTCCAGAGCCGAGGCGGACTCCACTCGCAGGAGCAGATTGTCCAGGTATGCCACTACTGCAATGCCTCTCTGTCGCAGCAACGCCAACACCAGGGCTAGCAGTTTTGTGAAAACTGGAGGTGCTGAGGCCAGGCCGAAGGGGAGTGCCACAAATTGAAAATGGAGGTCTCCCACCGCAAAGCGCAGGAAGCGGTGGATGAATGGGTACATGGAGGTACGCATCCCTGATGTCCAGGGACGCCAAAAATTCCCCCTGATGAAGGGCGGCCACGACCAAGCAGATAGAGTCCATCCGGAATTTCCGTGCCCTGACATACCGGTTCAGGGCCTTCAGGTCCAGTACGGGCCGAACCCCCCCCCCCCCCCCATTTTTGGGAACCACGAAAAGTTTTGAGTAGAATCCTCGAAACCTCTCTTTTGGGGGCACTGGCACGATCACCCCCTGGTCTGAGAGCGCTTGTACAGCCCCAAAAAGGGCCTCCCGGCATTCCTGCGGGAGCCCTAAATTTGATGGGAAGAACCTGTCTGGGGGCAGAGTGATGAACCCTATCCTGTACCCGGTGGACACCACTTCCCGGACCCAGCGGTCGGAAATGTGAGCCAGCCACCGGTCTGCGAACCCCAGAAGACGTCCCCCCAACCCGTCAGGCTGAGGAGGACTTGTCTTCTGCCTTTTCGGTTTTGCACTGCCACTGCCGTCTTCCGGCCCCTGCAGCGACCTTACCGGGGCGGGTCCCTTTACCTGTTGTGTACCTGTGTCACGCCTGCGGGGCTCCGGAAGGAAGGTACTCTTACCTCCCGTGAAGTCCTTAATAATCTCATCCAAACGTGGACCAAATAGACGTCCACCTTGAAAAGGGAGGTCAGCAAGACCTTTTTTGGAAGCGTGGTCATCGGACCAAGAACGCAACCAAAGTATCTGTCTGAGTATGACGGCAAAAAATCGTTATTCTGGATAAAATCGGCAGTAAATCAACGGGCGCATCACAAAGGTACTTGAACCCTTGGAGTAAAAACTCAGCCTTCTGCGGCGCATCCATCAGGCGACCGTATTCCAGGTCCTTCAGGAGCTCTTCCATACACTCGTATAAATGTTGTGCCGCCATGGCGGACGCCAAGGCTGGTCGCACAGCGGAACCTGCCACCAGGAACAGCGACTTTAAAAGCGCCTCTGTTTTTCTATCAGCGGGATCCTTAAAAGAAGGAGTCCCTTCCAGAGGAATGGTCGTCGCCTTACTAAGGCATGCTATCGGTGGGTCCACCACAGGAGATTCCCATTTTTTTAAAAAGCTTTCCTCAAAGGGATAGCGAGCAGCGAACCGTTTTGACAGCGAAGAAGAGTGTTGTGGATGCTGCCATTCATGATAAAGAAAATGATCAAAAAAGTCATTGTAGGGATAAGCCTTGGGAGCCCTAGGGGGCCTAGAGGACCCACACACATACGCAGCAGACCGCGATTTGCCATCCTGATCCAGTTGCAGCTTAGTGCGAATGCCAGTGATAATGGTAGCAACCAACGCTTTCTCGCGTGCAGCCGCCGCCCCCTGATCCCCCTCGCCGTCCGATGGGCCCAGTTCCCCATCGGATAGGTCCGCTGGGGTCCCTTAGACCCCTGAGGCCACTTCCGGCTCAGAATCCTCCCCTGATGAGTAATGAGGAGGAGGGGGACGCTTCTTGGGGACCTGTTGGGCGACCTCCGCCCGGGGGAGAAATTCGCTAAAGACCGCCCGCAGCTGGTCCAAAAATGCCCCTTGCGCAGATTGCGCTTCCTCAGCAGGTTCAGCAGTGTAATCTGCCATTGCTTTCCCCCAGAAAAAACTCTTAGTGACACACAGGGAGACTAAGGAGAATGAGGTACCCCCACACTGCCGCATACCAACACCCCACAGTGCACCAGGGAACCCAGAAGGACTGCACCCACTGCCACCAGCACCCACAGGGAGCCCAGCTATACTTGCTGTTCCGCTGCCTGTTTCTGGATGGATTGTCAGAAGAGCTGCGCCGCCAGATCACCACCGTTCCACAGAGAAGGGAAATGCTGCAGACACGTGTATTTGCAGAGGCATGCAGTCAAAATGGCCGCCGTTAAACACTAGAGGCCAGAACACACCTTCAAGGAACGTGCAGTACCGCAAACGGCCGCTCTGAGCGCTAGAGGGAAAGCCCCATAGGCCCAAAATGTCTGCGGCTACGGCAAAATGGCGGCGGTCCGCCGCAAAATGGCGGCCGATTGCCGCATGGCGGTGAAATTTGATACAAACGCCCAGATGATCGGTGCAGTGCGGTGCGGGGGGGGGGGGGGCGTGCGGGGGTGAACGGGAGCTCCACGTGTCCCACCAGCGGCTACCCAGCAAGAAATTATTTTTTTTTTGTTTTGCGGCCATTGGTCCCCCTTTCCGTCCCTAAAGGGGGGAAGGCAGGAACTCTCACTCACCACTCCGACGAGCGCCGTGGGTAGCCACCCAGTCGCAGACCTTCCGCCCCCTCTTGGGCGGTATGCTGCAGGCCAGAAAATCGCCCTTCCCGAATCGCATCCGGGAGTGGGCGCAAGGGGGGGGTCACCCCAGGCCGCCCGCACGGAACGGGCACAATACGGCGGGTCTCCGTACGTCGGGACTGGCTCGTATCGGTTGGCCAGGTCGGGGAAGGTACAGAGCCCATGGACTCTCTATGCCCCGACCAGCTTCTTGATAGCAGATCAAATGCTTGATAGAAGACAAATAAAAGTAAAAGAAAATTAAATAAAAAGAATGTTCACAAACAGGACCGCAATTCCCCTGAAGGGAAGCCAGGTCAACTCCTTGCAAACTAGGCATTGAAACTGAAGAGCTATGCTATGAGGGTGTTTATGTAGGAAGAGAGGACGGCCCCCATGGGAGGGGCCAGCTGTTTCTTTTCCCTGCCTAGTTAACTCCTAGTGGGACCAGCATAAAACCCCACATGTCATGATGAGCTGCATCTGTCAGTGAACGATAGGAGAAATAATGGTAGCCACACAAAATATTGACTCTTTGGGCCCAATTTGGGCATTTTCACTTAGAGGTGTACTCACTTTTGTTGCCAGCGGTTTAGACATTAATGGCTGTGTGTTGAGTTAGTTTAAGGGGACAGCAAATTTACACTGTTATACAAGCTGTACACTCACTACTTTACATTGTAGCAAAGTGTCATTTCTTCAGTGTTGTCACATGAAAAGATAGAATAAAATATTTCCAAAAATGTGAGGGGTGTACTCACTTCTGTGAGATACTGTATACACCAACGTTTGTAGACGCTATATCTTTTGCAGAAAACAATTAATATATATATAATATATTTATGAAGAAATTCGATTGTTTTTATTAGATATGTTTTATAACATAAAGTAGAAAATATCCTTTTTTTTTAACTTTCACTATATAATAAAAAATAAAAAGCCCAGTGGTGATCAAATACCACCAAAAGAAATCTTTATTTGTGTGAAAAAATGCTAAAATGGAATTTGCATAGTATCTTACATGACCATGCAATTGTGTAGTGCTGAATATCAAAAAATGCCCTGGTCATGAACGGGGTAAAACCTTCTGGAGCTCAAGTGGTTAAAGTGACAATTTTGTGTTAAAAAAAAAAAGAAAATTTTCTTTTTGTCGTTTTCCAAAAACTTGTGGCTAAAAATAAAATCTTCTATGGACTCAACATGCCACTCAGCAAATAACTTTGGGTAAGTGTCGTATCATCCATGTGGGCAGGGTGTGCACTGTGACCCACCCTGAGAACATGGATGATTTTCCCTTGACGGTAAGGGGTGATTGGTGTGGCGGGGGACAGCTGTGAGCACCGATCTCCCTGTATAGCTTTTGATCTGACAGTCGCTTCTCCTCTTCCCCCTCCCGCGGCTGTCAGCTCAAAGAAAGATATACAGGGAGATCACAGCTCACAGCTGTCCCCTGCTGAGCTGATCATCCCCGGCTGTTCCCTGTGTCTTCCTCAGTCCGGCGTCCTCCTCTGCCTGGTGTCTTCCTCTGCCAGGTATCTTCCTCTGCCCAGTGTCTTCCTCTGCCCGGTGTCTTCCTCTGCCCGGTGTCCTCCTCTGCCCCGCTGTATGCTTCCCCGCCACACGCAGCCAGCTTCCCTCCTCTCAGGATATGTGAGGATGGAGAGCGGAGGAAAGGGCCGGTAAATATGTAATTAACGGCCCCTTCCTTTTCTGAATCAGACAAAGTACTGCCGATCGCTCCTGTGCCCTGTGATAACTGACCGTTTATGAATGGATGGGAGCCGCTTTCTCCTGTTCATTCATCTTCAGTGCTGAAGCTGCTGAGAAAGGGACTGGGGAATCTGTGTCCTCAATTCCTCTCTCTGTCTCAAAGGGGAGATGTCAGAGGTCTGTTAAGACCCCTGATATCTCACCAAAGCCCCCCCAAGAGGGCTAATAAAAATAAATAAATAAATATTACAAAAATAAACTGTTTTGCAATAAAAATGATAAAAAATAAAATTGTGAAAAAAATATCAAAATAAAAAACTACACCCGACACCCCACTCACTGCCCCAGCCCCCTCCCCCCCAAAAAGCATTGTGAAAAAAATGAATAACAAATGAAATTGTACATAAAATAAATACTTTAAAACTATTGACACCATCCACTGCTCTACTGACACTGCCCACTGCCCTACTGACACCATCCTCTGGTCTACTGACACTATCCACTGCACTACTGACACCGTCCGCTGCACTACTGACACCGTCCGCTGCACTACTGACACCGTCCACTGCCCTACTGACACCGTCCCACTGCCCTACTGACACCGTACACTGCCCTACTGACACCGCCCCACTGCCCTACTGACACCGTCCACTGCCTCCTACCCCCTCCCCTTTTACCAGAAGCACTGTGAAAAAGAATTCAGAAAATGATTTAAGAAGAATAAAAAACGAAATTGTAAAAAATAATGAAATAATAAAAACAAAAAAACTGCTGACACTGTCCTCTGCCCTACTGACACTGACCACTACCCAGCCCACACACACACACACAAATCATTGGGCAAAAAATAATACAAAAATAAATTGTAAAACTTAATTAAACATTCAAATTGTAAAAAACAGTAAACACAAATTAAAAAAATCCCGACACTGTCCATTGCTCTGCTGATGCCATCCACTGGCCCCCAATAAGCATTTGGAGTAATAAAATAATAATAATTTCAATTGTAAAATAATAATGAAATATTAAAAATAAAGAACTACTGACACATTCCACTTCCCTATTGACACCATCCTGCACATACTACCAACCACCGTACACTCCACAATCCTCACCTCCACATCCTACCCACCTCCATACACTCCACACTCCTTTCCTACTTATAATACCCACCTCCATACACTATACACTCCTCTCCTGCACATACTATCTACCTCCATACACCCAGTACTCCTCTCCAGCACATATTTCCCACCTCCATACACTCCACACTCCTCTCCTGCACATAATATCCATCACCATACACTCCTCACCCCTCTCCGGCACATACTACCCAACTCCATACACTCCGCACACATTCTCTATATAACATTACCACATTTTGCACTATGTACCGTATTTATTCGAGTATAACGCGCAAAATTTTCTACCAAAAAAAGAAATCAAAGTTTGGGTGCGCGTTATAAACGAGGGCTGGGGTGGGGTGACGCAGTGGCGACAAGTCACATGAGGACGCAGGCGAATTGTGAGTTTGCACTGCGCCTTTTCCGGGTTGCAGCTGCTCACTGTACGCGAGGGCGAAGAAAAAAAAAACGTCCCCTCGTCGCGTACAGTGGGCGGCCTGAACTGGGGATGAGAATTCTTATTATCCGCTGTAACGTATGGTCGCCTCTTCATTTCCTTTCCTCGCCTCGCCCACACGTTACGGTAGGCATTGCTGTTTTGCACAATTCAGTGTTCTTCATATTTTTATTGATATACTGGTACCCGTTAGATGGCAACTCAGGGTATCAAGAGAAAACGTTCTGCATATGACGCTTCATTCAAGCTCAAAGTTGTTGATCATGCTGAAATTTTATTTCGGTATTGTGTTCATAGTTTACGTTGTCAATAAATGATTTTTATCATGGCCGCACGTGTTCAACAAAGTTTGTCACTTACAATGCTTGGTCTGAGCCGAGAAAAAGTGAAACAAAATTTTATACCGATTTTTAATCGAAAATCAGGGGTGCGCGTTATACACGTGTGCGCGTTATACTCGAATAAATACGGGTAAGTCACCTCAGACTATTAAACCACACCCCTTTAAGCCACGCTCAATATTTAGTGCAATTTAAGCCACAACCACAATCCTCCATGGCTTGCTGAGTGTGCCGCCCTTCTTTATCAATTCCTAGGGCCACCTTTTTATCTTACACACGGGCCCACTGATTTCATGATACGTTCCTACTTGGGTTGTTCCAAAATGGGGTAATTTGGGGGGGGGTTTATACTGCCCTGGTGTTAAGTCACCTGGGGTTGGGTGACAGCTGCACCCCATTGGGGTTAGGGGCACAACCCTAAGGCTGTGGACCCTTAGCTGACTGGTGTGAATGGAGCTCTGGGTGGTTCAGGTAAGCAGGACCACTGGAGCACTGATACAGATTACACAAGGAGCTAAAGCAAAGGTTTCCCCATGTCGTGGAGTCTAACAGCCAGCAGGTTTTCACCAGAGCCTCTGATGGTGAGGATGGCCTTGGCTGCAACTGACTTCAGGTCGTGGCCCCCAGGGTCTCCCTGCTCACGCTCATGGCTGGCTACTGGTGGATAGAAAGGAAGCAGCAGTGCAGGACAACAAGGAATAGTCGGTAGGAAAGCCAAGGGTCAGGGAACGAGCAGACAGGGACAGACAGGAGAGCACGCCCAGGTCGGGGCAACAAGCAGACAGGAATAGTCACAGAATAAGCCAAGGTCGGGGTATCAAGCAGACAGGAATAGTCAAAGAACAGGCCAAGGTCAGTAATGGAATCAGATGAAGAGCACGCAGCAGGAACCACACACAAAGAAAGCCTAACACACAATGTTGATCATGTTCCTAATTAGAGACTGGGGTGGAGCCCTGCTGAGGAAAGATCACTAAAGCACACAGTTGAGAGGTGCACGGTCTCTAAGCTGAACACAAGCAGACAGGTAATTAGACAGACAAGATATGAATGTTACTGCAGGTGCATGACACCACATTTTAGGACCTCAGGAAAATGTAAGGCAGTCAGAAAGTAAAAGCATTCCAGTATATACTATAATTTGTAGATGATAAAACTTTAACACAAACCGATTCATATACACTTATTGTGATTTTTTTACCAAAGACATGCAGCAGGATACATGTTGGCCTAAATGTATGAACAAATTGGATTTTATTGGATGTTTTATTACAAGTAGAAAATATTAAGATTCTTTTTTAAATGTTTATTGCAAAAACATAAAACACCCAGTGGGGATCAATTACCACCAAAAAACTCTTATTTGTGTAAAAAAAATGATAAAAATTTAATTTGTGTACAGTGTTGCATGATTGAGCAATTGCCAGTAAAATAGCACAATGCTGAATAGCAAAATACGACCTGGTTATGAAAGGGGAAAAACTTCTGGAGGCCAAGTGATTAATGGTTATCTCCTATACTAAAAATTCTATTTCTAAAAAAAAAATTTGGCATGGGGTTCCCCTTAAAATCCATACCAGACCCCACGCCGTTTTCTTTTCTTTTAATAGTCGGGTAACCGTGAGTCATTTTAACCCCTACAGATCCACGCTATTGCCGAAGTACGGCTCCAGCGCGGATCTGAAATGCCGGGACGACGTCCATGGACGTCGTCCCCTGCGCACGCTCCCGGCGCACCCCCTGGCGATGTCCGCTCGAGACCCACGATCGCCTGACAGAGCTGCAGAACGGGGAACCGCCGATGTAAACACAGCGGTTCTCCGTTCTGTGACAGGGGACATGACAGATCTACTGATCCCTGTTAGAACACACCCAGGGAACATTGTTAACCCCTTCACTGCCCCCCAGGTTAACCCCTTCACTGCCAGTGACATTTATACAGTAATCAGTGGACATTTAAATTTCTGATCGCTGTATAAATGTCATTGGTCCCAAAAATGTGTAAAAAATGTCCGACATTTCCACTACAATATCGCAGTCCCGATAAAAATCGCAGATCGCCGCCATTACTAGTAAAAAAAATAAAAATAATAAAAACGCCAAAAATCAATTCCCATAGTTTGTAGACGCGATAACTTTTGCGCAAACCAATCAATATACGCCGACTGCGATTTTTTTTTTACCAAAAATATGTAGAAGAATATATGTCGGCCTAAACTGATGAATACATTTTTTTTTTTTATGGATTTGTACTTTAGCAAAAAGTAAAAAATTGTTCTTTTTTGCAAAATTGTCGCTCATTTTTTGTTTATAGCGGCGATCAGAAATGATGCAGAGGTGATCAAATACCACCAAAAGAAAGCTCTATTTGTGGGAAAAAAAGGACGCAAATTTTGTTTGAGTACAACGCCGCACGACCGCGCAATTGTCATTCAAAATGCAACAGCGCTGAAAGCCAAAAATTGGTCTGGGCAGGAGGGGGGGTTTAAGTGCCCAGTAAGGAAGGGGTTAATTGAGGTTTTTTTTCTTTAGAAATGTAAATTTTTCTGTAGCATTTTCTGTATGTTACAAATGCACCACTTTACAGGCGCAGTAAGG
>BLSH010214486.1:533013-552466 GCA_018402905.1 Glandirana rugosa | reverse complement strand
TTTTTTTTTTTTTTTCTATCAAAAAAAGTCCTCGTCACTAAAATTGGTGAAGGGCTGGTGCACGGCACAAAAGTGCCGCCGTCAGTCCAACAACATGCACTTAGCGGCATTTTTCTGTCGCTAGACGCTTGCCGACGATCCCCCGCGCGCGCACGGCGTGAGGACTCCTCACACGGGCGCCGAGTCCACCTGGGCTACAGGCGACCGGTCGGCGCTACTCGCCGGTGTCCGTTTGAAGGGGTTAGCCTGGGGGGGGGGGGGGAGCTAGGGGTTATGTGTGTTCCCTGGGTGTCTTCCTACTGTGGGGGGGTTGGGCTACCATGAGCATGAGAGATCTAACTGATCCCAGTGACAGGGATCAGTAGATCACCCATTCCTGCACTATCAGAATGGGGAACTGCCGTGTTTACATCGGAGGTTCCCCGTTCTTTGCCTGTGGCCGCTCATCGCGGCTGGCCAGCGGACATCGGGTCCACCTGAGCCGCGGGCACACTCCTCAGGAGTGCGGCACGCGCGCGCCCCCTAGCAGCCGTTCGCAGATCGCTGTCTTTTTACGGCGATTCACGTACAACAACCTGACTGCCGCCGTGAAAACACGGCACGTGGTCGGGAAGTGGTTAAAATCACTGCTCCTGAAAAAAACTATCTTTTTTTTTTTTTTTTTTTAATGTATTGATACATGTCCCCCATGGCAGTACCCAGACCCCCATACCCTTTTTATGGCCAATTACTTGTATAAGAGGCAGATTTTTTATGTTATTTTTTTTTTTACAGCCACTTTGACAGCTGATGACGCATCGGTTGTTAAGGACGTGGCAGCTGGCTTCTCAGCCCCGTTTCATAACAATCAGCTTACATTGTGCCCAGGGCACAGGATGCACTGTGCAGAGCTCAGTGCATTGCAGGGTGTTCGTCAGGACGAACACCCTGCAAGTTCGGATGTTCGGCGAACGCTGATCAGGCAAATGTTTGGCCCGAACTCATGCTTGGGCAGAACCGTTCTCCCATCCCCACTAGTGAATCTTTCATAATAAATAAAAAAATGTTTAACCGCTTGTCTACTGCCTTAAGTAGGAGTAGGGCAGCAGTACGGCTCTCCTGTGCCAGATCACATATGGGCACGTGCAACTGCTGAGACGGATGTGCTGTGATTAGTCACAGCACAAGTCTATCAGTGTGTGCTGGCCAATGATTTACCGCCTGCACACGCTGAGGAAGACAGGACAGAGCTCTGTGAATGTAAACAATACAGAGCTCTGGCCTGTCAGCGGGGATGTGGCAATTTGTGTTGCCCTGAAAAGCTGGGAATAAAAACCCGCACATCCCTTATAAAAGCAGCTCGCAGTACACACATAGACACTGGTTAAGCACAAATTTAACCCTTTGACTGACCTAGATGTTAACTCCCTCCCAGCCAGTGTCATAAGTACAGTGACAGTGTATATTTTTAGCACTGATCACTGTATTAGTGTCACTGGTTCCCACAGTGTCAGACAGTGCCAAATTGCTCACCAGACTATTGCAGTCCTGCTATAAGTGGCTGATCACGCCATTACTAGCATAAATAAAAATAAATAAAAATTCCAGTATATTTACCATCATTTGTAGACGCTATAACTTTTTTTTTTTTACAAAAAATATGTGGCAGAATACATATTGGCTTAAATTTATGAAGAAATTAGATTTTTTTAAAGCTTTTTTTATTGAATATTTTATAGCAGAAAGTAAAAAATATTGTTTTCTTTTTTCATAATGATCAGTCTTTTATCATTTATAGTGAAAACAAAATAAAAAAAAATGCATTGGTGATCAAATGCCACCAAAAGCAATCCCTATTTGTGTGAAACAATGATATAAATTGAATTTGGGTACAGCGTTGCAGAACTGCACAATTGTCAGTTAAAATAACGCCGTGCCAAAAAGCAAACCATGGCTTAGTACTGAAGGGGGGTAAATCTTCTGGAGCTGAAGTGGTTAAAAAAAAAATAAAACCCTTTGGGCCCTTTCACACGGATCAGGTCCGACAGTCAGTTTTTTTCAGGCGGACCTGAACGGAACCTCCATGCAGCGCTATGGAGCGACGGAGGTCAGTGGAGACATGTCTGCTGACACCTGTCGCTCTCCGATCCGCTCTGCTCCATAAAGTGTGATGGGGGAAAACCCTATTTTTCCATCCATCTGCCGATCAGATTGGATGATAACGGACAGACGGATCCATTGTCATCCGATTTCACATAGGGAAGAGCAGGGGCTCTGACGGATACGTCTCTGCACAGAGAGTGGAGACGGATCCATCATCCGTCGGCTCAGCGGGGATCAGCGATACTCGCTGAGCAAAACGGAGCCTGCACAAGGACATGGCCATGTGAAAGGGTCCTAACAGGGGTTCTAACACTTTCACACTTTATCCAAAATGTAAAAATATGATGGCTTTAGATCCATATTTGCTTTAGAATAAGCTAATTGATGTAGTGCCGGTTCACACCAGCATGACTTTGAAACCGACATCCCTGCATGACTTCATCGCGTCCTGCATACGACTTCTTTACCAGAAGCAGCGGCGGCTGGTGTGTGAGGGGCGCTTGGGCGCCGCCTCCCTGCCAGCTAAAGAAAAAAAAAAAAAGTCAGCCCCGCCTCCTGTACATTGACTTTCTTCTTCTTTTTTTTTTTTCCGGCTCCTTGGCTGTCACCTGACAGCCAAGTAGTGAGCCTATTGGTCAGCCATTAAAGCCTATGCAGGTGCGCTTGATGCGGCGCACATGCATAGGCTGATTGGCTGCCCTGAGCTGTGGCTCAGTGTGATTGGTTGCGGTGGCCGGGGGCGGGTCACTGCGGGAGCGGACGCGACTTCCGCTCCACAGAGACAATGAACGCCCGGTCACTGACGAGGGGGGAGGGGGACAGCCCGCTCTCTGCATGCCGAACTCTGCAACAATCCTGCTATTGGATGGGGTAAGTGCGGGGTTGGTCTTTGCAAACTGCCCCACCTGTGTCACTGCCTGCAAACTGCCCCCACCTGTGTAACTGGCTGCAAACTGACCCACCTGTGTCACTAACTGCAAACTGCCCCACCTGTGTCACTGCCTGCAAACTGACCCGCCTGTGTCACTGACTGCAAACTGCCCCACCTGTGTCACTGCCTGCAAACTGCCCCCACCTGTGTCAATGCCTGCAAATTGCCCCCACCTGTGTCACTGGCTACAAAAGTTCCCCACCTGTGTAACTGGCTGCAAAAGTGCCCCCACCTGTGTCACTGGCTGCAAAAGTGCCCCCACCTGTGTCACTGGCTGCAAAAGTGCCCCACCTGTGTCACTGGCTGCAAAAGTGCCCCACCTGTGTCACTGGCTGCAAAAGTGCCCCCACCTGTGTAACTGGCTACAAAAGTGCCCCACCTGTGTCACTGGCTGCAAAAGTGCTCCACCTGTGTCACTGGCTGCAAAAGTGCTCCACCTGTGTCACTGGCTGCAAAAGTGCCCCCACCTGTGTCACTGGCTGCAATTTACCCCACCTGTGTTATTGGTTTCAATTTACCCCACCTGTGATGCTGAGCTGCATACTGTGTCCTCTGATGTTGAGCTGCATACTGTGTCCTGTGATGCTGGGGCTGTATACTGTGTCCTGTGATGCTGAGCTGTATACTGTGTCCTGTGATGTGATACTGAGCACAATATGTGAAATACAGGGGACGGAGTGGGTGGATTCTATAAGGGGTGGGGCTTATTAGAAGTAGGAGGGGTCAAAAAGGAAGGACGGGGCCTGGCGCCCTCCCATCCTAAAACTTCACCAGCTGCCACTGACCAGACGTCAATACAAGTCGTGTTGAAGACCCCCAAAATTAGTGCAGGAACCTTTTTCTAAGTCGGAGTGACTTGAGTCGCACTGATTAGAACGGTTCCATTGCTGTTAATGGGGTGCAACTTTGTCGCATGACAACTCGCAGCAGTGTGAGCCAGGGCTTAATTATTTAAAATGGTATTAGTAGAGCTGCATGGTTAATCATAAAAGAATCGTGATCTCGATTCACTCCCCCTGCGATCTCCATCCCGCATTACCACAATTCTCAGTGCAGTCATAATGGAGACAGAGACACTAGAAAAACCTGTCAGCTCAGGAGGAAATAAGAAGTTTCACACTTGGCTGCACTGGGCGATCAGACTTGCAGGGGACTCAGCGTGACTTGCAAGCGACCTCTGTAATAATAGAAGTCAATGCAAGTCAACCGAAGTCTCCCCAGGAACCTTTTTCTAATTAGTGGGAGCAACTTGAGTCTCTCCTATCTGGGCAGCCTGCCAAGTCTGAGAGCATTGCTGGTAAAAGAAGCAAAGAGATACCATGTTTGTACTTATCAAAGGAATGAACTCTGGTGTGTAGAATTTAACCATTTAAAGACTAAGGCCTCGTACACACGGGACGACATTCGTATACAACAGGTCGTACTAACGACCGTTGTATGCGAAATCGATCATTCGTATGCGCGATTAGAACAGCCGACATAGGACGGTCATACAAGGGGAGTTGTATGAGCAGACTAGAAAACTTGGTCGTACCAACAAGCGGTCATACGACCGTTGTATCGTGTGTACAGAGCAGTTGGTACAACAAGTTGTATTGTGCAAAACACGCATTCTCCAAAGTCAGGAACGGCCGGATGCTAATTACATGCAAATGAACGTTCTTTCTGTGGTCGTACGATCGTGTAGTGCAGTCAGTATGCAAGTTGCATTATCCAACATACGATTTGAGACGATTGTAAGTACGATCATCGTCCCGTGTGTACGAGGCTTAAATCTTTTCTGACATATGTTGCTTACAAGTAAAAATCCAGTATTTTCTACTAGAAAACATTATATATTTTTCAGCAGAGACCCTAGAGAATAAAATGGCGCTTGTTGCAGCGGTCTTTCAAACGCAATTTCTTGGGAAAAATGACACTTTCAAAAAAAAAAACTACAGTGAAATTAGCCCAATATTTTTGTATATGTAAGATTTTACGCCGCGAGAATCGTGAGAGAATTGTGATCTTTATTCTAAGCAAAAAAATTGTGATTCTCATTTTGGCCAGAATCGTGCAGCTCTAGGTATTAACAACTCAAAATGTTCATAATTCCATGAATTAGACCTCTAGCCACTTGCTGACCGCCGATCGGCATTTGACGGTGGCAAAGTGGCTCTGTAAGGCGAATCGCCGTCATTTGACGGTGGCCACCTGATCACGCACAGTGAGCGCGCGCGCGCTGCCCGAGGCGCGCCCGCGTGCTCACTGTGTCCGGGGGGGGCCAGGGAGCGGGTGCGGCGGAGTCTATCCCCGCCGGCCCCCTGCAATGCCCCCCCCCCCCGGAGTGAAGGAACGGAGGTCCGTGTAAGTAAACACGGACCTCCGTTCTGTGAAGGGGGAAGGGCTGTGATCACTGCCTTCCTGTACATGGAGGCTGTGACCACTTCCCTTCCCCAGCTAGGGCAGTCCCCCCACAGTTAGAACACGCCCAGGGAACACAGTTAACCCTTAGAGTGCCCCTGCAGGTTAACCCCTTCACTGCCAATGGCATTTACACAGTAATCAGTGCATTTTTATAGCACTGATCGCTGTATAAATGCCAATGGTCCCAAAAAAGTGTCAAAATGGTCCGACATGTCCGCTGAAATATCGCAGTACCGCTAAAAATCGCAGATCGCCACCATTACTAGTAAAAAATAAAAAAAACCCAAAAATGAATTCTCATCATCCGTAAACGCGACCACTTTTGCGCAAACCAATCAATAAACGCCGATTGCAATTTTTTTTATCACAAATATGAGGAGGAATATAAATTGGCCAAAACCGATGAAAACATTTTTTTTTATATTTTTTTTTTGGATTTGTATTTTAGCAAAAAGTAAGAAATTTGTGTTTTTTTGCAAAATTGTCGCTCTTCTTTTGTTTATAGCGGTGATCAGAAATGACGCAGCGGTGATCAAATACCACCAAAAGAAAGCTCTATTTGTGGGGAAAAAAGGACGCAAATTTCGTTTGGGTACAACGTCGTACGACCGCGCAATTGTCAGTTAAAGCGTCGCAGCGCCGAATCGCAAAAAGGGCTCCGGTCCTAAAGCTGGAAATCCTTCCGGGGCTGAAGTGGCTAGATAAGATATAACTTTTATAAACAATTTCAAAACAAAGAAAGCAAGGTAATTAGCCATTTCAAATGTTGATTAGCAGGAATAATTAACTGACCTCTCATCCATATTGGACCTGCCTGGCAATCCTTATACAGAACTGCTTTTTTGTTCATCCAGGTAAAGAACATTTGGAAAAGCATCCACAAAATACAGAGGACCATCAGGAAAGTGAGGAATATTAGAAAGTCTCTCTCGAAGATAGGAATGTCCGCAGTGAACACGCAGGTTAGCAAAGCACAGCTGAAGAGAAGGACATTGCAGCCCAATAACGCTGAGTGCAGTTGACTTCCCTTTTTCCAGTCCCTCTTCTCTTCTTTCTCCTGTTTTCTGTTCTGCAGTGGATCATCGGCGGTGTTCAACTCTAGATATTCCTCCATTATAGCTTCAAAAAGAGTAAGATTTCATGTGTAAGCACATCCAATCACCCACAGTGCATCTTCTACAAATTCAAGGTATAGACAAAGCACATTCAGGTCCTATATAAATGTCAAGTCCTTTCCTTGGGCTGCTGTTGAGTTGGTGGACAAAGGCCCCCTTCTTGTGTCCCAACTTGCTCTGTTGTATGGTTGTTTTTTATCACAGTATTCTGTGGCTTTCTATGCCATTTTCAAGGGCACAAGGCAGTGTGATAGGAATTCCCACAGAGAAAGGAGGAGGGAAAATAAGTTTCAAAGCGTCCGTGCCACCAGGTGACAGGGCATGAGGCATAGGTGTGGTGCATTTCTGTTACACCATCCACCTGAGGGTTTTTTTTTTTTTTTAACCACTGGATTCCCTGGGTTTTTTACTCCCTTATTCCGGTTAAAGGCGAATTCCAACTTTCTTTTCAGTAGAACTGAATGTAATGATCAATCCCAGCAAAGATCATACCTCTGTATCATGTTGCTCTGTTGTGTGCAGATCCCCTGATATTCTGGGTTTAGTTGTTGTTTTGGGGTTTATTTACTAATGCCAGTGAGTGCAAAACCAGGTTCACTGCTGCTTAGAAACTAGCTTCTAAGCTCAGCTTGTTCAATTAAGCTTTGGCTATAAAAGCTGGTTTTCCATGCAGAAGTGGGACTGATTTTGCACTCTCTAGCTTTAGTAAATAAACCCCTTTGTGTCATGTGGCACTCTATATATCCTGCTGATAGACTCTTCCTTTCATTGCCACTTCCTGCAGTGACCAGAGTCTGCACACTCTCCTCTGTAGTCTTTCAGACTCTGCGAACAATGTAACTTCATTCATAGCTCTGATGGTGGGTGGGATGGAATACATCCTAATTTAGGGTGACCAGATGTCCCTGGTTTCAGGGGACAGTCCCCAGATTGAGGGGACTGTCCCCAGACCAAGTCTGTCCAAGACCAAGTTTTGTCCCCGAATTGGATTTGTACAGGGGCCGCTGAGCTCAGCTAACAGTGTCCAGCAGCAGGAACAGATGGTGGGGCTGCCAGTGCCTTCAAGGCTTCAACACCGGTGCGCTTTGGGGCTGTCTGTGAATAGACTACATTGCACTGTGTCTGTCTCTCTGGCATCATAGCTCACAGGCAGCAGGCATTTTAGCATGGCTCTGGCTGGCAGTGCACTGTCACACTGCGTCACATGACATGGCTGCTGGGTGCTGATTTTGTTAACTTATTGTTCATAAGTATCAGCACCCAGCAGCCATGTCATGTGACACACTGTGACAGTACACTGCCAGCCGGAGCCATGATAGAGTGCCTGCTGCTTGTGTCTTATCATAATGCTGATAATCTTAACCAGTTGCCAACCGCCCCATAGCAGAGTTACTCCGACAGAGGAGACGGGACCATGAGACCGAGAGGTGACAGGTGACCAGGAGGCGGTAGGTGGTAAATGTAATCCACCAGAGGGGGAGTGGGACAGGCAGATCAGGGAAGCTGCAGGAGCGGGAACAGGCAGGCTGACCAAGGGGAACTAAGTGCTGACAAGCCCTGGATGTGTCAGGTCACAGGAGCGGTTGAACAGGAGCAAAGGGGACACAAAGCGACACAGCTAATAGATAAGACGGACTGACTGTGTGTTGTGGGGACACTGGCTGAGGAGGGTGTAGTGGGAGTAACTGAGTACTGCTGAGTATTGTTGTTTATCTGAGTTTTATGGTGTAATGATTATTGAGTGCAGTTGAGTAACCGAGTATTCAGAGTATTGTTGGGTAACTGAATATTGTTGGGTACCTGAGTATTGTGAGTACCTGAGTGTTGGGAGTACCTGTGTATTGAGGGGTATTGTGAGAATCTGCGTGTTGGGAGAATCCAGGTGTTGGGAGTATCCGAGTGCTGTGAGTATCCAAGTGTTGTGAGTATCCGAGTGTTCTGAGTACCTGAGTGTTGTGAGTACCTGAGTGTTGTGAGCATCCGAGTGTTGTGAGTACCTGAGTGTTGTGAGTACCTGAGTGTTGTGAGTACCTGAGTGTTGTGAGTATCCGAGTGTTGTGAGTACCTGAGTGTTGTGAGTACCTGAGTGTTGTGAGTATCCAAATGTTGTGAGCACCTGAGTGTTGTGAGCACCTGAGTGTTGTGAGTACCTTAGTGTTGTGAGTATCCGAATGTTGTGAGTACCTGAGTGTTGTGAGTACCTGAGTGTTGTGAGCATCCGAGTGTTGTGAGCATCCGAGTGTTGTGAGTACCTGAGTGTTGTGAGTATCCGAGTGTTGTGAGTATCCGAGTGTTGTGAGTACCTGAGTGTTGTGAGTACCTGAGTGTTGTGAGTATCCAAATGTTGTGAGCACCTGAGTGTTGTGAGCACCTGAGTGTTGTGAGTACCTTAGTGTTGTGAGTATCCGAATGTTGTGAGTACCTGAGTGTTGTGAGTACCTGAGTGTTGTGAGCATCCGAGTGTTGTGAGCATCCGAGTGTAGTGAGTACCTGAGTGTTGTGAGTATCCGAGTGTTGTGAGTACCTGAGTGTTGTGAGTACCTGAGTGTTGTGAGTATCCAAATGTTGTGAGCACCTGAGTGTTGTGAGCACCTGAGTGTTGTGAGTACCTTAGTGTTGTGAGTATCCGAATGTTGTGAGTACCCAAGTGTTGTGAGTACCTGAGTGTTGTGAGTACCTGAGTGTTGTGAGTACCTGAGTGTTGTGAGTGTCCGAGTGCTGTGAGTATCTGAGTGTTGTGAGTATCTGAGTGTTGTGAGTATCTGAGTGTTGTGAGTGTCCGAGTGCTGTGAGTATCCGAATGTTGTGAGTACCTGAGTGTTGTGCGTATCCGAGTGTTGTGAGTACCTGAGTGTTGTGAGTATCTGAGTGTTGTGAGTATCCGAGTGTTGTGAGTATCCGAGTGTTGTGAGTATCTGAGTGTTGTGAGTACTCGAATGTTGTGAGTACCTGAGTGTTGTGAGCATCCGAATGTTGTGAGTACCTGAGTGTTGTGAGTACCTGAGTGTAGGAGTATCCGAGTATTGTGAGTACCTGAGTGTTGTGGGTATCAGAATGTTGTGAGTACCTGAGTGTTGTGAGAAACCAAGTGTTGTGAGTACCTGAGTGTTGTGAGCATCCGAATGTTGTGAGTACCTGAGTGTTGTGAGTACCTGAGTGTTGGGAGTATCCGAGTGTTGTGAGCACCTGAGTGTTGTGAGTATCCGAATGTTGTGAGTACCTGAGTGTTGTGAGTATCCGAGTGTTGTAAGTACCTGAGTGTCGTGAGTATCCAAATTCTGTGAGTACCTGAGTGTTATGAGTACCATGTACGGTAAGTGCCTGTGTACTGTGAGGACACGTGTACTGTGAGTGCCCATGTACTGTGAGGACGCGTGTACTGTGAGTACCCATGTACTGTGAGTGCCCGTGTACTGTGAGGACATGTGTACTGTGAGAACACGTGTACTATGAGTGCCTGTGTACTGTGTGGACATGTGTACTGTGAGTGCCCGTGTACTGTGAGTGCCCATGTGCTGTGAGGACACGTGTACTGTGAGTACCCATGTACTGTGAGTGCCCGTGTACTGTGAGGACATGTGTACTGTGAGTGCCCGTGTACTGTGTGGACATGTGTTCTGTGAGTGCCCATGTACTGTGAGGACACGTGTACTGTGAGTGCCCATGTACCGTGAGGACACGTGTAGTGTGAGGACACGTGTACTGTGAGTGTCTGTGTACTGCGAGAATACGTGTACTGTGAGTGCCCGTGTACTGTGAGGATATGTATAGCATAGCAGAGTTACTCCGACAGAGGAGACGGGACCGGGAGACCGAGAGGTGACAGGTGACCAGGAGGCGGTAGGTGGTAAGTGTAATCCACCGGAGGGGGAGTGTGACAGGCAGATCAGGGAAGCTGCAGGAGCGGGAACAGGCAGGCTGACCAAGGGGAACTAAGTGCTGACAAGCCCTGCATGTGTCAGGTCACAGGGGCGGTTGAACAGGAGCAAAGGGGACACAAAGCGACACAGCTAATAGATAAGACGGACTGACTGTGTGTTGTGGGGACACTGGCTGAGGAGGGTGTAGTGGGAGTAACTGAGTACTGCTGAGTATTGTTGTTTATCTGAGTTTTATGGTGTAATGATTATTGAGTGCAGTTGAGTAACCGAGTATTCAGAGTATTGTTGGGTAACTGAATATTGTTCGGTACCTGAGTATTGTGAGTACCTGAGTGTTGGGAGTACCTGTGTATTGAGGGGTATTGTGAGAACCTGCGTGTTGGGAGAATCCAGGTGTTGGGAGTATCCGAGTGCTGTGAGTATCCAAGTGTTGTGAGTATCCGAGTGTTCTGAGTACCTGAGTGTTGTGAGTACCTGAGTGTTGTGAGTACCTGAGTGTTGTGAGTACCTGAGTGTTGTGAGTACCCGAATGTTGTGAGTACCTGAGTGTTGTGAGTACCTGAGTGTTGTGAGCATCCGAATGTTGTGAGTACCTGAGTGTTGTGAGTACCTGAGTGTAGGAGTATCCGAGTATTGTGAGTACCTGAGTGTTGTGGGTATCAGAATGTTGTGAGTACCTGAGTGTTGTGAGAAACCAAGTGTTGTGAGTACCTGAGTGTTGTGAGCATCCGAATGTTGTGAGCATCCGAATGTTGTGAGTACCTGAGTGTTGGGAGTATCCGAGTGTTGTGAGCACCTGAGTGTTGTGAGTATCCGAATGTTGTGAGTACCTGAGTGTTGTGAGTATCCGAGTGTTGTAAGTACCTGAGTGTTGTGAGTATCCAAATTCTGTGAGTACCTGAGTGTTATGAGTACCGTGTACGGTAAGTGCCTGTGTACTGTGAGGACACGTGTACTGTGAGTGCCCATGTACTGTGAGGACATGTGTACTGTGAGAACACGTGTACTATGAGTGCCTGTGTACTGTGTGGACATGTGTACTGTGAGTGCCCGTGTACTGTGAGTGCCCATGTGCTGTGAGGACACGTGTACTGTGAGTACCCATGTACTGTGAGTGCCCGTGTACTGTGAGGACATGTGTTCTGTGAGTGCCCATGTACTGTGAGGACACGTGTACTGTGAGTGCCCATGTACCGTGAGGACACGTGTAGTGTGAGGACACGTGTACTGTGAGTGTCTGTGTACTGCGAGAATACGTGTACTGTGAGTGCCCGTGTACTGTGAGGATATGTGTACTGTGAGAACACGTGTTCTGTGAGTGCCCGTGTACTGTGTGGACATGTGTACTGTGAGTGCCCGTGTACTGTGAGGACATGTGTACTGTGAGTGTCCATGTACCATGAGGACACATGTAGTGTGAGTGCCCGTGTACTGTGAGTGCCCGTGTACTGTGAGGACATGTGTACTGTGAGGACATGTGTACTATGAGGACACGTGCACTGTGACTGCCCGTATACTGTGAGGACATGTGTAGTGTGAGTGCCCTTGTACTGTGAGGACATGTGTAGTGTGAGTGCCCATGTACTGTGAGTACCCGTGTACTGTGAGTGCCTGTGTACTGTGAGGACATGTGAACCGTGAGGACACGTGTACTGTGAGGACACGTGTACCATGAGTGCCCGTGTACTGTCAGGACATGTGTACTGTGAGGACACGCGTACTGTGAGGACACGTGTACTGTGACTGTCCATATACTGTGAGGACATGTGTAGTGTGAGTGCCCATGTACTGTGAGGACACATGTAGTGTGAGGACAAGTGTTGTGTGAGTGCCCATGTACTGTGAGGACACGTGTACTGTGAGTGCCCGTGTACTGTGAGTGCCAATGTACTGTGAGGACACGTGTACTGTGAGTGCCTGTGTACTGTGAGTGCCCATGTACTGTGAGTGCCCGTGTACTATGAGTGCCTATGTACTGTGAGGACACGTGTACTGTGAGTGCCTGTGTACTGTGAGGACACGTGTACTGTGAGGACGCGTGTACTGTGAGGACACGTGCACTGTGACTGCCCGTATACTGTGAGGGCTGTGAGTGCCAATGTACTGTGAGGATATGTGTACTGTGAGTGCCTGTGTACTGTGAGTGCCCGTGTACTATGAGTGCCTATGTACTGTGAGTTGCCATGTACTGTGAGTGCCCGTGTACTATGAGTGCCTATGTACTGTGATTTGCCATGTACTGTGAGTGCCCGTGTACTGTGAGTGCCCATGTACTGTGAGTGCCCATGTACTGTGATTGCCCGTGTACTGTGAGTGCCTATGTACTGTGAGGACACGTGTACTGTGAGTGAGATTAGCGAGTGAGTGAGCGGGAGATTAGGGAAGTTAACAAGTGGCTGAGGAGCTGGTGTAGCAAGGAGAGTTTCGAGTTCCTGGAGAACTGGGCCGACTTCTCAATCCGTTACCAGCTCTTTAGCAGGGATGGACTGCACCTAAATGGGGAAGGTGGGTATCCGCTGGGAGTGAAGATGGCTGACAAGCAGTGTTGCCAACCGTCCGTAAATCTACGGACAGCCCGTAAAAACAGGGCAGTTTTTTGGGTGTCCGTAAAAGTCCGTAGCAGCCGAAAAGTGCCAGTAAAAAACGGTGGCCATCGGCTCCAGTCAGAGCTGCGCATGTGCAATTACGGAAATCCCCAAGCGGCGAGTGAGAAGATCCAATCCTGACCCTGAGACGAGTTGGACAACCACTCCTCCTGCTGCCAGCTAGTGCCTCTGCCCAGCCCATCCACCCTCAAATGAGGTTACTGCATTTTCCTGCCACACCACCGCCAGCCAGCACCTGACCAGAGCAGATGCTCCGGATGGATGGATCCTCCTGATTCCTGCCTGCCTCCCTGCTCTGGCTGACCCTGCAGCCCTCCTGGTGACAGTGGTGAGTGCAGTACACTTCCTCTTCAAGCCAGCCAAAAAGAGTCGGGACAGTGAGTGTGTGACTGACACACACGCTGTCTCTTCTCACTCTGACAGACAGCCGTGAGCCAGGCTGCAGGAGTCTCTCTCCCTCTTAGGGCCGGTTCACACCTGCAGCGACCCGACTTGCAAGGCGACTCGAGTTGCCCCGCTCGAGGTGATTTCAGCACGGCTTGCAGGAGACTTCTATTATAGAAGTCAATGCAAGTCGCGCTGAGGTCGCCCCGAAATAGTACAGGAACTTGAGTCGCTCCTATTAGAACAGTTCCATTGTACTGCATTGAGGTTACTTGTCAGGCGACTCAAGTCGCCTGACAAGTCGCCTAGGTGTGAACGGGCCTTTAGTGTGAGTGTGCACTGTATGAGTGCAGTGTGCAGTGGATAAGTGTCAGGAGGTAATGGAAGGATGGTGTAATAGAAACAGGAGGTGATGGGGATGGTATTATGGAGATGGAGGGATGGTGACAGGAAGTGATGGGGGGATTGTGTGATGGAGACAAGAGGTGATGGAGGGATGGAGACAGGGGAATGGTGTGATGGAGATGAGGGGTGATGGAGGGATGGAGACTGGAGGGATAAAAACAGGAGGTGATGGAGATAGGAAGTCTTTAGAAGTGGGGACATAAATTCTGGTTATCCTAGTGGCTACCAGGGATTTCACCTCACTTTCTGTGGGGGTTATGGGACAGAAATTAAGGGGAAATCTCTACAATTTGACATAGGTGACAAAACTGATGGACTAAATAATCTGCCCTTATTATACTGAAAATAACATAAATATGTTTTTTTTACCTTGCTATCTACCTTAAATCACATTGCTATTTGCACAGTGTACTTTCTTGTAGCCTAAATACTGAAATTTGCACTGAAAACTGTAATTTTGTAACTTTTGTAAAATGCCAGTAAAAACTTGGCTGTGCCAGTAAATTTTGGGTACTGTGCCAGTAAATTTCAATTTGGTAGGTTGGCAACACTGCTGACAAGTTAGAGGGGCTTTTAATCTAGGCGATGGGGGGGGGCAGATGTAGAGCTAGCCAACAGGGTACAAATTTCAGAGGGTAGTATTGGGGGCATTAGTGGTAGGTTGAATAAAGCACCTAAACCTGAGATAACTATAGTAAAGAGACCTAATTGTAACCTCAGAACACCCACGTAGGAGGTGGCATACGTTTGGACAAAACTACGTGGCTTGTTCATTAATGCCAGGAGGATAAGATGGGAGAACTAGAGATGCTATTGTATGAGGAGGATTTAGATTTTGTGTGAATTTCAGAGACTTGGTTCAACAGCTCTCATGATTGGCTGGCAACCATTCAAGGGTATTCCCTATATCGCAGAGATAGGGAAGGTAAAAAAGGGGGAGGGGTTTGCCTATGTATCAATAATGATGTACAGGTGAATGTGAGGGATGACATCACTAATAGAGCAAGGGAGGAGGTTGGAACCTTATGGGTAGAGCTACAAAGGGAGGAAACCAGGGGGAAAAATATTACAAGGAGTATACTATAGGTCCCCTAACTTGGGGGAGGAGGGGAAAGCGGACCTCCTATCTCAGTTTGGAATGGCGGCAAGCATGGGAAATGTCATTATAATGGGGGATTTTAATTATCCAGACATAGACTTGGCGGAAGGAACCACACATTCGTCTAAGGCTCGCCATTTCCTAAATGTCTTGCAGGACAATTACATGGGTCAGATGGTAAATGCACAAAAAAGAAACAAAGCATTACTAGACCTACTGATTACTAGCAATACAGACCTGATCACAGATTAAGGAAACAGCGATCCCAGTTCCAGTCGTTTTTAAAAGAGCCAACTTCCATAAACTACGCTCCTTGCTAGACAATATTAAATGGGATGAAACACTAGGAACAATGAACACAGAGGAAAACGGATGTGCTTTAAGAGCTTATTAAATAAGGGTATTAGGCAGTGCATCCCAATGGAAGATACATTTTAACCACTTCAGCTCGGAAGGATTTCACACCAGAGCACTTTTTGGGATCCGTCACTGCGTCGCTTTAACTGACAATTGCGCGGTCATGCGACGTTGCACCCAAATGAAATTTGCTTCCTTGTTTTTCCACAAATAGAGCTTTCTTTTGGTGGTATTCGATCACCTCTGCGTCATTTCTGATCGCCGCTATAAACAAAAAAAGAGCGACAATTTTGCAAAAAAATAATTCTTCTTACTTTTTGCTAAAATACAAAATAAAAAAAACATTTTTTTTCATCGGTTTTGACCGATTTATATTCTTCCTCATATTTTTGGTAAAACAAATTGCAATTGGTGTTTATTGATTGGTTTGCGCAAAAGTTGCCGCGTTTACGAATGATGAGAATTCATTTCTGGGTTCTTTAATTTTTTTTATTTTTACTAGTAATGACGGCGATCTACGATTTTTAGCGGTACTGCGATATTGCAGTGGACATGTCGAACCATTTTGACACTTTTTTGGGATCATTGGCATTTATACAGCGATCAGTGCTATAAAAATGCACTGATTACTGTGTAAATGCCATTGGCAGTGAAGGGGTTAACTTGGAGTGGGCACTCTAAGGGTTAACTGTGTTCCCTCACTGTGTTCTAACTGTATAGGGCTGGGCTGCCAGGGGGGAGGGGAGTGATCACGGCTTCCATATACAGGAAGCCTGTGATCACAGCCCTTCCCCCTCTGTCAGAACAGAGATCCGTGTTTACATACATGGACTTCCATTCTTTCACTGCGGGGGGGGGGGGGGTGATCGTGGGTAGCCGGCAGAGATCAAGTCCGCCCTACCCGCTCCCTGGCCCCCCCTGAACACAGTGAGCGCGCGCTCACAATACTTGTTATCACGGCCGCCGTCAGGTGACGGCAGTTTGCGTTAACGAACCACTTTGTCGCTGTCACGCTGTGACCGGCGGGCGGTCGGCAAGTGGTTAAAGAGCTAATAAAAGCCCTGGGGGGGCTTAACTCCAATGTAAAAATGCTTATAAAAGCAAAGGAGAAGGCCTTCAAAAAATACAAGGCGAAAGGGGGTCACCATCAGCATTCCAACTTTACAAAGAATGCAATAAGAAACGTAAAGGTGCAATCAGGTGGGTAACATAGAAGAAGAAAGGCATATATTGGACGAGAGTAAGAAAATCCCAAGAAATTCTTTAAGTACAGTATCTCACAAAAGTGAGTACATATCAGAGAAGCAGGCACGATCGCTGCGTTCCCCAAGATGAACACATCTGCGCATGCACGATCGTACGGGACAGCACAGTACGCGCCTTCGGCGTAACCAATGAGGCTGTTTGCTGACCTATAAAAGGCTGCCTTGGTATTACACAAAATCCCTGGATTGTCTCAGCTTACCAGTGTTCCTGAACCTGTGTCCTATATCCTGTGGAATCCCTGTTGTGACCCAGCTTGCTTCTCGACCTGCTCTTTGATCTGCCCTGATGTGTTTGACCCATGGCTTTCCTACGGACTATGCCTCTGCCTGATCTGCTGTACTTGACTCCTGGCTTGCTCAACGGACTTTGCTACTCCTGATCTCCTGCACTTGACCCTCTGCCTGGATTAAGGACTTTGCATATTCTGATTCCCTGTGTTTGACCTCTGGCCTGGATCAAGGACTTGCTTTATCTATCTCCTGTGTCTGACCTCCAGCCTGGATTACAGACTTGCTATATGTTACTGCCTGTGCTGACCCTGCTGCACTGGTCACTAGTCTCCACACCCTGCGTGTGCTACGCCTCTGCCAGGCCTTCACAAGCAACTTCACTTTGAAGACTGCTGATCCAGCCACAGACTGCTGAAGTTCCTGCTGCTTCTGGTCCACAGCTTATACAATCTTCCAATGACCTCCAGCTCAAGCCTTCCAGCATCCCTGGTGACCCGTGCTTCTCTATGCACCATACCACCTGTTCCCAATTCCAGGGGTATACTGCGCTTAGCCGCAAGGGGAACCTCTCTCAGCATTTCGGCCTCGGATCAGGTACGTGACAGTACACCCCTCACATTTTTGTAAATATTTTATTCTATCTTTTCATGTGACAACACTGAAGAAATGACACTTTGCTACAATGTAAAGTAGTGAGTGTACAGCTTGTATAACAGTGTAAATTTGCTGTCCCCTCAAAATAACTCAACACACAGCCATTAATGTCTAAACCACTGGCAACAAAAGTGAGTACACCCCTAAGTGAAAATGTCCAAATTGGGCCCAATTAGCCATTTTCCCTCCCTGGTGTCATCCGACTCGTTAGTGTTACAAGGTCTCAGGTGTGAATGGGGAGCAGGTGTGTTAAATTTGGTATATAAAACCACAAATACAAAGTACAGTCCACAGATGCTGGTGTTTGTAGCCGCTCTTCCTATCACATTTAAAACAGATGACTAAAAGTCCTCCATTGTGTTAGAAAAAGTGTGGATAGATAGTGAAGGCAGTTCAGAAGAGGGTGGATTGATCTTGCTCAAAGATGATATAGGTGCACCTCGTGTGGCACTCCCCTATGAGTATACACTTATCAGACCACGGTAAGTAAAAAGCTGTTCAATCACTATTAAGAAGTTCCTCCTCTCACTAATCACACTCCCAGTACTCCGTTCTCATAGATATTATCAGCAGAGTAAGAGACTTTCGGATATCCTGTCTCCTTAGAAATTGCATAAGGCTCCAGCTTTGGTATTTCTCCACTATTTCCGGTGTTCGAATCAGACATTCTACTAATAGGTAATTCTACAGGAGCAGACTTCTTTTTTTTTTTGTCTGCATGATGAACTCCACAGGGAGCAGTCTCAGGTGTGTCTGATCACAGCGATAGTGTGGGCTGTTGGACTGAGCAGTGCCCGTCCGGCACCCGGGAGATGCTGAAATGCCGCTGTCTGTGCAACGGAGTCAAGACTGGAGGGGCTTTACGTTTAGCAGCAGCCCATTTGAATTTCACAAACTACACACATTAGCATTGAGCAGAGGTGGTGGATGGCAATCTCTGATTGTTTATGTGTTAAATTTGGTGTTATCGCTCTCACTCTCTCATACTGGTCACTGGAAGTTTAACATGGCACCTCATGGCAAAGAACTCTGAGGATCTGAAAAAAAGAATTGTTGCTCTACATAAAGATGGCCTAGGCTATAAGAAGATTGCCAAGACACTGAAACTGAGCTGCAGCAAAGTGGCCAAGACCATATAGTGGTTTAACAGGATAGGTTCCACTATGCGGCGCATACTAGCTCATTATGCTATTGTCTTACAGGTTTTTATTTATTTTATTTTTTTTCTAGGTAGACAACCGCTTTAATGTCTACTATAATTATAAAAGGGAACTCCGTGTCCAAAATTAAAAGTCAGTTGGTGTTCCCCTTTAATAAACCAACCCTCATCTAGGATTAATATCTGCTATGATTTCAAAGGGTAACCATGCTGCAAAACTAAAGTGTGGTGTTCCCCTTTAATATAAAAAAATGGGCGTGGTCAAAATGAAATAGGGGCATGGTTTAAATGGGCGTGGCTCACACCTGAGATGAATAAGGGATGGGGGGAGGAAGAAAGAAAGAAAGAGATAGGGAGGGAAGGAAAGAGAAGAGAAGGAAGGAAAGAAGTCGGGATGGAGGGACAGCAGGCCCAGATTCTTCACCACAATAGCAATCTGTGTATTCCAGAATGTTTAACAATCAGCAGATAAAGATACTCCAAACGCTTCAATCATCCCGGCACCATGGTTGTTATGGTGTCAGGATGATTGAAGCCCATAATTTCTATTATTACATTGTAATATAAAATTAAATAGTTCAACTCACCATAATGCAGAATCAGTGGGAGCCCCGAGCGTCTCACTTGCCACATCGCCTGCCACCAGATCTCCCCAGCAGAGTTCCTCCTTCCATCACAGGTGCCCCAGCAGAGTTCCTCCTTCCATCACAGGTGCCCCAGCGGAGTTCCTCCTTCCATCACAGGTGCCCCTCAGCAGAGTTCCTGCTTCCATCACAGGTGCCCCTCAGCAGAGTTCCTGCTTCCATCACCCTTGAGACGACTCCCCGTGGACACTACCTTCCTCCTTGAGACGACTCCCCGTGGACACTACCTTCCTC
>BLSH010214486.1:516604-530353 GCA_018402905.1 Glandirana rugosa | reverse complement strand
GATTTCGACTTAATGTCGGAGACTTTTTGGTGTCCACGAAGTTCGCTCGAAGTTTGTTCGAAGGAGTATCTGAAGATACCTCCGTAACCTCTCCGAAACTTAGGACCGATTTCGATGTACCCCATAGTAAACACTGCACTTCGACTTCGTGTCGATTCGGTTTCGTTCCACATTTGTCCCGATATTCGATTGGTAAAATAAATCACTGCTCGCTCGCAGCTCTATCAAGCCGCTCGCATGCGGCTTCAGTCAGGTCATCCGCCCGACGGGCGGTTGACCTGACGCCGCCATTAAGGGCCCCTCGGGAAGCTCGGGGCTAAGGGCGTGAGACTCGGGGCTCCAGCCCCCATAGCCATCCCCTGGCGACGCCCCTGGTCTGATGTTTATATTAAAGGGGAATACCACACTTTAGTTTTGCAGCATGGTTACCCTTTGAAATCATAGCAGATATTACTCACTAAATAAAATGGTTAGCTTATAGCCCTGTTTACACCTTGCTTTGGCTTAGCTGTGCTTCAGCTTCACGTCACAAATGATACCCCATGTAGCTTTAGCCAGGATTCAAAGCCTCTCCAATGCCTCCATAGAAGTCTATGAGGAAGCTTGTTTGAAGCTCGCTTGAAGCACCTGTGGTTTTTCAGAGGCTGTAATTCAGCTTTAGCTTCGCTTTGTTTTGGAGAAATTGCAGGTGTGAGATATCAACAAACACACAGGGCATTTACTGAGCTTCGACAAGGCTCCAAAAGTGCATCACTGAAGCCTCATGGAAGCCTCTTAGAAGCACCGCCGAAGCCTCAAAAACACATCATAAAAGCTTGTTGAAGCTGTATGAGCTTTAATGAGCATTGAAGCCGAAGCAAATGTAAACTAGCCCTTAGGACAATATTTAGACTGTCGTTTCTGGGAAAGCAAAGGTGTACTTACTCCAGCGGAAGTATATGTCAACAATGTTCTATATTCATTTGCAGAATTACAAGGTAACTGAGTTAGCACACACAACTTTTTACAGATATCTGCAAAGTCGTCATGCACTGTTTACACAAATTGGAAGTTCTGGCAGCAGATTCTCTAATTACCCGATGATAGGGATCTTAAAACCACAAGGTCCCAAGGGACTGATCTCAGACTTCTATTCCCACCTGGTACACGCTACTTTGACAGATACTCCGCTAGAGGTTCGAACTAAGTGGCAAGCCCATATTCCTAACTTCTCCGATGAAGATTGGGAGGAAGCATTCTCTTCCCATCTGTTTGTGTCTCCTGCTGCCAACAATAAGCTGACCCAACTGTATATGCGTCACCAGTCTTATTTAACTCCAATCAGACTGCATGCTAGGCATCACATACCTTTATCAAACTGTGCAAGGTGCAGCTACCCTAGAGCTGACTTTGCCCATGTCATTTGGCTGTGCCCAGTAATTGTTAGGTATTGGGAATAGTTGTAGAGGTTCTGTCCGCAGTGCTGTCTATCCCAGTGCCCCTAACACTAGAGGTGTGTCTCCTGGGTATCCTCGATGAGGAGATTTGGCCCCGATACACAAGATCATTACTAAGAGAAACACTCTTTCTGGCTAGGAAATCCATATCTCTTAGGTGGATTCAGCCTACTCCTCTTTCAGTACACCACTGGATACAATTGATCAATCAAATTTGGCCCTATGAGAAATTAATATTTGAACATGGGGATGTCCCAAAAAATAAACATTTGGGATATTTGGAGCTCTTCCATCCTGACTATACATAGACCAGTGATGGTGAACCTTGGCACCCCAGATGTTTTGGAACTACATTTCCCATGAGGCTCCACTTCACTGCAGAGTGCTTGAGCATCATGGGAAATGTAGTTCCAAAACATCTGGGGTGCCAAGGTTCACCATCACTGATATAGGCTATCATGCCATGGTCTGGAGATTTTCTTGCCCGATACTTGACATTGTTATTGCTTCAACTATAGTTGTTGTATGTCATGTATGCACTCATTGATTTCAATTGCACCTTACCTGTTTCACATTTGATCGGTCTCTACGGTTTTGAGACACGTTGTTTTCATTATTTTGCCTTGTTATTGCAATTCTTTTTATGGATAATAAGCGTTATTCTATTTGTATACTGTATCTCTATCTTTTGCAATAAAAGGAGTTTAAAAAATAAATTCTCCTTTAATATCCTCACCACACCCCCATAGAGGATTGGGGCCAGTTATGCTTAAAGAAGGGAACTCCATGTCAAAAATTAAAAGCTGGTGGGGTCCTCCTTTAAAAATCCAACCCTCATGCAGGATTAATATCGGCTATGGTTGGACACAGGGAATGCCAAACAGCAGGTCTGGTGCACCTGTTGTCCTCTGGCCACCCGCGATCATTCCCCTGACAGGGAAGAAGGTGGAGATCTTGTGTTCCTGCTAAGCTGGAACACCGATCTCTGTCTTCATGCAGTCAGACCAATCCCCACACAGTTAGCAAGCACCAGCTAGGAGCACACTTAACCCTTTGATCGCCCATGTTAACCCCTTCCCTGCCAGTGTCATTAGTACAGTAACAGTCATAGGCATGCACACAGGGTGTGCCAGGTGTGCACACCTAAGAAGGGGTTAAAAACATTGGCGAGCTGCGCTTCTGAAGTGGTTTTCAGCCGCTACGGAAGCACTGCCCATTCATTTCAATGGCAGGGGCGGTGGAGGAGTGGTGTATACACCGCTCCCGCATTGCCCCAAAAATGCTGTTTGCAGGACTTTTTTGTCCTGCAAGCGCATCGCCCCAGTGTGAAAGCACTCTGACTTTCACACTGGGGTGGATTAGGAGGCAGTTTAGAGGCACTTTACAGGTGCTACTTTTAGCACAAAAATGCCTATAAAGTGTCTCGGTGTGAAAGGGGTCTTAGGGAGTAAAACCTTCCGGGGCTGAAGTGGTTAATATCCCTACCAGACTCTCGTCTAGCATTAGTGTCTGATGTGAATATGAAGGGGAACTCTGCAGCTTAGAAAAAAAATGGTGGATTCCCCCTTAATATTCATACCTGACCACAGTGGCAGCCCGTGCATTGTGGGAACACAGACGCTGCCCCCCCCCCCAACACAGCTATCCATGCGCCCAGCCCCTTTCAGGATGCCGGGTGTATGAATTCCTATGGCAGAGATGGGCGGGGGGGGGGTGTTTTTTGAAGCACCTGATTAGAGCCAGAGGCTCTAATAGGATTCAAAATAGGGTGGGCTCGGGGAGCAGAGCATTGTGTCTGGAGCCCACCCAGGTGTGTTGCAACAGCAAATGAATATTCGCTGTTGCAACACTGATCCTCCTCCCAGCCAATCGGGATATGGGTCTGATACCCATCACCTGACTGGCTGAAAGGACAGTTGATCCTATTGGATGCCTAGGAGGAGGGGAGGAGATGCATGGCGGAAGCCGCCGTGATTTCAGAAGAGAACACAGGAGACGCTGCCAGATGCCTGCCGCAGCCTGATCCCCTGCCCGATGTTCCTGCCAATCCCCGATGTGCAAGCCGATCTCTGGCGCAGATGGGGTAAGTGTCGGTGGACCGGCAGACATGGGGGGGTTGGGGGGATTTTGAGGTGCTGCGTGGGGGGCTGGTTGTTTGCCGCCCCCCCCCCCAAAAATAAAACCACCAGCTGCCACTGCCTGACAATCTAGGATTAGGGTTTGCTATGATTATAAAAGGGAACTCAATATCAAAAATTAGAAACTGTGTGGGGTTCTCTTTTTCATATCATACCAGACCCTTGTACAGAATTAGGGTCCACTATGATCATAATGGGGAAATCCCCCGCTGCTGTTAACCACAGCCATTGAGGAAGAGTGTGGGTTGGTAGGTTGGTGGGGGGGTGGTCAGGGCTGAGCCATGACCTGTGTGCCTATGCAAGTGGCTTGCTATGGGGGCATGTGGCGGGGGAGGGGGGAGCCAAGAGCACTGGTGGGGAACCAGAGTAGTGGAGGATCCGGGCTGCTCTGTGCAAATCTGTGCAAATCCACTACACAGAGTAGGCAAGTATAACATGTCTGTTATTTTTTTTAAAAATAAAGCAATTGCCTTTAGATTCACTTTCATTTTTGGACTAAATTTCCACTTTAAATTACACTTCCTGCTTGTTCCCTACCTTCTGTACAGCACAATGGAGTGTGGGTGGTGACAACACAATTCCATTCCTTCTCCATTCACCACCCACATGAAAGCCCAGAAACACCCACAGCAACCTGAAGACCCACTCATATAAACACAGCTGGTACAAGGGACTCCCATACCCCAACCTGAAACTATAGATAGAGGCTCAAAGGATCATGGGACATGTAGTATCAGGACTGGCAAAGGAGGAAACAGGAAGTCAGAGAACTATGAAATTCAGCCAGGATGAGGAGTGACATCACAGACACAGAAACCTGCTGTACACAGCTAAAAGAGGTAGGTTACAGGCAAACTGACGCCGGCAGGGATCGGCAAGGTGTTGTCCTCCACCGCAGCTTGAGGTGTCCGCATCCGCCACAGACTTTTTTTTTTTAGTATACTGTTTTGACGTCTCCTCCTAGGCCTAATGCGTGTGCTACTGTGACTGGTGCGGCCGGGCCAGGTGCGCAGCACCGCCCACTCCTCCCCCTGACAGTGCAGAGTGATTAGATCTCTCTCGGACTCTTAGCTGCCTGAGGAAGGGGCTGGCCTGGAAGAGGAGATGTCACCAACTGACCTGTGTGGAGGACTCAGAGTGTGACGGCAAGGTGAGTGAGCATGGGACTGAGTCAGGAGGGAGAGAGACTGACCGACTTACTTGCGGTGGCAGTGGCACTCATCGCTGGCGGGAGAGAAGAACGGGACGCAGTGGCGGTGGTGACTGGTGGTGAGACTGAGACTCTGTGTGTCTCTCTGTGCCTGCGCCTGGTCCGTTGGTGACAGGTGGAAGAAATAGATCATGGAAGTTCTCTGTCACCCCAGCGGAGGGTCCCACCCCCACTGCCCCAGACAGGCCCCAGCCCAGACTCCAGGCAGCACTCAGCCACAGTCAGCCCGGTCCCAGGCAGGCCACAGTTCTGTCCTATCCAGGCAGCCAGCCCCAGCCCAGTCCCAGCAGCCAGGCCCCAGTCCCAGGCAGGCCCCAGTCCCAGGCAGGCCCCAGCCCAGTCAACTCCTAGCCCAGTCCCAGGCAGGCCCCAGCAAACAGGCCCCAGCCCAGTCCTAGCAGTCAGGCCCCAGTCCCAGGCAGACCCCAGCAACAGCCAGCCCAGTCAGGTCCTAGTCCAGTCCCAGCAGCCAGGGCCCAGGCCAGTCCCAGCAGCCAGGCCCCAGCCCAGTCCCAGCAGCCAGGCCCCAGCCTAGTCCCAGCAGTCTGGCCCCAGCCTAGTCCTAGGCAGGCCCCAGTCCCAGGCAGACCCCAGCCACAGCCAGTCCCAGCCAGCCCCAGCCCAGTCAGGTCCTAAGCCCAGTCCCAGGCAGGCCCCAGCCACAGCCAGTCCCAGCCAGCCCCAGCCCAGTCTCAGGCAGGCCCCAGCCCAGCCAGGCCACAGCCCAGTCAGGCCCCAGTCAGCCCCAGCCCAGTCCTAGGCAGGCCACAGTCAGCCCCAGCCCAGTCCTAGCAGCCAGGCCCCAGTCCCAGGCAGGCCCCAGTCCCAGGCAGGCCCCAGCCCAGTCAAGTCCTAGCCCAGTCCCAGGCAGGCCCCAGCCCAGTCCTAGCAGTCAGGCCCCAGTCCCAGGCAGACCCCAGCAACAGTCAGCCCAGTCAGGTCCTAGTCCAGTCCCAGCAGCCAGGCCCCAGGCCAGTCCCAGCAGCCAGGCCCCAGGCCAGTCCCAGCAGCCAGGACCCAGGCCAGTCCCAGCAGCCAGGCACCAGCCCAGTCAGGTTCTAGCCCAGTCCCAGGCAGGCCACAGCCAGTCCCAGCCAGCCCCAGCCCCAGCCCAGTCAGATCCTAGCCCAGTCTCAGGCAGGCCCCAGCCCAGCCAGGCCACAGCCCAGTCAGGCCCCAGTCAGCCCCAGCCCAGTCCTAGGCAGGCCACAGTCAGCCCCAGCCCAATCC
Organism: Glandirana rugosa; assembly: GCA_018402905.1. Lineage (NCBI taxonomy): Eukaryota > Metazoa > Chordata > Amphibia > Anura > Ranidae > Glandirana > Glandirana rugosa. Next base: position 524,339 of record BLSH010214486.1, on the reverse strand, counting down.
TAGCAGCCAGGCCCCAGTCCCAGGCAGGCCCCAGTCCCAGGCAGGCCCCAGCCCAGTCAAGTCCTAGCCCAGTCCCAGGCAGGCCCCAGCCACAGCCTGTCCCAGCCAGCCCCATCCCAGTCAGGTCCTAGCCCAGTCTCAGGCAGGTCCCAGCCCAGCCCAGCCAGGTCACAGCCCAGTCAGGCCGCAGTCAGCCCCAGCCCAGTCCTAGGCAGGCCACAGTCAGCCCCAGCCCAATCCTAGCAAGCAGGACACAGCCCAATCCCAGGCAGACCACAGCCAGCCCTAGGCAGGCCCCAGCCCAGTCAGGCCCCAGCCACAGCCGGCCCCAGCCAAGTCCCAGGCAGGCCACAGCCAGCCCCAGCCCAGTCCCAGGCAAGCCCCAGCCACAGCCTCCCCCAGCCCAGTCCCAGGCAGGCCCCAGCCCAGTCCCAGCAGGCATGCCCCAGCCCAGTCCCAGCAGGCATGCCCCAGCCCAGTCCCAGGAAGCATGCCCCAGCCCAGTCCCAGACAAGCCCCAGCCAGTCCAGTCCCAGTAAGGCACCAGCCCTAGCCCAGTCCCAGGCAGGCCCCAGTCCAGTCCCAAGCAGGCCCCAGCCACAGCCAGCCCTAGCTCAATCTCAGCAGGCAGGCCCCAGCACATTCCCAAGCAGGTGGCAGCCCCAGCCCAATCCCAGGCAGGCCTCAGCCCCAGCCCAGTCCCAGGCAGGCCACAGCCAGCCCCAGGCAGACCCCAGTCACAGCCAGCCCCAGGCTGGTCCCAGCCACCGCCAGTCCCAGGCAGGCCCCAGCCACAGCCAGCCAGACAGAAAATGTTTTCAACATTTTATAAGCATATGTCACAAGCAGTCTTTATAACAATGTTTTTTTTTATGTTTTTGTACTTGTAGAACTAGGCCAGAGAGTAGACAGTGTTTTTTGAAGGTTTTAATTTGAAATGTACCTTGGTGTCCTTCACTAAGGTCTTTACTTTGGAAAATGTCCGCCACAGCCTTGGTCCGTGCCTATCCCTGGACGCCGGGGTTGTGAATTATTCACATACACAATGCACTGTTTATGGAGGAAAAGCTGGAGATCAGAATCCCAGAGGATTTTTTTTTATTTTGGAGATATCTTAGTTCCTCACCATGTATGGTACCATTTGGAATTTATAATTTACTAATATAGTATGTATTTTAGGGGCCAGATAGGACTTTAATTTGGTAGAGGAGTTGTATACACATTTTTTTTCCTATTTTTTGGAAACAATTGAAATTAAAATGCATTTCCTATCATTTTTTCCAAACACAACATTTACACAATTTGTGAACCACCAGCTATTTACCAAAAACATCTATAATATATATATATATATATATATATACACAGTATATCACAAAAGTGAGTACACCCCTCACATTTTTGTAAATATTTTATTCTATCTTTTCATGTGACAACACTGAAGAAATGACACTTTGCTACAATGTAAAGTAGTGAGTGTACAGCTTGTATAACAGTGTAAATTTGCTGCCCCCTCAAAATAACTCAACACACAGCCATTAATGTCTAAACCGCTGGCAACAAAAGTGAGTACACCCCTAAGTGAAAATGTCCAAATTGGGCCCAATTAGCCATTTTCCCTCTCTGGTGTCATGCGGCTCGTTAGTGTTACAAGGTCTCAGGTGAGAACGGGGAGCAGGTGTGTTAAATGTGGTATACAAAACCACAAATACAAAGTATAGTACACAGATGCTGGTGTTTGTAGCCGCGCTTCCTATCACTAAAAGTCCTCCATTGTGTTAGAAAAAGTGCGGATAGTTAGTGAAGGCAGTTCAGAAGAGGGTGGATTGATCTTGCTCAAAGATGATATAGGTGCACCATCAACCAGCAAACAGCACCTCGTGTGGCACCCAAACAAGGTTTTTATCATTTTGTTCCCACAAATAGAGCTTTCTTTTGCTGGTATTTGATCACCCCTGCGGTTTTTATTTTTTGCGCTACAAATAAAAAAATTTTGTAAAAAAAAAAAAATTCTTGTTTCTGTCACAAAACTTTGTATAAGTACATTTTCTCCTTCATTGACGGGCACTGATGAGGCGGCACTGACTGGCACTGATGAGGCAGTACAGATTGGCACTGTTGAGGTGGTACTGATAAAGTTGCACTGATGATGGGGCACATATATGCAGCACTGATGGACAGGGTCTGTCAGATTTTTTTATGCCACCTGTTTCCAATTGCAGATATTTCCCTTCCCTTCCTGTCCCATAGCCAAACAGGAAGTGAGAGGAAATCCCTGCAAATTATGGGAATTTCTTGGGACCCCTAGGTCACCAGAACTACTGTCCCCATTGGAAGATTTCCCCTCTAATACTTTTCTGGGGACAACCCAAAAGATAATGGTAAACAGGACACAATAGAGAAGACGAATCCAGGAGTTCACCATAGAGAATACCGCATACCAGATTTTCCCCAGCAGTCTCTATGACCTTTTGTCATAATGTCGCATCAGGCCTCTGCAGTTGTAAACACTGGGAAGCTGAGATCTTTTTTTTTTTTTTTTTTTTTTATCTCAGGCTTTCCAGCCTAGAATCAAGATCTGGGGACTTTATGGACCCCAGATCTCGCTGTAAAGAGGACCTGTAATGCCCTATTCCTATTACAAGGGGTGTTTGTAATAGGAATAAAGGTGATAAAAAAATGTAAAAGGAAAGTGTCAAAATAGAAAAATAAAAGTAAATTAAAAGAAAAAAATTAAAGCACCCCCGTCCCCACGTGCTCACTCGCAGAAGCGAACGCATACGTAGGTCATGCTCACATATGTAAACAACGTTCAAACCACACATGTGAGGTATCCCCGTGTACGTTAGAGTGAGAGCAATAATTCAAGCACTAGACCTCCTCTGTAGCTCTAAATAGGTAACCTGTAAAAAAATTGTAAGCATCACCTATGGAGATTTTTAAGTACCGAAGTTTGTCACCATTCCACGAGTGTGCGTAATTTTAAAGCATGACATGTTAGGTATCTATTTACTCGGCGTAACAACATCTTTCACATTATGCAAAAAAATTGGGCTACCTTTAGTGTTTTTTTTTTTTTTAATGCATGAAACAGTGTTACTTTTGGCAGCTAATTTCGATTTAGTTTTAGTCTTAGTCTTAGGACTAAAATAGCATTTTAGTTGTAGTCCCATTTTAGTCTTCTGCAATTGTTTTAGTTTTAGTCGTATTTAGTCGACTAAATCTCCAGGACATTTTAATCATCTAAAATCTAATGGGTGTAGTTAAATTTTAATGCATTATTTAAGCATTTCTCTACAATTTCCAAACTCCTTATATACTGCTGGAGTGAAAAATCGAATAAGTTATTATTTGCTATAATGCAATTGAGGTATGAACATGCACTGCAGACCAGTGTTAATTTTGACATCAAATTTCAATTTAGTTTTAGTCTTAGACCCGATACACACTATTAGATTTTCTGCAGATTTTTGTAGTGCAAGGGCCGGCCTGATTGCATACAAATTAAAACTCGTAAGGTTTGACCTTATATTATATGGTTTAGGTAAATCTGAAGACAAAAATCTGCAGAAAATCTAATAATGTGTATGGGGTCTTTTGACTAAAATAGCATTTTAGTTTTAGTCATATTTTAGTAATCTCAATTGTTTTAGTTTTAGTCGTATTTTAGTCGACTAAAATGGTATTTAGTTGACGAAAATGTTTTAGTTGAAATTAGCACTGGCATGAAAGTTTAAAAACCCCCAAAAAACCCCATGTGTTTGAAAAATTGCTGCGCAAATACGATGCAAGTTAAAAAGTTGCAATGACCACCATTTTATTCCCTAGGGCAGTGATGGCGAACCTTGGCACCCCAGATGTTTTGGAACTACATTTCCCATGATGCTCATGCACTCTGAAGTGTAGTTGAGCATCATGGGAAATGTAGTTCCAAAACATCTGGGATGCCAAGGTTCGCCATCACTGCCCTAGGGTCTCTACTAAAAAACATATACTGTATAATGTTTGGGGGTTCTGAGTAGTTTTCTAGCAAAAAAAATGATGAATTTTACATGTAGAGAGAGATGTCATAATTGGCCTGGGTGGCAAGTGGTTAGGATAAAAAAAAAACCTTCTGTCTTTAGAACCACTTTAAGCAGAGCTGCTACAAGGAAGAGTGCTTTCCTGACGCCAACATGGCAGCATGCTAGTGATAGAGCTCCGCCTCTTGACCACTCCCTCAGGACCAGTGAATAACATAAAAAAAGTCATGGTTAGCCGCCCCCCCCATTCTATTCTTTTTGTCCTCATACCTTCACGGACCAGTGAGGAGTAAGCAGTTCTATGTCCCTACCTCTGCCTCTGTGCAGTAGCCATCTGGGTTCAAGCCTCTCCCAGTTCAGAGACCCAGTGCTCAGGCCGCTAAATTGCGCTAAAAAGCCTGGGTGCCCCTTCTGTAGGTCTTGATGGGGCCCTGCAGTGTTTCCTCTTTAGGAACGAAATCTGCCATTATGTAAGTGCCTGTGGGCTGAGGCTTGGGAGGGCCAGCTAGTTCATTCATTTTCCTTTTTTGGTTCCTTGCACCATACATGGCTGCATATTCATTTTATTCTGTGCTGTCTCATATGTGTTCCCCCTTACCTTGATCTGTTTCTCTTTTGAGTGCCTCACATGTCTCCATGTTTGTTTGTGTTCTGTTTGCCCATGTGGCCAGACCATGCTGCCTGGGGTGTCTTGATGACATTATCGGGCTGCGCCGGCCATCTTTCTTATGGGCAAAAGCCCACTGTTGCTAGCAATGAGGGATGCAGTCCTGGGGGTGCTCTACCTGCTGATTTTTAGCAGGTAGTACACAAAAAAAAAAAATATATATATATATACTGCATTAATTTGTTTCTTTTACTTAAAAAAAAAAAAAAAGAGAGAGAAATGTGTATATATATATATATATATATATATATATATATTTATTTATTTATTTTGGTAAAAAAACATATTTTCTGTTTGTTATGGAGGCGTATATTCTTTCTCCTCTCTTTTTAATGTCAAAAGACCTTCTCCCTCTAATGCTATTTTCCTTTCTGGCTATCCTCATTTCAGCTGGCCGCCCTAGCTGTCCTAAAGCCATGAGTCAGTAACCGCTTATGCAAAAAGACCCTCGAATGCAAAGGTACGGGACCACAGTGTTGGTAAGTTTGCAGGAAAAGAGTGCCTCCTTATGCGGATTGCTTTGAGTGTGTTCAGCCCCGCATGCTCATGCTCTCAAAAATCAAGAGCCAGGGAAAGTCGGACGGTCTTCATAAGAGTGTAACTGCAGATTCCGCACCCAAGGGAAAAGGTTCCAAAGAAGACGTCTTATCGCCTCTTCCCAGAGCAATGCCAATGCCCCAGCAAGAATCCTGCAGGGCCTGTGGCACAGCGCTTGTAGCCAATAGGCTGGTGAGTAAAGACTGCCCGGAGGAGTTCGCAGTTAACAGGTAACACTAAATATCTTTATTAATTATGATGCAAGATGCTATTTTGGACTCACTTCAGTTCTGCCAGCCAGGTAGCCCCCTCCTAGTTGCTACTCTAGTCACTAGAAAAACAACCTGGCACCCTGGCATGTGGCGCTCAACCACTCACACCTCTGCCTCTGTGCAGTAGCCGTCTGAATTCAAGCCTCTCCCAGTGCGAAGACCCAGTGCTCGGGCTGCTAAATTGCGCTAAAAAGCCTGGGTGCCCCTTCTGTGGGTCTTGATGGGGCCCTGCAGTGTTTCCTCTTTAGGAACGAAATCTGCCATTATGTAAGTATCTGTGGGTTGAGGCTTGGGCTACCCTGGTGAGTAGGCAGCCTGCAGATAATAGCTCCTCTTCATCAGAGGAAGACCCGGAGCTTAATGTTTTTTCCTTTGTGGAACAGTAGATCCAGGTGGTTATGCAGGCCATTACATGGGTATAAAGACAAAGTCATATTTATGCTTTCTTCAAAACGGCAATTCCTTCTCCGTTTATGGAAGAAATTTAATCAAATGGATGGCAAAGTCCAGAGAAAGTTTCTTCTTTGATTGTCTATACAGGTTTTATCCTTGTCAGAGACCGGATATAGCATCACTGAAATCCATGCCCACAGTAAATGCGACTGTAGCCTAGTAACGAGGTGACCAACAGGGGTCTGCCGTCCGGCAGTTGCCCTTACCTGGGTGACTAGTGCTTTTTGGGTCCAGGAGATAGAGACAGCCGTTGGAGTGGAAATCCATAAGACCGCGCAATTGTCAGTTAAAGCGTCGCCATGACGAATCGCAAAAAATGGCCTGGTCATTAAGAGGATAAATCCTTTCGGGATTCGTGGTTAAAGGTAAATGAGAGATCTGAGGTCTTTTTGACCCCAGATCTCTCAATAAAGAGGACTTGTCATGCTCTATTCCTATTACAAAGGATTTTTACATTCCTTATAATAGGAATAAAAAGTGATAAAAAAAAAAAATTAAAAAGGGACAGTGTAAAAAAAAAAAAATTAAAAAGGGACAGTGTAAAAAAAAAAAGCACCCTGCCCCTCCACACATGAGGTATTGCCGCGTTAGAGTGAGAACAATAATTCTAACACTAGCCCTTGATAACTCTAAACAGGTAAGCTGTAAAACGTTTTAAAGCATCATCTATGGAGATTTCCACGAACCATACTTTGTTACCATTCCATGAGTGTGCGCAATTTTAAAGCATGACATGTTAGGTATCTTATTTACTCGGCATAACATCATCTTTCACATTATACAAAAAAATTGGGCTAACTTTATAGGTTTTGTTTTGCTTTTTTATTCATTTTTTTCCAAAAAAATTGCGTTTAAAAGGCCGCTGTGCAAATGCAATGTGACATAAAATATTGCAATGATTGCCAATTTATTCTCTTGGGCCTCTGCTAATAAAAAATATATAATGTTTAAGTAATTTTCTAGCAAAAAATATTAATTTAAACTTTTAAACAAAAAGTTCCAGAAAAGGCCTGGTCTTAAAGTGGTTAAAAAGGCAGCAGGAAGGGATCAGCATTGATGTCAATGAGGCTGAGTGGAGTGGTTTGCAGGCTCTGAGCAAGGTGAAGCCTATGGAAACTGAGATGCTGGTTGTTGAATCTCTGCGGCCTATCCAGCACCCTGATACAGAAACCATAAACTGAAGAAAGCTCTTTGAGTGGACTTGTTTCAGAAATAACAATAAAAGGACTGCTTGCTTTTATCCACTAGGCTGGCTGATGTTCCTGGGCATATATATATATGTAAGTGACTTTGAACTTGGCATGATTGTTGGTGCCAGGCAGGTTGCTCTGAGTATTTCAAAAACTGCTGATCTACTGGGATTTTCACACACAACCATCTCTCGGGTTTACTGAGAGTGGTCCGAAAAATAGAAAATATCCTGTGAGCAGCATTTGTGTGGACAAAAATGTCTTGTTCATGTCAGAGGTCAGAGGGGAATGGGCAGACTGGTTTGAGATGATAGAAAGGCAACAGTAACTCAAATAACTTGTTACAACCAAGGTATACAGAATACCATCTCTGAATGCATAACACATCAAACCTTCAAGCACATGGGCTACAGCAGCAGAAGAGCACACCAGGTGCCACTCCTGTCAGCGAAGAACAGGAAACTGAGGCCACAATTCACACAGGCCACCCCCCCCCCCCAAAAAAAAAAATTGGACAATGGAAGATTGGAAAAATGTTGCCTGGTCTGATGAGTTTCGATTTCATCTGCGACACAGAATTTGGTGTAAACAACA
>BLSH010214486.1:499433-516594 GCA_018402905.1 Glandirana rugosa | reverse complement strand
CGTAATAGGACGACCTTCCTCGGTAGTCTTCTACCCATGTGACGTCAGTATTTCCCTACCTGTACGAGTCGTTGTTATGAGTCCATCCGGCACCACAAATTTGCTACGAGTTAACCATGATTCCCCGGGTTTCACACGGTTCTTTTATGGGGGGTACCCCCCCCCCAAAAAAAAAATTGGACAGTGGAAGATTGGAAAAACGTTGCCTGGTCTGATGAGTTTCGATTTCATCTGCAACATTCAGATGGTGGGGTCAGAATTTGGTGTAAACAACATGAAAGCATGGATCCATCCTGCCTTGTATCAATGGTTCAGGCTGGTGTTGGTGTAATGTCATGGGGGGTATTTTCTTGGCACACTTTGGGCCCCTTAGTACCAATTGAGCATCGTTTAAACACCACGGCCTACCTGAGTATTGTTGCTGAGCATGTCCATCCCTTTATGACTGCAGTGTACCCATCTTCTGATGGCTCCTTCCAGCAGGATAATGCACCATGTCACAAAGCTCCAATCATCTCACCACCGGACAATGAGGTCACTGCACTCCAATGGCCTCTACACTCACCACATCTCATCCAATAGAGCACCTTTGGGATGTGGTGGAATGGAAGATCGGCATCATGGATGTGCAGCCGACAAATCTGCAGTAACTGCGTGATGTCACTATGGACCAAAATCTATGAAGAATGTTTCCAACACCTCGTTGAATCTATGCCATGTAGAATGAAGGCAGTCCTGAAGGAAAAAGGGGGTCCAGGCTGGTACTAGCAAGGTGTACCTAATAAAGTGGCCAGTAAGTAGATAGATTTTAATAGAGTAGCTACAGGAAAAATTCCCCTCTGTGTGAGCTATGTGCATTGCATGGCTTTGAAATAACTTGATCAAACAATCCTACCATCTGTTCCTTATATTAAAAAAAAAGTGTGTTTCTTCTGCTGTATTATGTGGATTCTGATACTGAATGGGAGCGACTACTGATTTAAAATGTTAAATTTAAATTAACTAGGCCTCTTGAGACAAGCTGCTCTGCCATTTTCGGGATTAACCCTTTGAGAGAAACTCACCAGCTGTGATATCGATTCACCAACCCTGCGATCTCCATCAGGCATTACCACGATTTTCAGTGCAGTTAATGGAGTCCAACTTGCGGGGCGACTTGACTGTAATAGAAGTCAATGCAAGTCGCCTGAAGTCTCCCCAGGAACCTTTTTCTAAGTCGGAGCGACTTGGGTCTCTCCTATCTGGGCAGACTGCCAAGCCTGAGATCATTGTTGATAAAAGAAGCAAAGCGATACAATGTTTCTAGTTATCCAAGGAATGTTCTCAGTGTATAGAAGAGTTTAGTTTAACCATTTAAAGACTAAATCGTTTCTGACATTTGTTGCTTACAAGTAAAAATCCTGTATTTCCTGCTGGAAAATTACTTAGAACCCCCAAACATTATATATATATATTTTTTTTAGCAGAGACCCTTGAGAATAAAATGGCGGTTGTTGCAATATTTTATGTTACACAGTGTTTGCGCAGCGGTCTTTCAAACGCAATTTTTTGGGAAAAATTACACTTTCAAAAAAAAAACTAAACAGTGCTGTTTGCCCAATATTTTTGTATATGTAAGATGTTACGCTGCGAGAATCGTGATCTTTATTCTAAGCAAAAAAATCATGATTCTCAATTTGGCCAGAATCGTGCAGCTCTACTATACTGTATATGCGTAGCGTTTATTTTGATCAAATAATTTGATCCCCCAAAAGTGGATGAGATGCAGATTGTACTGGACTGTTTTTCTGGGTTTGGAGAACATCTCATAATTTTTTATTCTACTCCTACTCCGCAGCCCCCGCTATGATCAACAGCACTCTATTAATACCAAACTTGACATCATGGAGGGCATTGTCTTACGGAACAATTTTGACAATTGCGGCACTACTTCTGATTTCCACCAAAGAGTCCTCAAGAGAATCGTTTGTAAGTCAGTCTGATAGTTGGGGTATAGTTCTGTTCAGGGGTGGGGGAAAACTTTAAAGGGTATTCTGAATGTTTTATTTGTAAAATGTTTTTTGCACTTACTGTTAAAAAGGAAGTAAACCCAGATTGAGTTTACTTCCTCTACATTCCCCTGTAAAGTAGAAGCATATTGGGCTACTATGCATCGCATAGTAGCTCATTATGTGCCACTTACCTGCAAACGAAGCCTACGACATCCAGCGCTGTCCCCTGTGCTGGCAACGTCCATCTTGAGCCTCTCTTCCTTCTGGGGCGGCAATCTCCGGCTCTGTGACTGGGCGGATTCGCGTGACTGACGTCACTCCCATGCATGCGCCCGGGAGCCGCCAGTCACGGTATGATCGCAGTAAAGAAACGGCACGGAGGCCGTTTCTTCACTGGGGATGTGCCGAAATGACGTCGGCACATCTAGAACACTGCATATCTCCTGAACCGTGAAGGTTTGGGAGATATGCAGGGCACCTACAGGTAAGCCTTATCATAGGCTTGCCTGTAGGTTAAAGTGGTTGTCACGAGTTGACAACCACTTTAATGTTTAAAATGTGTCCCCCCTTATTTCTAGCTCAGCACACCCCAGAATCCATTTGTTCAGGTAGCGGGGGAGGAGAGATGCGATACCTGTGTCCTCCTCTTCCTCAGAAGTGAAAGAGCAAGAGGAGGCTCAAGGTGACTCTGAGGAGCCTGGCCAAGATGGAGATCCACAGAACCAACCAATTTTGTCATGACTTTAAACAATGTCTGTGTAATCTTGAAGTCTTTGGACGCTGCAACTTGAAGTCTTACAGATATGAATGGTACACATTGGAAATCATGGGGTACGACTTGTCAAGCAACTTTGCAATCACAAGTCGCAGGACAAGTCGCACAAGGGTGAAAGGGGCCTTACACACATGCATGGAGAGGAGGAGGCATCCTCGCCTCATAAGCCACGTAAGTACAATTGTGCTATCCATGTCACACATACAGTATGGAGCAGAGACAGGAGGACACTTCTGCTCTTTACATTTATGTATAGCCAGAGTCTGGCACAAGAATTCCCCATTGGAATTCTCATCATGGAACAACAAGTTCCAGCATGTTTGAAAGTGAAGCGCCATTGATTTTCTGTGCCCACTCCAGATTGGCCTACTTCCAACTAGAGGGAGGAGGAGTTGTTAAAGAGGAACTCCAAAAAGAAATTAAAAGTCAGCAGCTAAACATATTGTAGCTACTGACTTTTAATATAAGGACACTTACCTATTCAGGGATCCAGAGATGTCCTCATCCGAACCAATTCTTTAATCTGCTTTAGGTGCAGGCTTCAGCATAACAAGTAAGGATGAGCTCGAGTGTGTTCGCAACTGCACGTGCCCGTGCCCGCCAGGAAGATTACACTGCCCCGCGCTAATCACAGGCAGTGAGACATTTCCCGATGTCTCACTGCCTGTGATTAGCGCGGCGCAGTGTAAACTTCCTGGCGAGCTCGGGCACGTGCAGTTGCGAACACACTCGAGCTCATCCTTAATAGCAAGTAAGGGGAACCAAAACCAAAAAAAGGTTTCCTACTGCACATGGGCAAGCCGTGTTGATGTGGGGAAGGAGGGGGGCCGAACTTCCTGCTCTGATCGGCGTGGCCATCTGAGCAGGAAGTGGGAGCTGATACCTGTCCAAATCAGGTACCCCCCAAAAAAAAAAAAAACTGCCACAAGTGGAAGGGGGGAGTGGTTTCAAACAAGTGGAGCTTCCCCTTTTGGGTGGAGCTCTGCTTTAAGCCAAGAATTGTGTATCCTTTCAGTAAGGAAACTACTATTCTATGGGAGCTATGTGGCCCAGAAGGAGGAGTGGAGGAAAATTCAGCGGGCTGCTCAGGGAGGATCAGGGCACTTGGCACCAGACCGGGAAAGGAAGCAGACATCCTAGGAGAGTGCTGCATTCTCAGGCACTCACCAATGCAGCCTATTCATCTGTATCCACGGCCATACAGAGCGAGTTCGCCTGTCATCTGTATCGACAGGGCAGGTTCGTTGGAGCTCAAACCACTAATCCATGAGGAGCCCCTCTGCCGGTGGTACCCACAGCTGAAGCGCAGGATTGGTGAGAGGGTTGCCCACCTACCAAACACTCTGCACCACAAAACAGAGACTCTATCTAACAAAGTTTGCCATCCCGTCCTTTAGACACTCCCATGCTTATGCTGCTTACCAGTGAGAAGTGCCATAGCACCTGCTCTGGGATTACCCTAATAGCTCAGAACCACTTAACTCCTCTCTGCACCTGTTGCTGACCTTTTCATTACTGTTAAGCCATGTTCAAGTTCCTCCTACCAGAACTCTTTATCAAGTCTGTATCCCCCCTACACTGATGGGGCAACAGAAAGCCGCTTTGTTAGTGCACCAATGAAAGGGACTAAACCACACTGGCAGAAATAACAATTTTTTTCTAATTTTTTTGGAGATTATTCCTCACTTGGACCTAGTAGATTCCCTCCAGGGCCCAAGGCAGCTTAGCCTTGAGGGGGTTTATACTATCCATTTCTGGCTGCCCTTGCATTACTCTAGGTGACTCAGCTTAAAGTATAACTAAAGGCAAAACTGTTTTTAGTTTTGGATAGAGTAGAGAGGGACTAGAACATTTGTCAGTTTTTATTGCTGTCTGTGCCCCCAAGGAGAATCATCCTCTCTATTTGTCCTGTTTACCATTAACATTGAAAGTAAAAAATCCATAGAAAAATAAAGGGGAAATCTTCCAACGGGACACTAAATCTGGTGACCTGGGGGCCCCCAAGAAATTCCTTTAATTAGCAAGGGTTTCCTCTCACTTCCTGTTTGGCTATGGGACAGGAAGTGAAGAGAAATCTCCACAATGGGACAGAGATGACAAAAAAAAAAATCTGATGGGTTATAACCCTCACTTACTCTATCCAACATGAAAAGAAAAGTTTTGCCCATAGTTCTACTTCTTATAAGCTGGTTGGTAAATACCTGGGCCCAGTTACTTGATGTGTTTCTTGCACACAACTCTGATATAGAAGTGCTCTGTGTAGGAGTATATTATCTTATCTTGGTCACAGTTTGTACTACCCTGCTTCATTTAACCAGTTTACAATCAATACAGACAGTGTTTACCTAATCTGCTCTTATTCATTCAATAGAGGGGGTGTGTTAGAGTGGTAAGGGCGGAGGCCCACTATCCGAAGAAACCATTACAATGGATATTGGTCAGATCAGTGAAGGATTAGGATGAGGCAAGGTTCCCCACTACGGGACTTTTTAGGCCTATACTTGTCTAATACAGCAGTCTTCTGTTGTAAGTGTGTTTGTGTGTGTGTGTGTATATATATATATATATATACATACACTAAATTTTATTGAGAACAATAGTTAAAATAAATCGGGCTGATATTATGAGGTATGAACAGCAAACAAGGTTATACATGAACCAATACTGTACACTGTTGATACAAGACAAGTTCTGATCCAACAATGGTCTGTACCATGGATCTTATCCCATCAGGGGTGTGGAACAGGTCAGACCGGAAACACTGCTAAAGGTAAACATACATTTGTAGTCACCAATATCACAGATTTGACCAGACAGATAACAATACAATAAACGTCTCTTTTCTTACATACTGTTCAATGTACAGATAACAGCCAAGAAATGTAACAACTTGTAGCAGTATCCATCCAAATACTAGAGGAGCAGTAAGGTCCTGTGTCCTCCACCTGGGAACATATAGAAAGAGAAGGGTGTGACCTGACACAACCGCCGTGATCAAACCTCCATCCCTATTAACATATAGGAACAAAATATTTTTGGCCATGGGACTTTAAATGAGGTTTGTCACGAAAAACTAGCAGAATAAATGGATATTTCAAATATAATTGTTTTTTTTATTTATACAATCAGAGTAGACATTTCATAATCATAAAAATACATGATTGAAATTCATGAATAAAATTGGTAAAGAGCCAACATGTAAGAAACACATAATCGAATATGTAAAATGATTTTGCACTGGTACAAAATGGTATATACATGAACAATGTCATTGAAAATATAAACAGTCACAAATCTCGACAGCTAAAAAACTTGACACGTTTCGTGGAGCTTGTCCACTTTTCAGGAGTATCGTACAAGAGTTCTATAGTTTATATAAAAAATAAGATAGTCAGAAAATAACCCAAAGGGGAAAACATTGAAAAAAATGGGTTATAAAGGGGACAACAAAGCCCCTATATATACTTACAAGGTAGGCTCAAAACTACAAACCCAGCATCTGAAAATGGGGGGATACGTGCATTCGGGCAACCAAAATACGTCCCCCCCGGGGGGGGGGGGGGTGAGGCGGAAAAAAACACCCCTGCCCAAGGAGACAAACACAACCCCAGGCTGATGTCCCAGTGTGATCCAGGTGGAATAAAAGTGCATCTACCCACTTTAATCTGTAATAAATAAGAATGTGTGAAAAAAAAAAAATATATATAATATATACATATACATACGTACATATATAGTTGTAAAAGGGCAATGTCTTAGATCGAGGTGTGAGTATATGTAGACAAGATAAATAACCCATATCCAAGAGAGCACATCAGGGTGTTATTGACAAAAACCACCAAAGGTTGGATAGAAAATTATGAACAAAATGAAAAAGAACCAAAGTCCATGATAAGTGGAAGTAAGAAGATAGCCAGGTAAGAAAACAAAGGTGAAAATAGCAGGGAAATTACCAAAATCTTACATGTCAGAAATATAGGAAGTCATATGATGTGCTTCAGTGCCTCTCTGATAAGCGTGATACTGGGACTGAACAGCTGACTGAGGCTTGGGTCTTATACCCGAGACTGAGGGCGGATGACTGCCAATGTCATGCCAGACGCCTATGCACGTGGGCAGTGGGGGTTTCAACCACATCCGGCACAGGCGCCGGAAATGGGAATACACCCGCCCACCTAAGGCATCAGGTGGAAATGGATTCTCCCGCATTGTACCGCCGATTGAAATTCATGAATAAAATTGGTAAAGAGTCAACATGTAAGAAACACATAATCGAATATGTAAAATGATTTTGCACTGGTACAAAATGGTATATACATGAACAATGTCATTGAAAATATAAACAGTCACAAATCTCTTGACAGCTAAAAAACTTGACGCGTTTCATGGAGCTTGTGCACTCTTCAGGAGTATCGTACAAGAGTTCTATAGTTTATATAAAAAATGGGAACAGAATGGTAGGGATAGCCCAGGAACAGGCCGGGGGACAGGCCGAAATTCTCATACAGGGTATCTAATGAAAAATAGTGTAGAAATATTGATAGTAGCATACTGACAGAAAAAAAAGGGGGTCATAGATTCCCCTATGGGGGTCTATAGGATGAGCAAGATGCAATAGTGCAAGCCTCGGCATCTAGGAATTTTTGTATACAGTGAAAAAACAGGCAATATAAAATTGCCAGTAAAACTAAATAGGTTTAGTGCAAGAAAAAAAATGTATAAGCTTGCATTATTAAAGGTGCGTCAGCATAAGTTTGTCCCATGCAGAATGAAAATCAACACTTTTCATTCTGCAGGGGGCAATCGTATGCTGAGCTCATATAGGGCCAGCATACGTTTGCCCCATGCAGAATGAAATGGACTCGTATAACAATTGAAGAAACATGGACACAAAAATAATTAACATGAATATGATCTTTTTATTAAAATAAATGATTAACCACTTACCAACCGGCCTCTTTTTTACATTTGGTGGTCACAAGCTAAAAACATTTTTTTTTTGCTAGAAAATTACTTAGAACCCCCAAACATTATATATTTTTTTTTCAAACACCCTAGAGAATAAAATGGCGATTGTTGCAATACTTTTTGTCACACGGTATTTGCGCACCAGTCTTTCAAGCGCGATTTTTTTGGAAAAATTTTACTTTTTTGAGTTAAAAAATAAGACAACAGTAAAGTTAGCTCAATTTTTTGTATATTGTGAAAGAGGATGCTATGCCAAGTAAATAGATAACATACATGACACTGTTGAAAATTGCGCGCAATGGCGACAAAGTCCGGTATTTAAAAAGTTCCATAGGCGACGCTTTAAAATTTTTTATCGGTTACCAGGTTAGAGGTGCAGAGGAGGTCTTTTGCTAGAATTATTGCTCACACTCTGGCGATTGCGGCGATACCTCACATGTGTGGTTTGAACATGATTTTCATATGCGGGCGCGACTTACGTATGCGTTTTCTTTGCTGCGCGAGCTCGCGGGGATGGTGGCGCTTTAACTTTTTTTCTTTTATTTATTTATTTATTTTTAACACTGTTCCTTTAAAAAAAAAAAATCTGATCACGTTTATTGCAAGGAATGTAAACATCCCTTGTGATAGTAATATATGGTGACAGGTACACTTTTTGAAGGGCTGGGGGGTCTAAAAGACCCCCATCCCTCCTTTGCACTTCACAGTATTCAGATCGCCAAAAACGGTGATTCTGAATACTGTCATTTTTTAAAAATTGGCGCCGTTAGCTGCCGAGTAAACCGGAAGTGACGTCGTGACGGCGCTTCCGGAATTTGCCGAAGGAGACCCGATCGGAGCCGATTACAGCTTCTGTCAGGTCTCCTTCCAGCCGGCGGCCGGTGGGACGGGAGGCCGGAGAAGAGCGGCGGAAGGCGGCGGGAGGGGGGGATGTCCCCTCCCGCCCCCTGGGATAACGAACGAGCGGCTCCCGAGCCGGATCAGCCTGGGATAGCCGACCACCTGCTCTAAAAAATTATATCGGGATATAGCCTGCAGCTGCAGGCTATGTCCCGGTAGAGCCGCCCACAGCCAGCCGCCGCCTATTTACGGCGCTGGTCGGGAAGTGGTTAAACACTAGAATAAAATATATTTTATGACAACATTTTTAAATGTGATCTTCTTGCCATGCCACCTCTCCATCCGGTGATACAAAAAAATGACGCAAATTGATTTCTGATGGTCATGATCCGTGCCGTTGTGTGAAGGTCCATGAATTGAACCCCATGGCTTGGATTGATGGACTCAGGTCCCACATTGCTCCTGTCATTGTTCCTTAGAAAATTGTGTAGAACACAGCATGCCAGGACCGCCGTTATTGTGTTTTCAACATCCAATTGCATGGAGGATAGCAAAACCCTCAATGTTGCTGTGCAGACACCAAACGCGCACTCAACCACGCACTGTGCACGACTGAGCCTATAATTGAAGATACTTTTTTCATGGCTGAGGCCAGAGCCACTATATGACCTCATCAGGGTTTCTGATAGTCCAAAGATTTGTAGTATGCTTTAATCACATGTTATAGTTTTTGCTTGTTAAGACTTTGCAGATTACAATAACTATTGGTAAGTTTATGGGATGTGATTGGCTCATATTATTGAGCCCATTCCCAATGCACTGTTTAGTTTGAATGCTTTGTGAGAAACGTGACATCACTACTGAATTACATGTATTTAATAATATCACCATTCCTCTACTGAGGAACCTGATTAGATAGATTTAAATCTTAACCACTTCAGCCCCGGAAGGATTTCCAGCTTTAGGACCGGAGCCCTTTTTGCGATTCGGCGCTGCGTCGCTTTAACTGACAATTGCGCGGTCGTACGACGTTGTACCCAAACGAAATTTGCGTCCTTTTTTTCCCACAAATAGAGCTTTCTTTTGGTGGTATTTGATCCCCTCTGCGTCATTTCTGATCGCCGCTATAAACAAAAGAAGAGCGACAATTTTGCAAAAAAACCCAAATTTCTTTTGCTAAAATACAAATCCAAAAAAAAAATATAAAAAAACATTTTTTTTCACCGTTTTTGGCCGATTTATATTCTTCCTCATATTTGCAATAAAAAAAATCGCAATCGGCGTTTATTGATTGGTTTGCGCAAAAGTGGTCGCGTTTACGGATGATGAGAATTCATTTTTGGGGTTTTTATTTATTTTTTACTAGTAATGGCGGCGATCTGCGATTTTTAGCGGTACTGCGATATTTCAGCGGACATGTCGGAGCATTTTGACACTTTTTTGGGACCATTGGCATTTATATAGCGATCAGTGCTATAAAAATGCACTGATTACTGTGTAAATGCCATTGGCAGTGAAGGGGTTAACCTGCAGGGAGCGCTCTAAGGGTTAACTATGTTCCCTGGGCATGTTCTAACTGTGGGGGGACTGCCCTAGCTGGGGAAGGGAAGTGGTCACAGCCTTCGTATACAGGAAGGCTGTGATCACAGCCCTTCCCCCTTCACAGAACGGAGGTCCGTGTTTACATACACGGACCTCCGTTCCTTCACTCCGGGGGGGCCATCACAGGTAGCCGGCGGCAATCGAAGCCGCCGCACCCGCTCCCTGGCCCTCCCCGAACACAGTGAGCGCGCGGGCGCGCCTCCGGCGGCACGCGCGCGCTCACTAGGTGCGATCTCGTGGCCGCCGTCATATGACGGCGATCCGCGTTACAGAGCCACTTTGCCGCCGTCAATTGCTGATCGGCGGTCTGCAAGTGGTTAAGAATGTTACAATTCCAAATTTTTAAAGAAAATTAAGCTTAGAATAATGTTTTAAAGCGGTTGTTTACCCAAGGGAAAAAAAATCCCAAAAAAAACAATAACCTGCAAGGCAAAGGCATAATGAGCTAGTATGCACCGCATACTATCCCATTATGAAATACTCACCTTAGTCCCTGCAGAGGTAGCAGACATCTTTGCAGTGTGGCTTCTTCCGGGTTCGCGGCTCCGAAGCTGTGAGTGGCCGGAGCCGCGAGACGTCACTCGTGCACATGTGCGATGGAGCCTGTCTTTCCGGCAGGGTCCGGCGTTATGCGCTGGGCCTTCGCCGGGCCATGCACTGTGACGTCAGCGGCTGCATTGCAAGTGGAATATCTCCTAAACCGTACAGGTTTAGGAGATATTCATTTTACCTACAGGTAAGCCTTACCTTACCTGTAGGTAAAAAACACTTCACTTTAACGTAGGTGTAGAGTTACGCCTTAAAATAATGTCTTTATTTGTTTAATATATTTTGTGAAATTGGGAAGTTAGCTTGGCTCAGTTTATGTACTGCTTATGTAACTACTTAAAGTGATAACTGCTTATATGTATACATGCAAATGCTAACTTATTAGGTAGAGTTATTAATGGGACCCTAAGAATCCCAGATGAGAAGCTTGAGACCATCCCGGAATTTCTGATATTTAGGCGGGTAAAGTAAGCCTTTGCTTACATTTGAATTATCAGACTTTCTTGATTGGTAAAGCATTTTCGGGACAAAGAGTGCCTATTTTATTCTCCTTATTCTAGCTATATTGCATGCGGTTTATATGTTATGTTGTCACTGTCTGCTGTCCATCGCAGTGTTATAGATACAGAAAAAAAAAAAGAAAGAATGGTGCTGTTCACAAGTTGTATGAAGCACACATCTGCTGTAATAATAGTGTAGAGACAAGAGTATATAGGTACATGTCATGTATGAACTGGAGCTGTGGTTCAGCCTATACTGAGCCCCTAGTTATGGGGTTAGACTGGATTGGGACCCACTTAGGGTAACTGAGTTACCAAGGTCCACAGGGACTAGAAAATAATGTATATTAAATAATTAGAGAAAGAGCTATGTGAGCAGGATGGATCATGGGTGACAGGCAAAATAGTAGACATAAATGGAAGCGTTAAGTAGTTTATTTGAATTTCGGTTCAAGCACTACATCTATTAAGTCTAAAACATGAGAAAGAGCCCAAACAGAGAAATGAGGGTGGAAATATATAGGAATCACATAATTTTTAGCCTTGGCCCAAACAGAAGTTTTATATGTTGTCAGAGAAGGAAGATTAGAAGAGCATTATGGGTGCCCATTTAATTATAGAAGATAGAGTTACATTTTTTTTTTTTACAATAGATGGCATGAAAGAGATATTAGAACAAAATAAGGAAAGCAGATTTTAGAGAGGTAAGAGTAACTTAAAATAGGGACATTTTGGAAAGAGTTAGTGATTTTAGAGAGATAATTGTGTATGTGTGTGAATGCTGGAACCTTTAGTCCCACATCATGTGTGCCCTGTGCAGCTGTGACCCCCTCCCTTTTCTCTTTCTCATGAAAGAATGTGCTGGATGAGACATGAGTCTGTGGTGTAGTGATAAGCTGGAAGGACACCCATGCTAGTTTTTGTTTTTTAGACAAAACATTAATAACAAAATGTGCAGAGTTAATTGATCTAATGATAAACAATGTGATCACAATTATTTTTAAATGATTTTCCAACATTGTAAAATGAAGGTTACATTTAAACATGTATTATATCCTTTGATGATGGAAACAGTGCATTTAAAAAAATGAAATTAAGTCAAACGTCCTCCTTACGGGAAATATATCTGTGGAGTATTATGAGCCGCTGCTGATGTTTGTGCTACTATTCTGGCAAAATATGCTCACTCCTAGGCAGCGACGTCGCTATTGGATACATCCCATCCTACAAACGCACTCAGAAAGGGGACAATTTGCGTCTCTGTATAATGATCTGAGAGAGCACCCTGGCAAGTTCAGAAACTACACAAGGATGAGCATGTCAACGTAAGTAACACCGTCCTAGTCCCACTAGTTCCACCAGTAACAAACCACCAATTCTTAAGCCCAGTCCCAGTACTCCCAAACCATCAACCCTAACCCTAAACCCAGTCCCACTACTCCCAAACCACCAACCCTAACCCTAATCCCAGTCCCGCTACTCCCAAACCACCAACCATCACCCTAATCCCAGTCCCACTACTCCCAAACCATCGACCCTAACCCTAATCCCAGTCCCACTACTCCCAAGCCACCAGCCATAACCCTAATCCTAGTCTCACTACTCCCAAACCACTGACCCTAACCCTAATCCCAGTCCCACTATTCCCAAACCACCAACCCTAACCCTAATCCCAGTCCCGCTACTCCCAAACCACCAACCCTAACCCTAATCCCAGTCCCACTACTCCCAAACCACCAACCCTAACCCTAATCCCAGTCTCACTACTCCCAAACCACCAACCCTAACCCTAATCCCAGTTCCGCTACTCCCAAACCACCAACCCTAACCCTAATCCCAGTCCCGCTGCTCCCAAATCACCAACCCTAACCCTAATCCCAGTCCTGCTACTCCAAATCCACCAACCCTAACCCTAAATCAAGTCCCGCTACTCCCAAACCACCAACCCTAACCCTAATCTAAGTCCCACTACTCCCAAACCACCAACCCTAACCCTAATCTCAGTCCCACTACTCCCAAACCACCAACCCTAATCCCAGTCCCACTACTCCCAGACCACCATCACTAACCCTAATCCCAGTCCCGCTACTCCCAAACCACCAACCCAAACCCTAATCCCAGTCCCACTACTCCCAAACCACCAACCCTAACCCTAATCTCAGTATCAGCTGTTCCAAACTGTCCCAAATAATCCCAGGACTAATAGTCATTCATACACACATTTTTTATATTCCAGATTTGACATTCTACTTGAGATGTTGACCCCAGAATTGACAAGACAGGATACCAATTGCAGGCTCACAGTATCACTGTGTGAGCGTTTGCTCATTACTCTACGGTAGATACTAATTGATCCATGCACAATAACTGTTCTAAACTTTATACAGGTGGTCCTACTTACAAATGGAGGGAGACAACAGGAAGTGAGAGGAAATCTACCCCTAGGAAAAGAAATTCACTCCTGTAAGAGTTATTATGGGAAAAAAGTGTCTCCACTGAAGCTTTATCACAAATCCTTGTTCCACAACAACCTAAAATTTTCAAAATCCAATTATCATTGGGTCAGGAAGTGAGGTGAAATCTTCTGAACAGAAATAAACAGAAATAAACAGCAACACAAAAGTTACAGGGGTGTTAGCCTTACCCTATGCTATCCAAAAAGCTTAAAAATATTTGTTTTGGCTGGAGCTACACTTACAAAATGTACCTGTTCCGACTTACAAACAAATTTGACTTAAGAACAAACCTACAGACCCTATCTTGTTTGTAACCCGGGGACCGACTGTAATAAAAACAATGACAACAATGTTCGAAACAAAATACAGTCAGGTCCATAAATATTGGGACATCGACACAATTCTAATGTTTTTGGCTCTATACACCACCACAATAGATTTGAAATGAAACGAACAAGATGAAGAATTTCAGCTTTAATTTGAGGGTATTTACATCCAAATCAGGTGAATGGTGTAGGAATTACAACAGTTTGTATATGTTCTTCCCACTTTTTAAGGGGCCAAAAGTAATGGGACAATTGGCTGCTCAGCTGTTCCATGGCCAGGTGTGTGTTATTCCGTCATTATCCCATTTACAAGGAGCAGATACAAGGTCCAGAGTTCATTTCAAGTGTGCTATTTGCATTTGGAATCTGTTGCTGTCAATTCTCAATATGAGATTCAAAGAGCTGTCACTATCAGTGAAGCAAGCCATCATTAGGCTGAAAAAACAAAACAAACCCATCAGAGAGATAGCAAAAACATTAGGTGTGGCCAAATCAACTGTTTGGAACATTAACAAAACCATGTCATATTAGATAGCTGCTTGTAGGACAGAGAAAGAGAAAAGAAAGGATGGGAGAAAGGAGGGGGAGGAGGGGTAAGGGAGTCCACGGGGATGGCTGTGCCGCCTGCTCAGCTTCAGGTTCTTGAGTTATATGTAGTTCACCATGCCAATAGGGCTTCTTGTTGAAACAAGCAGGGCAAGTAGAGCTCAATGCAGGGTTTCCAGGTATGTTCGAACCTAGGGAGCTGGTCTCTTTCAATAGCTTCTGCTTTAGCATGTATCATATATTTAGTTACTCTGTGTTTGGTTTCTGCAACCATTAGGGAGGGTGATTTCCATGCCTTGGCTATGGTTTGTTTGGCGGCTGTGAATAGTTGAGCAAGTCCACCAAGTGCGATAATAGGTGCCCAAGTCAGAGCATCCTCTAAAACTTTGGGACGCGTAGGATGGAACAAATTTAGCGATCCTTGAGGGTACTAAGTAACATCTAGTTAGTACTTTGTAATTAGTTGTCATCACCTGGATATTGGGTGAGGATGATTGCAGCCCAGTCATCTGTGTCAAGAGTGCGACCAAAGTCGTTCTCCCACTTCTGGACATATTGTGGTTTACCTGCCCACACACTAGTTAGGAGGAGGGAATAACGGGTGCAGATGATGCCTTTCGCGTGTGGGTCCTGTTTGCATGTGTTTTCGAATGCAGAGAGGTGATTGAGGGGGGCATTATTGTGTACAAGTTGTGTATAGAAGTTTTTAATTTGGAGATATCGGAATATCTCGGATTGTGGCAAGTTGGAGCTTTGGGAGCCGGGAATGTAAGGAAGGAGGAGGAAATTACTAAGTTATGCAATCTGAGGAGTTCTAGGGAGGCCCAGAGGTGAAATGCCCTAGGTGATTCCCAGGCTGGGTAGAAGGCCGGATTCCTGAGGAATGAGAGGAGGGGATTGTGGGGGGACTGAAGGTTATGTTTTAATTTCACTTCGTCCCAGAGGGAGATGAAATGTTTAGTAAATGGGTTACGCACATTTGAGCGGTCACCCGGGTGAAGCCATAACAAATTGGAGACAGATATAGGATCACTTTCTACCGATTCAATTGTCACCCATAAACTGATTTCTCGAGTGGAATGATATTTGGGTAGACTTGCTAGGGGTGCATTTATGGTATACTGAGACAAAGGGATTTCTCGAGTGGAATGATATTTGGGTAGACTTGCTAGGTGTGCATTTATGGTATACTGAGAAATTAGGCTTGCCTAATCCATCACTTATTTTAGGGAGGTAACGTGTGAGTCTGGGGACCCTAGGCTTGATAGTAGCACCCCAAATTAACTTTGATATCCTTACTTGCAGGTTTCATAGATAATATGTCGGGACTGGAATTGGCAGGACTCTGAAGAGATATAGGAGTTTGGGCAAAATGCACATTTTAACAACTGTTATTTTCCCTAGCCATGATATGGGGAGTGGGGACCAGTGCATCATGAGGTTCGTAACCAGTCTTAGCATTGCCGGGTAGTTGTACGAAAAAAGTTGTGTTAAGTCAGTAGTCAGATGAATTCCCAGGTATGGGATTGAATTTGATGCCCATGCGAATGGGAGGGCCACACGTGCTGAGTCTAGTTTGGTGGGTGTAAGAGATATGTTTAATGCCATTGAATTTTGTGTGTTAACCACTAGACCTGAAACAGTTGCAAATCTATTGAGAATGGGTAAAAGGTTGGGGCCAGAGGTTAGTGGGTGTCCTTGCTTGGGTCACCTGCTGGTGGCAGTGTTTGGAAAACTAAATGGTGTAGTTCTGGTGGCCACCAGCGGGAGTCTCCCAGGAGATTGAGCTTACAGGTCATTAAGCTGCACCTGATGGGTCTGCTGGGTCCATATAAGCCCGCCTTGCTCCCTGTCCCAGTGCTTCGGTATTTTCCCTGCAAGCTGTGTCCATGCCTGAACCTGACCTGCTCTGATCCCTGATCTGTGATCCAGACCCAGAGACTTGATTCCTGTACCTGCTCCCTTGCTCTCCTTCTGCTCCCAGTACCTGGCTCCCTGTTCCCCTTATCTGGTATCCCTGGTTGCTTATTGTATATGTGTGTGTTTTCTTCACTTGTATTTAGTTAGTCAGATAGGTGTTTATTTTGGGGTTTGGTGTGTTTTCATCTTTTACTTGCTCATTTATGTTTGCTGGTGTTTGGTGTTGGAAGTGTGCTATTTGTCTAATAAATATATTGATATTTTCACCTTACACCTAGTCCTGATTAGAGTTGAGCGAACACCTGGAAGTTCGGGTTCTGCTGGTCCGTCCGAACTTCGGGACAAAGTCCGGGTCCGGGTCCGGACGGAACCCGAACGATCGCACGGACAACGAACCCCATTGAAATCAATGGGGACCCGAACTTTTAGGCACAAAAATGGCTGTAGGAAAGTCCTGGAAAGCCCCAGAGGGCTGCAAAAGGAAGTAAAATGGGGGTAAGGGTAGGGCAAGTGCCCTACAAAAAAATGGGGACAGGGAAATAACTGTAAATATTTTTAAAAAAATAAAAACATAAAAAAAGCAAAAATGGAGGTGAATGTGGATCATCTTCAAACTGTGTCTGAAAAGTATTAATTAACGGTAGAAGCCATATAACTGTTCTAAAATCATCTTCAAACTAGGGCAAGT
>BLSH010214486.1:435927-460420 GCA_018402905.1 Glandirana rugosa | reverse complement strand
CAAAAAAAAAAAAAAAAAAAAAAAAAAAAAAAGAAAAACGGATTCCCATACTTCTCTTTTGAATAAAATTCTTTATTTCAAGGTTTTTCAGTACATATACTCAATAAAAAGGGAAACTGTAACAGATACTTTAAACAGCAGGGACAGTGGTTTCAAATACGTACATATACATAGTGCATTCATTGTTGTAATAAATTAGTGAGGGTAGGGTGCTCTCTATTAAACCTATACCCCCCCCACCCCAAAAAAAAAAAGTTCTGACTATACTCTATATAAACTTTAAACTTCAGCACACATCACTTCCTTTATTAAGATAAGTTATGTGGGTTGCATAAAGTATGCAAAAAAAAAAAAAAATCATCTGTATTTATTCCCCAAAATTCCACTATGTGTTAAACCTGCTTCTAACCATTAATCCTTGATCCTATTGATACGTTATAACAAAAAGTCTCAATTTAGTAGGGCTATTCTAAATATCTTCACAGTGTTTATGGGTACAATACGGAGTAGTTAGGCAAAAGATTTGTAAAGCGCTTTAAAACATTCCTCCGCTTTAGACCAATCCCACTGAAAGAACTCATTGGTAAGGTCCATTATAAGAATAGCCAGTGGACAAGACTACGGTGTTGCAAAAAAAAAAAAGTGTGCAAAATGTTTGCTAAAAAAGGACAATTTCCATGACAACTCAACCAATGAAATACTTCAAACAAGGTCCATACGTTTCCATAAGAACAGGTTTTTCTCCTTTGAAACCTCAAGGTCTTTTGACAGGTTAGCCATTCATGTGCTTGGTACAGAAAAGTCTTGTGTTTCAGCCAGCAGAAAATATTGTAGACCTTCTAGGCCATGCTATATAGTTCCAGCAGACTGGCAGCAGAGTGCATCCGGTAAAAAATTCCAAAGGGAAGGCAAACATTGGTAATTATGGCCCACATAGAAAATCCATAAAAATCCACCTCCAGTCCTGTGTCAAACCTGATCCGAGCTCCAAAGGCTGGCATAATCCAGAACTGTGGGACAAGAATAACAGGTATGTCAATAAATAACTGGGCTCTATAGGCAATGGCTGCTATAAAATGTCATATATGGTCATATTATCATGACGGCAAGTCTGCACGTTTGTTCTCAAAGAATATTACTACTTTAACATAAACTAGGTGAATAAAAAAAATAAACTATTCCCAATTTAGAACCAAAATACCGACTACCCATCTCCTATGTATACCAAGTCTTACTCTTGGTTGGTATCTTTTTCTCCTGTATTATAAAGTATCCACTGATGTATATCCTATGTTTCACCACCAATAAAATATTTGAAAAGAGAAAAAAAAAAAAAAAAAAGAACCAAAATACCCTAATATATTCTCATCTCATTAACATTCTACTCTTGAAGGGAATGGTCTTCCGTCTTTTGGGATGGTGGTGATGATAGTGGAATAGTTAGTAGGATTATGTCAATAAATAACGCTGCTCTATAAGGTATGACTGCTATAAAAAGTTGTATATGGTAATTTTAGCATGATAGCAGGTCTTAGGGCTGGTTCACACATAGGAGACTTGCGATCCGTCTTGTGTCGCCCCCAAGGTCGCTTGATATCAGAAATCTCATTGAAGTGAATGGGAGCCATCTTAATGTTCACTACTGAAGTCGTTTCAACTTCAGAAAAGGTTTTTGTACTACTTCAAGGCGACTTCTATCTGACTTGTACCCATAGAATCCAATAGAAGTTGCCTCCATGTTGGATCCCCATCTATATTGAAGTGACTTTACAGGAAAAAGAAAATAATTTACCCAGGTAAAAGGAATGATGTCAGAAGAGCTATATTCTCTGATTGGCCACAACAAAGTGACCTGGCATGGAGGTTCGCTTTAAGTCACATTGTAAGTCGCCCAAAGTCACACTGAAATCGCCTTGGAGTCGCATTCAAATCGCCTAGCAAAGTCGCTCCTGAAATCAGATCGCCTATGTGTGAACCGGCCCTGATAGTTTGTTCTCAAAGAATATTACTTCAATGTGCACTAGGAGAATAAAAAAATAAAATACTTTATACCCAATACTGTATATCCCTGGTTCCCAACCTGCAGCCCTTTGGGGTATGTTGTGTGGCCCTCAGACCCCAGAAGTCGGTAGTGGGAACATGGACTAGAATAATACCACTGATCTCTACTGGTCTCGTAACACGTTCCCAGTTTCAGATGGTCTTCTGCAGCATATCCTCAGCCAAAAATGTTAGGGGCCACATTTAAGGCCCCATTCAGCTCATAAGTTGCCAACCACTGCTGTATATTCTTCTCATTAACATTCCTCTCGAACAGAATGGTCTTCTATCTTTTGGGATGGTGGTAATGATAGGGGAGCAGTTAGGATTACATAAGAAAACGTTCCTAGAATACTTTCATCAGTGTTTTTCCTTCACTGTAACGTGGAGGTGTATTGGGTCTACTGGGGATATTTTCCCTTGCCCCATCACTACAGTTCAAGAAATAGGGGGCCCTAGGACAAGAAGGCACAAACAGCAATAAAAACATTGTTAGTTCTAATCCTTCCCCACTCTACTAACAGGGTGTTTTTGTCACAGTTCTTATCAGAGTTTTTCTATTACCATGTGCCCTGATAAAAGTGAGGGGATCTTACTCTAATAGAGATACAGACTGTAAAGGCTTTAACCACTTGCCACCCACCCACCGTCATATGACGGCGCCCCAGAACGGCCACTCTGGCATGCAACGATATGAAGCCACTGATCCCAACCTCTATATAGAGCCGATGACGGCTCTTTAACCATGTGACATAAAAGGTAAGGGGCAAAAATTGGTGCTTTTCCTGACTCACCTGAGCAATCGCTGACTGGGAGAAGAAAATCGCCTGCCGCCGGAACGAGATACCAGAGATTTCCGAAGGACAGATGGCCCTCGGTCATCTCTATGGCTCTCTGAGGCCCGGACGCACATCATGACGTCACGTCCGGGTCTCCGAAGTAAACAATGCCAGTTAAAGGAGAAGGAAAGGCTGAGATCATCCGTTTTTTTTTTTTTTTCTGATCTCAGCCTTTCCAGTCTAGAGACCCTGCATCTCTCCATAAAGAGGACCTGTCACACACTTTTCCCATTACAAGGGATGTTTACATTCCTTGTAATAGGAATAAAAGTTATCAAAAAAGAAATTAAAGTGAAAGTGTAAAAATAAAAAAAAATAAAGTAAAATAAGAAATAAAAAAAAAAACAAAAAATGTCCAAACCACACGTGAGGTATCGCCACGTGCGTTAGAGTGAGAGCAATAATTCTAGCCCAAGACCTCCTCTAACTCAAAACACCTAACCTGTAAAAAATTTTAAAGCATCCCCTATGGTGATTAAGTACCAAAGTTCGGCGCCATTCCACAAGTTTGCGCAATTTTAAAATGTGACATGTTGGGTATCTATTTGCTCGGAGTAACATCTTTCACATTATGAAAAAAAAATGGGGCTACTGTTTTGTTTTAATTCATGAAACTGTTTTTTTTCCAAAAAAAAGGCGTTCAAAAAAAAAAAAAAAAAAAAAAAAATTGCTGCGCAAATACCACATGACATAAAAAGTTGCAACAACCGCCATTTTAATCTGTGCCCTGATTACATTAGAGCCCTGGCAGTGCCACCAATCAGTGCTCAGTGACACCAATTAGTGCCCATCAGTGACCCCAATCAGTGCCGCCTATCAGTGCCCACCAGTGCTACCCCTCAGTGATGCATATTAATGCCTTATCAGTGCCACCTCATCAGTGCAGCCAATCAGTGCCCATTAGTGAAGGAGAAAAATTACTTATTTACAAAACTTGTTGACAAACTAAAGAAACTTTTTTTTCCAAAATGTTTGGTCTTTTCTTTTTTTATTTAGTAAAAAATTAAAAAAAAAAAAAAAAAAAAACACACAGCAGTGATTAAAGAGGAACTGCAGTCTGCTCACATAATTTGTAATAAAAACATCTTTGCCATTCTGAAGCTTCCCTCCAACCACTTTTGCATATTTTACATATACTGTGATACTGTACTTGCCAAATATGCTGCATAAATCTCCCTCCACAAAGTCTGGCTGCAGCCATTTTAACTGTGGGCAGCTGAAGCCACTACCTGTTCACTTCCTGGATATCTGTGCTGCTGGCTACCAAGTATGTACTTCTTGGTCTCGTGCCTGTGCAGTAAGCAAACTGAGGTGCACATTGTGGTTTATAAGTTGATTAGGAATGGCAGCTTCTGTGGAAGTTCATGCCCTGTATGGCAAAGTATCAACAACATGTAACACAGAAACAGCAGAGGAAAAAACGTACATACTATGCTTGTTCAACCAGGAAATCAGCAAACAAAAGTATTTGATATTTTACCATGATGTAACTGCATTTCTCATCCAAACTGCAAACACTGAGAAGACCAGCCTCAGCTGCTGCAGTCCTGTCACAGGATCTTTTCACACACCCAAATCCTCGGTGTCAGGGAACTGCAGACAGCTGCCTGGAGGCGGGGCCCAAGCCGGGAGAAATAATCTCCTATGCAAATGAGATAAGGAATGTGAACTTATCTAGGGGAGATTGTGCAGACTGGCCTGGGGTGTAATAAGTGTATAGGGCTGAAATCTCCACCAAAAGAAAGCTCTATTTATGTGAAGGAAATTATTATAAAATATAAGGGTACAGTGTTGCATGACTGCGCAATTGTCATTCAAAGTGCAACGGCGCTGGGCAGGAAGGGGGTGAAAGTGTCCTGTATTGAAGTAGTTAAATCATAACTCCAGCCAAAAACCCAGATTTGGTATTCAATCCAGGAATTTCAGATTTAATCCACAGGATTTCCTCAGCAGTGCTTTTCTTCTGCCACTAGATGTCCTCAGTCTGATGGCCAGCATCATTCAGGCCTCTTTCTCTCAGCCCAAGTCACCCTGGACCCACCCCACCCCACACCTTTTTATAGGCCATCAGTTTAGACTGAACCAGCTGATATTAATTTGCATTGACAGATGGCAGGATTGCTTTCTAATTACTGATAGATTTCAACTGGTGTCTTGGCTTCCCATGTCTTTTTGCACCTCCCTTTCTACATGTGTTCAATACTTTTTCCCTGTGTCATTCCATTTTATTTACACATAACTTAATTTCGGAACTTCGTTTTGGTTTCTTTGCATGTATGGAGTGCATGGGTTGTTACAGTCATGTCAATATCACCTTTAAAAATAGATTTACCTAGAAAAATGGTGACATGTTCAATACTCATTTTACCTGCTGTATCTCATGACAGGAATTATCTAGTATTTTTTTCTGAACAGCAATGTAAAAAGACAGAACCTTGTGTAAGGAGGTCCCATAGTAAAACTTTTTTGCCTCAATTTTCACCTGTTGATCTTGCCTTTAACCCCTTCCACACCACGCACAGTATATTTACTGCGGCAGCGTGGACGTAAATAGACAGCGATTTGCGGAGTTGCCGCTAGGGGGAGCGTGCCCGATGTCCGTTGGCGAGCCGCGATGAGCAGCCAGAGCAAAAGAATGGGGAACCGCCGATGTAAACACTCCACTGTCAGTGGGGATATAAGATCTACTGATCCCTGTCACTGGGATCAGATCTCTTATGCCCATAACAGCCCAGCCCCCCCACAGTGAGAACACGCCTAGGGAACCCAGTTAACCCTTTCACTACCCCCTGCAGGTTAACCCCTTCACTGCCAATGACATTTATACAGTAATCAGTGGACATTTAAATTTCTCATCGCTGTATAAATGTCATTGGTCCCAAAAAAGTGTCAAAATGATCCGACATGTCCGCTGCAATATCGCTGTACCGCTAAAAATCGCAGATTGCCGCCATTACTAGTAAACAAACAAAAAAAAAATTAAAACCCCAGAAATGAATTCTCATCATCCATAAAAGCGGCAACTTTTGCGCAAACAAATCAATAAACGCCAATTGCGATTTTTTTTACCAAAAAGGAAGAATATAAATCGGCCAAAACCGATGAAAAAAAATGTTTTTTTTTAATATTTTTTTTTTGGATTTGTATTTTAGCAAAGAGTAAGAAACTTTTTTTTTTTTGCAAAATCGTCGCTCTTTTTTTGTTTATAGCGGCGATCAGAAATGATGCAGAGGTGATCAAATAAAACCAAAAGAAAGCTCTATTTGTGGGGGAAAAAAGGACGCAATTTTGTTTGGTTACAACGTCGCACTACCGCGCAATTGTCAGTTAAAGCGACGCAGTGCCGAATCGTAAAAAGTGCTCTGGTCCTACAGTGGGAAATCCTTCCGGGGGTGAACTAGTTAACACACCTCCTGCCCCCACTCTGGATGAAGGGGCACAGTAGACACCTTCGGACAGCAGAATTCTGGGGGAAAAGAGTGTTAGATGTACTATCAGATTTAGATACACTAACAGACTGAATCCATACTCCAGCTCAAACAACAATTACAACGGTTTTCTTCTTTTGGGATAAAGGTTTTACATAAATAAAAAGATAACCATTGTAAGCACCCCTATCAGTGGTAAATTGTTTGAATGCTCACCGCTACATTTGCAGGAGCGTTTGTTCCGTTGAAAAACAATAGACTTACTGGCAGGATCACCAGGTGAAAATAAAGGAAATAAAGCAAGACCAAAAGGATAGCAGGTGTTCTAGTATAGAGACACTTGTATGTGATTTGGACTTTATGGGCACAACATGAGACATGTATCAAATTCATTAAAATATAAATGTATTCAAGAAAAATTTCTAACACATGAGACATTAAAAGACCTGTACCGAGTCTAGCCCAAGACGTAATTTAGGAATATGTTGTATGTACCTTACATTAGAATGAAGACAAGAAAATGCTGTATTGTGATACACATAGCAGATACGTGAGTACATGTATTTTTTGTCAGATCTGTGGTCAAAGTGTTTCACAGATAGCTTCTTCAGGACTATATCATGTTAGGCATGCAGGCAACATTCTCTTAAAACAAATTTCACATTAGAAAACTATTTTGTCATTATTTTTCATCAATATACTGTTTAATAACCAGATATAATAATGCCACAAAGTAACTTAACATGGCTTACATAAGGTGGCATTTGTCCAGTCCCTAATAGCAGGAGTCTGGGGGATGGACACAGGAGTTCAAGTAGACCAAACCAGAGTATGTGTGGAAGAGAGTGATCTCAAGGTGTAATACAAGTGAATTGATATTCATGTATAAGTTAATATATTTAGGTCTGGCTATATTACATCCTTTCAGATTATATGCTCAGCCCTTCTGGAGATTATTGATGCTGCCATGACTATCCATAAAATAACTTGTCTGAACTGACATATAGTCCAATATCCATCTATCAATTCACATGTATTACCCCTTGAGTAAATCCCCCCTTTTCATTCTTGAATTTTAAAGTGGAGAAGGATGCCTTTATGGTATAAACATTGATGTGAAATGCCTTATATTCAAACAGATAAATCGATCACTCTTCTACACATACTCTGGTTTGATCTACTTGAACCCCTGTGTACACCCCCAGACTCCTGCCATCAGGGAATGGACAAACGCCGCCCTATCTAAGCCATTTTTATTAAACAGTATATTGATGAAAGATTATGACAAAATAGTTTTTCGAATATGAAATGTTTGAGAATGTTGCCTGCATGCCTACAATTATATGGTCCTGAAAAAGCTATCTGCGAAATGCGTTGACCACAGATCTGACAAGAATACATGTATTCATGTATCTGAGATAAATATATCACAATATATAATTTTCTTGTCTTTATTCTAATGTAAGGTGCATACAACATATAGCCAAATTGCTTCTTGGGCTAGGCTCGGTACAGGGCCTACCCCTTCTTTTAATGCCTCATGTTTTAGAAATTTTTCTTGAATACATTTTTGATACATGTCTCATGTTGTGCCCATAAAGACCACATCGCATACAGGTGTCTATACTAGAACACCTGCTATCCTTTGGTCTTGATCTGTTTAGGATGTTGGCACGCTCAGGAAAGCTTTTCTTCCCCAAAGGAAATGAAACCTGAAAAAGAAAACAAATGCAGCCATCACATCCAAGAATTGGTAAGCTGCAATACAATAAAGGTTTGCTTTTGGGGTTAACACTGCTTTAAGGCTTTCCATCTCAAAAGGCAATTCCTTTACTGGAACATATAATCAATTTTCATTGAAATTAGGTAAGGATTCACAGAATTTACATACATTCATTTCATCTAAACACATTTGTAATATCCTATTTGTACCTACAAAAATCACTGTGTAGCCAGGCAGCTGGCCCCATTGTAGTCCTATCATCTTTTATGGCTATAGTTGTGACCTTTGTTACAATATTGTACATCAGAATGCAAAAGTGTAGCTCTGCAACCTGATCATAGCCATAGCCTAGGGCACCAAGGCTACCTGGGGTAGCACACCGCCAATCATCTGGATGACTTAACACATTTCTGTGAGGTTCTAAACTACAGGCCTGCCTTTTAGTTCCATTGGGCTGGGCCCTCATTACTGCTGTCCCTGCACAGTTTCTGTATTCTTGCTCTTGGCAGTTTGCCCCATATGCTTACAGTTCACCCACTCTGAGCCCCACGCTAAGCCAAACTGCATGAAGAATAGGGTGAAATTGCCCTTTTCTTTTGGTCAGATATGGGTTCCATGACATACCCTCTTCATGACTAGGCCATTTGGTTTCTTTTTGGCACTGCATTACTTTCACTGACAATTGCACTGTATGCAAATGGGTGGCACAGTGGTGTAGTGGTTAGCACTTTTTCCTGGCAGCAAAAGGGTTGCTGGTTCGAATCCCAACTACAACACTAACTGCCTGGAGTTTGCATGTTCTCCCTGTGCCGGCGTGGGTTTTCTCCAGATACTCCAGTTTCCTCCCACACTCCAAAGACATGCTGGTAGGTAAATTAGATCCTGTCTAAATTGGCCCTAGTATGCGTATGAATGGGAGTTAGGGACCTTAGATTGTAAGCTCCTTGAGGGTAGGGACTCATGTGAATGTACAATATGTAAAGCACTGTGTAAATTGACAGCGCTATTCAAGTACCTGAGATAAATAAATATAATTTTTTCACTCAAATAGAGCTTCCTTTTCATGGTATTTGATCACCACTCGGGTTTTTTGTTATATAAAGAAGATTTTGAAAAAAAGCAAAAAAAAAAATTTACAAATAATTGTACTTCATAAGTTTAGGTCAATATGTATTCTGCTATATTTCTTTGGTGAAAAAACAAAATAAGTGTATATTATTTAGTCTGTGTGAAATATATAGAGTCTACAAACTATGGTATATCAATTGGAAAATTGATCAATCCTGTACTGGCTGCCTTTTTAAATTTGAGGCCCTAAAATGCCAGGACAGTACAAATACCCTCAAAATGACCTCTT
Organism: Glandirana rugosa; assembly: GCA_018402905.1. NCBI lineage: Eukaryota > Metazoa > Chordata > Amphibia > Anura > Ranidae > Glandirana > Glandirana rugosa. The sequence continues at coordinate 451,033 of BLSH010214486.1, read as the reverse complement.
TTTGGAAAGTAGACCATCAAAAAGATATTTAGCAAGAGGCACGGGTAGTTTTATTTTTTACTTTCCGCTATAAAACATATCTAAAAAAAAATTTTATAAATAAAATTTCTTCATGGATTTAGGCCAAAAATGTATTCTACTACAAATCCCAATAAGCGTATATTTGGTTTGCGTGAAAGTTATAGTGTCTACAAACTATAGTATATATACTGGAATATTTATTTTTTATATTAGTAATGGGGGTAATTAGCGACTTATAGTGGGACTGTGACACCAGCTGATGCTGGCTGGGGGGGTACACCAATTTTCTGACACGCAAATCAATAGTGACTCTAATACAGTGTTCAGTACTAATAGAATACACAGTCACTGTACTAATGACACTGGCTGGAAAGGGGTTAACATCTAGGGGCAATCAAGGGGTTAACTGTGTGCCTAACCAGGTGTAATTTTCCCTTTGCAGGGAATATAAAAAACAGCCTGTCAGTGTACAGAGCTTGTAAACACAGAGCTCTCTTCCATGAACGACGGAGCCAATCAGCGGGTCCCGGCGATCAATCATTGGCCAGGACCTGCTGATCGGCTTGTGCTGTGACAAATCATGGCCCCGCCTGGGCGGCGGGCACGTGCCTTATCCGGAAGCACTGATCGTGCATCAGATATGTGATGCAGCGCAAATCGGCCTCCCTGCTGTAGTAGATGTATATGGGGCAGTCCCTAAGTGTATAGAGTGGGTAAATTATTTTTCATGGTCTCTGTCCCCAGTCCCCAGTGTGGTTTATGCAGCCATGGCATCTTTAGTGTGATAATAAGACTAGCTAAGGAATCTGGTTAAGAGTGGCCACAAAAGACATTTGACCTGGGAGTTTAGAAAGTATAAATCTGGTCTTTCCTAAAGGAATACAGAATGTTTACTTAGTAAAGTTGACATACAAAGGAAAATGGCATTATTGCATTGCAAGTGATTGACAAATGAAGCTTCATCTTAATCACCAACCTAAGTGAAAAAACTCTTTACAAAGTGAAAGTTCTCTATTACTTTAGCAAATCATCAGGAAATCCTTTCAAATCATGTTTCTATTACTGAATGAAATGAGATTAATGGCTAGGATACGAAGACATGAATTACTTACTATAATATTACAGAGGAAGAGAAACAAGTATACATCCTTCATAGTTTTTCTTTTCTTCAGATGGCTCTTAATGTTTCGTGCCAGAGTCTCTCTTCTTGACAGTCTTCGATTTCTTTGAGGGCTTGTTTGGGACAACCTGTTTTCGTTCTCTTGCACACTTCTACGTCTTAAAGAATCATGTTGTTCCACAGGCCTGGGGGAACTTGTTTTTTCATGAGCTGTAAGTAAGTTGGCGGGGGGCAGACGGTGCAGGCCTTCTATTATAAAAGCATTTTGAAGAGAGTGTTGAAGAATCATCAGTACAGAATAGGAAAATGTTAAACCACACATGAGGCCAAAGGGAACCATGAATGCCATGGCTATAATAGAATAATAAGAAATTCCATATTGGCCTAATGTTGCTAACACAAGTAGAACGGTATCTAAGGTCCGACTTGGGTTCTTCTGATTGCACATGTTTCTCTTATCCAGCTTGAAAACAACAATTCCCACCACATTGGCCAGACACATAAGAAAAAGACTGATCAAATGAAAGAAGTAGAAAGCAGTCAAAGATACCCAAAGTTTTTGAGGATTCTCTCTACCAATTTCATACAAGACAAACATTGCTAGGCCTGTAATCAGAATGGCCAAACCAGAAAAAAGGCCCAGAAGTGGAATGTGTTTATGAACACCTGGCCCCAGTCCATGGTGGAAAAAAGCATTTTCGTCAATCTTGCGTCCAACATTCTTCCACATGATATAGATCATTGCTGCAGCAAAGAGGTTGTACTCAATATTAAAAGGGTACAAGTAAATAAAAACTCTTTTGTTAATGCCACATTTGTATGAGCATCCACATGTGTTCTCATCTTTATCATCATCTGTTGAGAAAAGTAAAACGGGATTGTAAGACAATAGAAGTCCATTTTCATAATGAAAACAGTTTTCAAAAATTAAGCAAAATTAACCCATGCAAAATGTACTTCCCTTCCTAACCTCATGAAGGACATGAATAAGTGGTTGTCTCTAGGACAGGAAGAGACAGAAATAATCACTTACTAGATCAAGGTTTCTCAACCAGGGTTCCATCAAACCCTTGGGTTCCTCCAGAGGTTGCTAGGGGTTCCTTGAGCAATGAGCAATCTCTGCCTCTCAGATAAATTCCCTTTGACACCATTGATGTTTTTATGTATCTGTAAGGAGGGAATTCTTCCCAATGACTAGAGTTGAGCGAACACCTGGACGTTCGGGTTCTGCGGGTCCGAACGAACTTTGGGAAAAAGTCCGGGTTCGGCACCGAACATTGCCCGAATGTTATCCCGGACCCCGAACCCCATTGAAGTCAATGGGGACACAAACTTTTAGGCACAAAAATGGCTGTAACAAAGTCCTGGCAAGTGCTAGAGGGCTGCAAAAGGAAGTAAAATGGGGATAAGAGTAGGGCAAGTGCCCTACAAAAAAGTGGGGATAGGGAAAATTAATTAAAATCAAATAAACTAGGAGATGATTTTTGAACAATAATGTGTCACTTACAGCTGCAGCTAGAACCTCTCCCTTTAGAACTAGGAGATGATTTTTGAACAATAATCTGTCCCTCTAAGCAGAAGCCTCTACCTAGTGCAGTCAGATCGCTCAAAGCAGCAGTATGTGAAATCTCAAATTACTCCCACAATCTGATCGTTGCGTACGATCGCACAATCTGATCGTTGTGTACGATCGTAACGATCGTTGTGTTAGGCAGGGTTTGATCTGCAATCTGTCACTCAAAGCAGCAGTATGAAATCTCAAATTACTCCCACAATCTGATCGTTGTGTACGATCCCACAATCTGATCGTTGTGTACGATCGTTGTGTTAGGCAGGGTTTGATCTGCAATCTGTCACTCAAAGCAGCAGTATGCGAAATCTCAAATTTCTGCAATCTGTCCCTCAGAGCAACAGTAGTTGTAATCTCAGGATGCAGGATCAGATGTTAAAATGTCTGCAATCTGTGCCTCACAAAAACGCCGGCAGCATCCTCTCCCTACACTAACCCAAGAGCATGTGACATGCAGCACTGACTCCAGCCTCAGAGGCTGGGTCACATGATGCACTGGCCAATCACAGCCATGCCATTAGTAGGCATGGCTGTGATGGCTTCTAAGGGCAAACCAGTGAAACGCTTGTTGATTGGCTGCCCTGCAGCTATTCAACATGCGTGATCAATTACCAGAACCCGAACGTTTTTTGAAACGTCCGTGTTCAGGTCCGGGTCCCAGACACCCAAAAGTTTGGTACGGACCCAAACGTTACAGTCCGGGTGCGCTCAACACTACCAATGACCACAAATGTAAGGAGCATTCTTTTCACTGACCATCACACTAATGTATCATGAGTTGTAGATATAGTAATTTTTGGCAGGGGTTCCCTGAGACCAGAAAGTCATTTCAAGGGTTCCTCTGCGTTGAAAAGGTTGAGAAACCCTGTACTAGAGCGTCTAATCTTTTATCCTTTAATTCTATTTTGCTGAAAAGAAGAAATTGTAGTCTGTACTCCTACTGGAGAGGTTTCCTGTTCTGACGGGAAGAGAAATCTCTCCAATGGGGACTGTGCATAAGACCTTACAGGAGATACTAAACCTTTCCCACTCTGTAAATGTCCTCAAGCTTCTGATGTCAAAATCACAAGTAAACAACAATAGCAGTGCCAGTTACTATATACAGTAATGTTAGTAGAACCTATCTCTACAAGGGAATAAAACTCAAGAGGAAAGGCTTCCCATGTAAATTTTAACACAATATGGGTCCATATTAAATGTTTTTTAAATCAGTGAAATATTAAATATTTAAAGCATACATTACATTTTTACCATTTCAAACCAGTAGACTGCAAACCAGCTATTTTAAAGACGAATTTACTGCTATCCTGTGAACAGCTGAATAATATAAATTCAGTTTATACACACACACACACACACCATACTATGCTGGGTGTCACTAAATGAAAAGGGGCACTTCCTGATCCATCAGGATTACTCAATTAACACAGGTTTCCAACAAGAATGCAAGAAAAAGACCAGAGTAGTTTGCAAATCAAAAAGGCATATATTTATTTATTGTTCTTTTTTAAATAAGGGTTAATTTGAAAAAGGAGAAAAAAAAAATAGATAAAGCATCAAGTGGTGGTTGTATTGGTCTGGTGGCACGGGGTTATCCTGCACCTCATCACTTGTAATAATGTAAACTTGGTACAGGGAAATGTGGGATTATGACGGTGCAAAAGACAGGAAGGAAGATAGAGCATAAAATAACAAATTTTATTGATACAATGGTAAAATGACATAAAAGTGCATTATTTAAAACAATGCATGAATAGTAGTATTGCCTTCAATCATGTAGTGATCTAGGGATATTCCAACATGTTTCACCTGTATAGGCTTCCTCAGGGAATTTTTTAGATCACCAGAGAAGTGTAATACTATGCAAAAAAGAAAAAAAAAAAATCATATCAACATATTGGTGTATTATGTGAATAATAATGACATTGTTTGCTCGATTCAACTTCCATTGCAACCACTAGTCCAATGCCCACCGGGACACACTATGCCCATGCACGTCACAGCAGGGGAGGGGGCGCAGCGTGTCCACAGGGGACAATCAATGTCCAACTGAACAAAGAGGAATACATATGCACATGTGTGAGAAAGCCAATCTTAGCCCCAAAAGGAGAAAGGGTGCTCCAATGGGGATAAGAATACAGAAATTTAAGAATATGTGGATTAAACCCACAGTTCCAGTATGTGGCTTACCAAGCCTACAATCTTACTTTTAGAAGGCAACAATACAGGATAAAGGGCGAGGGAAGCCAAGGTCAGTCATGAATTGGCTGAAATATACAGCCAGATGTTTAGCTGAATATGAAAAAACGAAAAAGGGACTTCCTATCTTGTTGAACTACTTTATTATATGCTTTCTTCAGGCATTTACGGCTGTATCCTCTCTTATGAAGTCTGTGGAATAACTCACGAGATGCTAGTTTAAAATCTGAGTCTAGGCTGCAATTCCTTTTAAGTCGCAAATATTGACTATAGGGTGTGCGCTTGAGGAGAGACTTGGGGTGATAACTGGCAGCATGAAAAATAGTGTTACTAGTGGAGGGCTTCCTATAAAGGAGAGGAGCCAAGCACTCCATCTGGACCAATACATTTTTCCACATCTAGAAATGTGATTTTTTGTAGATCACATTTCATTGTGAATTTCAAATTGAATTAATTCCTAGAGATACATTTCATAAATGAATCAAGTTCATCTCTGGTGCCACCCCAAAAGAGCAGCACATCGTCTATGTAGCGATACCAAGAAATTACATGACGGTGGAGGTGGGGGGGATATCCTCACGTGCAAACAACTCCTTCTCCCACTCCCCCAGGTATAGATTGGCATAGGCAGGGGCACACCGTGTGCCTATGGCTATGCCCTGCACCTGGAGGTAGTGGGAGGATCTGAACAAGAAAACGGGTTGTTGCAGATTAGCATCAACTTTAGTAAAACAACAAAGTTATTATAAGTCTGGGCTAACTGACCTCTTTCCTTTAGACAATTAGCAATTGTTTCCAGTCCCTTGGTGTGTGGAATGGAGTTATATAGACTTTCTATGTCTATAGCTACTAGCCAGGTGTTGTCTGGCAGGTGTAGACCTTCAAGCATTCTCAAAATATCAATAGTATCCTTTACATAGGAAATTAGAGAGGTATCATGGGGTTGTAGATATTGATCGATCAGTTGACTAGCGTTTTCCGTTATACTTCCACAGCTGGAAATGATGGGTCTTCCAGGAGGAGAGGTCATGACTTATGTATTTTTGGAAGAGTATAAAAAGGTAGGGACTCTAGGTTCTTTTAGGTCTAAAAACTGCCAGGTGCCCTCATCTATGGTGACACAGGAGGGAAGCCTTATGATCAGAGCATGTACCTGCAGGTCTGTACACAAAGGGTTCACCACTATTGACTTTTTCTTTGTCCAGACACAAAACCATTGATTGCTATAGCTGTGGGCTTGATACATTTATAGTGCAATGCCTCCCAGCTGCAGCTTATCTCCTTGGAAATCCTATAATGGTATTATCCTTTTGCCTGACCATGCACACTGTGGCATTCAAGCCAGAGCTGATGCATTTTATTGCATCACATTTTTTCTTTCCTTTAAATCATATATCTATTTATAATAATATAGATATTATTCTTTATGTTACCCTTTCTAAACGCAGTGATTTGAATATACCGTTTTATTTTTTCGTATTCAGCTAAACATCTGGCTGTATATTTCAACCAATTCATGACTGACCTTGGCTTCCCTCGCCCTTTATCCTGTATTGTTGCTTTCTAAAAGTAAGATTGTAGGCTTGGTAAGCCACATACTGGAACTGTGGGTTTAATCCACATATCCTTAAATTTCTTCATTCTTATCCCCATTGGAGGACCCTTTCTCCTTTTGGGGCTAGGATTGGCTCTCTCACACATTTGCATATGTATTCCTTGCTTTGTTCAGTTGGACATTGAATGTCCCCTGTGGACACGCTGCGCCCCCTCACCTGCTGTGACGTGCATGGGCATAGGGCGTCCCAGTGGGCATTGGACTAGTGGTTGCAATGTAAGTTAAATCGAGCAATGTCATTATTATTCACATAATACATTCATATTGTTAATTTATATGATTTTTGTCCTTTATGCATAGTATTAAACTTCTCTGGTGATCTACAAAATTCCCAGAGGAAGCCTATACAGGCGAAACATGTAGGAACATCCTTAGATGACTACATGATTTTCCATCACCATGATGTATATGTAATGAAGGCGATTCTTTTTTAGTTTTTAATCATGCACTTTTATGTCATTTTACCAATGTATCAATAAAATTTGTTATATTTTATTCTCCATCTTCCTTCCGGTCTTTGGCACTGTCATAATCCCACATCTCCCTGTACCAAGTTTAGATAAAGCATCAATTTTTAATCCTTTAATACAAATTTAAATGACTATAAAACCATTGTACTTTCCTTTCAAATATTATAGTGCCTGTTGATCTTTGAAGGATAACTACTATGAAGCATTTAATGTAGGTGCAAAGAAAGCAAAGCTGAGCTATGGGCAAAATAGAAAAAGGGTATACATGATGTGTACATTCATAACCGATTTGTTATCTGTTGATCTTGCAAAGAGGTGCATTATTTTTCCACTGACGTTCTTGGTTTTGCACTGAAATTGCACAGCAGTATTGTCTCCTTGTGGACAGGGTAGTCTGAATTGATTTATGCATTTTTAACCCCTTCCTGCCTGCCCTGGCACCCCTTTTATCACATGAAGACCAGGACTGTTACACACCCTTTCTGCCCAGGCCATATTTCAGTTTTTAGGCCTCATGCACACAGGACATTTTTGGAAGTTTTTACAGCTGCCGTTTTTAGCTTCAGACGTTTTTTTCTACAGTCTATAAATTCCCCATCATGTTATCCTATGTGTTAATGCACACATAGGCTGTTATCAACTGTTTTTAGCTGGGGCATTTTTTGAGCTGTAAAAAAAACAAAACAAAAAAGAAACCCCAAGACTAGAGGGTTCTGAGAGATGTTTTTCAGCTGTAAAAACTCTCAAACGCTCAAAAAAAAAGCAACGCCGCTCACCGTTTTTGGACGTTTTAGATCCATTGCGGAAAAATAAAAAATGCTACTGCTCAAAACGCTGAAAAACCTCACTACACAGCTACTGACATTTTTAAAACTTTTAACCACTTCAGCCTCGGAAGGATTTCCCACTGTAGGACCAGAGCACTTTTTGCGTTTACTTGACAATTGTGCGGTCATGCAACGTTGTACCCTACCCTTTTTTTCCCCATAAATAGAGCTTGCTTTTGGTGATATTTGATCCCCTCTGCGTCACTTCTGATCACCGCTATAAACAAAAAAAGAGCGACAATTTTGAAAAAAAAAAAAAAAAAAAATTGTATTCATCAGATTTGGCCGATATATATTCTCTCTCATATTTGTGGTAAAAAAAAAAAAAAATTGTGATCGGCGTTTATTGGTAAAAGTTGCAGCATTTACAAACCATGAGAATTTATGGCGTTTTTACAATTTTTGTTTTTTTTTTTTTTTACTAGTAATGGCGGCGATCTGCGATTTTTATCGGGACTGATATTGCAGTGGTCATGTTGGACATTTTTGAAACTTTGAGACCAATGACATTTATACAGAGATATAAATATCCACTGATTACTGTATAAATGTCATTGGCAGTGAAGGGGTTAACCTGCAGGGGGCGATCTAGGGGTTAACTGTGTTCTCTAGGTGTGTTCTAACGGTGAGGGGGTTGGACTGCCAGGGGCATAAGAGATCTAACTGATCCCAGTGACAGGGATCGGTAGGTAGATCTCTTACATGCCGCCAGACAGAGCGGGGAACCGCCGTGTTTATATTGGCGGTTTCCAGTTTTTCTATGCCAGGCAATCACGGGTAGCCGGCGGACTGAGTCTGCCCGACCCACGGCCGTACTGCTGGAGAGTACGGTGGGTACGAGAGCGTGCTGCAGGCGGTAGACTCACACGAGCGAGCCGCCGTTTATAAACAGCGATTTGCGCGATTGTGGCCCTCTGCAGGAGTAAATGTATGCGGGTCAGTCAGGAACTGGTTAAAGTCCTGTGTGCATGCGGCCTCAACGCTGTCATGCTTTGAATGACAATAAGGCCTCATACACACAGGCGTTTGACGGCTGCGTTTTTGAGCGTTTTTTTGCAGCTCTCCGTGTTATTCAATGGCCCTCTAAAAACGCCGGCGTTTTGGAGCAGTAGAGGGCATTGGCATTAGTGAGCTGTTTCTAGAATGCAGGACCAGTGCGTTCTGAGGCTGTAGCGTTTTGGAGTTTGACGCTAATCGGCAAAACCGGTGTTTGACACCGACGTTTTTAGATTGAAAAATAGCAGAGGACTGATTTTTTTTAAAAAAATGCCTATTGACGCAGACGCTCACTAACGCCGATGCAAAACGCTGGAGAAACCGCCAATTTTTTTGAAACGGACACGACGTTTTGCTTAATTTTTTTCAGACGCCCGTGTGTATGAGGCCTTACTCATGCAACACTGTACCCAATTGAGACAGATAGAGCTTCCTTTTAGTGATATTTAAATCCCCAACGGCGGAGGGAGGAGGAGGGAGCCGAGCTGCTGGTGCAATTTGCCGTGGCCCGGTCTCCCGGAAGTGAGGATAGGCATCTGGTGGTAAGAGAGAGACAACCGCAGCCTGGGCTGACTGGGCTTGTGGATGTGTGGCTCCAGGGATCTTTCCTCTTTTCCTTCCAGTGACTACAGGAGCTGGGGTGAGCTCCATCCTTTGCTGGCACTCCTGTAGTGGTTGTAGCATCACCCACACTACTCACCATAGTGATCGAGCCTGAGCGGCACCCTGAACAAACCAGGGACATGCAGTGAGGTCAGTGGCTGGTGAGGCACTGGCTAGTATCAGAGCCAGATACACACAGGTTACATATTCACAAGTTACGTATTCAATTCCCACTGCGCAAATACCATGTGACATAAAAAGTTGCAACCATCACTATTTAATTCCCTAGGTTGTCTGCTAAAAATATAATATAATATAATATAATATAAATGATAGATATAATGTTTGGGGGTTCTGAGTAACACCTGCCTCCTGACCGCATGTCCCTGAAACAAACCGTGTTGCCTTATTAGCGAGCCTGACATGCAGAGGAAGACCTCTCGTACAGCTCCGGCTCTGGGGCCACTATCGTGAACAGTATCCATGAGAGCATGGCAAGGTAAGCGTGCCTATAATCAGTCCAGTAGTCAGCGTTGGAAGAGTGCCAGGAGACGGAGCAGCTGACAGCAGGCAGATGTGACAGCAGGACAGGCTGGCACAGGGCTCGGCTGGCGACAGACTGAGGATGCGCAGCAGAATGCAGGAGCCAGAAGTTGATGAGCTGAACTGAAGGAACTGTGGCAGGCTGAAAGAGCAGGATGCAGGGTCAGACGAGCAGGGTCGGTAACGGGTGAGCAGATCAGGCGTACATGGCAGGCAGCATAGTCAGGACACAGGCAATGGAGAAGGGATTAAACAAGAGCAGAAGACAAAGGCAGAATCAGGGGACAAGCCAAGGTCAGGGCACGTAGCAGACAAGGATGGTCAGGAGTAACCCGTTCAAGATCAGAGGTCAGGCACAGGAATCAGGAACTGTAGACCGAACCGCAATTAACCAGTGCAGCAGCTCTGTTTAAATAGGGCGCTTGGCGCCAATATGGGTGAATGCACATACGCGCGCATCTGCACAACTGCTTGGTTACATAGAAACATAGAAAAGTGATGGCAGAAAGACTTAGTAGTCCATCGAGTCCGCCCTTTTTTTTGTTTTTTTGTTTTCCCATTAACCTTGTTGTCGGACTATAGATTTATGGTTTATCCCAAGCATGTTTGAAGCCATTTACTGTCGACTGTCTCAACTTCTGTTGGTAGTTTATTCCAATCAACTACCCTTTCAGTAAAATAATACTTTCTAAGATTAGTTTTGAACTTCCCTCCAGTTAGTTTGAGGTCATGTTCCTGTGTTCTTGATTTTGGTTTCATATTGAAAAGACCTTATTCACCCCCTTGAAGTATTTAAAGGTTTCAATCATGTCTCCCCTCTCCCTTCTTTCCTCCGGATTGTACATAGTAAGTTCCTGAAGTCACTCTGGATATGTTTTATCCCCCAGACCGTTAACCATTTTTGTTACCCGTCTCTGAACTCATTCTATTTTACAACACGGCTGGCATGTGTGCCTCGGAACTCCATTTGTAATATAGTGAGCTCTTGCCTGACACTACCTATCATTAGGTATTGGCCGAGCAGACCCTTTTGGTTCGCACCAGAATGTCCTAACACCGTGAAGGTTCGGACCCGAATAACAAACCCCATTAACGTCAATGAGACCCGAACTTCAAAAATCAAAAGTGCCCATTTTGAAGACTTGTATGCAAGTAATTGTGCACACAATGGTTATAGGGGTCCGGGTCCTGCTCTGGGGGACATGTATCAATGAAAAAAAAAGTTTTTGAAAAACTTCATTTTTAAATGAGCAGTGATTTTTGGATTTTTAAAGTGAAAGCATAAAAATGAAAAAATTCCTTCCAGTATAATGCCTGGGGGTCCCCTTAGTCTACCTGTAAAGTGGCAGATCTGTACCATGTCTAGAATCTGCTGCAGCAAGAATTGCATTTACAAAGCCAAAAAAAAAAGACAATTTTCCCTGCAAGCTGCCTTTATTTTGCTCAGCAATAGCTGGGGAGCCAGTGTGCATGATGAGGCCACAATGTAGTGCACTGGGAACAAGATTAGAGATTTTTTGGATACATTCTGGTGTCACTTTGACTGTGGATAGAAGTAACGGGTGCGGAAAAATTGGGCTTTGGGTGTCAGTGGTGCCTTCACACCATAACTCTATAGAGGTGCTCTTCACGAAGGCAAGAATTGGCCTGTAAAATAATTGCAATGATATGCACCTGTCAAACAGGGGCAGAAAAACTGGTATTTGGGTGTTGGTGGTGCCTTCCCACTGTAACCCTATAGAGGTGCTCTTGATGAAGGCCAAAAAAATTGCAATGATATGCACCTGTCAAACAGGTGCTGAAAAATGGTCTTTGGGTGTTGTGCCCATTAAACCTATACCAAAAAAATTGTTCCAGATGAAATTATTGAACACCCTCAAAGCTAGGCAGCATCCAATGAGGAGGGAATTTGAGTGGGAGCTACGGCGCTAGTGTGTTGGAATAGGTAAAAAAATTTTGATGAATGGAGGCAGCTCCTCAAAAAAGATTAGGTCCTTGTAACCTAATGACAACTGTAGAGGAGGGTAAGAGGGTATCAGCCAGGTCCAGCCTCAAAGTTCTGCAGAGATTCCACATCCCAAAAAAACCTCAAATCGGGGACATCGGCATCAGGGCTTCATAGCTGGTAATCCATGACTGATTCATTTTTAAGTGAAAGTCAAAACGGTCCACAAGGTCTGTGGACAGTTGCATCCTATGATCAGTCACAAAACCTCCTGCAGCACTGAATGCCCGTTCTGAAAGCACACTTGATGCAGGGCAGCCCAACAACTCAACCGCATACTGGGCAAGTTCTGGCCAGTGGTCTATTCTCATGACCCAGTAAGCCAGTAGATCATCAGCTGGAAAGCTCTCCATCTCTGTTTTGGCCCAAGGTAATCGTCCACCATGTGATGCAGACGCTGCCAATGGGATATGAAAGCAGAAGACTCAAAAGAACGTTTTCTTCGACACTAACCTACTGGAGTCGGGAAAAACATTCAATCAAATCCTCTTTAACGTGTCCTCAAGTGATTTTATTTTCTGCACTCTCTGTGGGGACAGGAGGAGTTACGAGATCTTCCCCTTATAAACGGTGGTCAAGGAGGGTTGCCAACCAGTAATGGTCATTCTCCTTTATGCCACATATTCTTGGCTCCTTTCTTTCGCAGGCTTTGAAGCATGAGGTTGCCCATTTGCCTCAAATTTGCAGAGGCTTGAGAAGCAGACTCCTCGGGGTCACCCTGAGCTTTGGGGAGTGGGCTGGGAGAACAGCTGCAGAATGTGGTGGAATAGGGTGTCTGCTCTCCACTCTCTTGATGTTGGCCTCCTTGGGGGTTGTGCCGCCTCACCTTCAGTTTCCTCCTCTGCTCTATCTGGCACCCAAGTCACATCTGTGACCTCATCGTCATCTCCATCAACATTACCACTGGAGACAACTTGGCAATACACTGAGGCTGGGGGGAACATGAATACCAATTTGCTACCAGTGTTCTCTCCTCTCTAGGCTCATGTTCTGGTCATCCTCAACCTCAGAACCAACATCTGAATCCAGTAAGGGCTGGGCATCAAAGGAGCAAGTGGCTGATGCTGTGGTCAAATAACTCAGCTTACTCCTCCTCCATGGCTGATGTAGGGGCTATGGCAGGAATAGATTTGGACAAGGAGGCAGGTTTATCCACTCTGGCAACTGCAGGGTTTGCTTGCGTGACAGAGGATGAGGAAGGTTTAGTAAGCCAGTCCACCACCTGCTCTGCATGCTGTGGCTGGATAGCACAGGCAAACTCACTAAAGAGGAGGAAATGATGCCCTACCTGAGGACTGACCACCACGTCCACCTTTGCCTGTGGAAACATTTGTTGCTGGCGCCCTTACAGTGCTTATTAGCAAATGTTAAGAAGAAGTGGAAATCTGTATGTAGATGCACTTAAACATAAAGTGGTGTTTGGTGCACTTTAATTTGAGTACTCACACTACACAGATACTCCATGGATACACTAGAATATACTGCAATGGGGGCGTGTCCAAGATGGCGCTGGGAGCAGACGTTCTTTAGCAGAGCTCCACAGTCCGGCTTCTAAAATCCTCCATTTATCCTGCTGTTTCACCCTGATTTTACCTGATCCCAGCCTGGGTACTCCCGCTGTTCTGACAGGTCAAACTGGTGATGAGAAAAGGCAACCGGTCGTCCCAGAGGAAGCGAAAATCTGCCGCGGGGCACGGCTCGCCACAGCTAGGCCCGCTCAACAGTACAGCGCGCGCCATGGATTCTCACGCCTCGCAGCCTCCTGAGGGAGTAATACAAGCAGGTTCCCCTGCCTTTGATGCGCTGATGGCCGCGATCTCTACCTGCCAGACCACCCTAACAACCAAGCTGGAGGGGCTCCAAACGGAAACGGCATTGATCCGCCGTGATATGGACACCTTTAGAGAGCGGGTCACGGAGGTAGAGAGGAGGGTATCCGCGACCGAGGACGACCAACGTGACACCCGGGCTGATCTCCACACCCTCAAGCTGAAGGTGAAATACTTGGAGGCCAGAGCGGAGGATGCCGAGAATAGAAATCGGCGCTCCAACGTTCGTCTCGTAGGCCTGCCGGAGGGAACCGAAGGTTCGGATCCGGTCGTATTCATCGAACGCACGCTCCCTACCCTGTTCCCGCAGGCTCAGTTTTCCCCGCATTTTTTGGTGGAGAGGGCCCATCGCATGCCCGCTACCAGGGGCCCAGTGGGAGCACCCCCCAGGACCTTTATTTTTAAACTCCTGCATTATAGAGACAGACACTGTGCTCAGAGCCGCCCGTTCACAGGAGGAGGTCAGATATGAAGGAGCGAAACTGATGTTTTTTCCAGATTATTCTGTTGAGACACAGAGGCTCAGGAAATCGTTTGATCAAGTCAAAGCCATGCTCAGGCAAAAAGGGGTTAAATACAGCATGTTGTTCCCTGCGAGACTGCGGGTACAAGATGGCGACAAAGTCCAGTTTTTTACATCACCTACAGAGGCCGCCAACTGGGCTGAATCGATGCGCCGTTGATGACCTGTTGAATCTTGCTAACCTGGAGTACTAATTTGGAACCCCTTCACCTGCTTCATGCCGCAGTTAATATGTCCGGCTTGGACTGTCATGGAGGACCCACTTTTGGTGCCTGTCTCGCCCATGGTATGGTAAAATAACGATTGTCCTTTTGGGCCCTCACTTGATGCCCTGATCCCCAGCTGTGAACTTGAGCAGCCTTTCCCCCCTACCCCCCCCCCTTTTTTTTTTTTTTTTTTTTTTTCTTTTAGACTTTCCTTGTGACTGTGCAACACTCTAATGGGGGACTGGGGAGTTCGGGGGGCACCCGGGGATTAATCCACCTTGCCTAGCGACTGTTTTGGATCTGCCATTGGACGGCCCGGGGCAGGGGGTCGCTGGATGTGTACTAATGGCGACTGATGAGGCTACATTCGTCTTTACCATCGGCTCACGTCCCCTATCTGATGCTTCCGGGAACATTTCTCATTGAGGGAACTGGAGACTGGTGCAGACTGCCCTTCCTGGGGGGTGGCTTTCCTGGGTTCCGGGGGAGCAATCCGAAGGTGTGGACCATGCCTTGACCTGTGCCTCTTGGAGCAGGGGAAGGGGGTTACATTTACTCAACCATTGGAACTATTAGCTT
>BLSH010214486.1:422125-435163 GCA_018402905.1 Glandirana rugosa | reverse complement strand
AAGGGCACTGTCGGTCCGGTCGTCCGCGGGACAGAAAAGGGGGACGAGCTTATACGCGACCCAGACCATCTCGTAAAAAAAGGCTCAATTAAGCCAGGACTCGTTCTCACGGACGAAGCAGCGGCAGACCTCCCGTCGCATCACCAGACCCAGAAAGCAAGCGTCCATTTCGCGGAGTTCAGATTCACACAGTCGGAGACGAGATCACTCAAGGCGAAACGCCAGGAAGGCCTGGAATCGTTATTACCAGTACATCACCGGGGATCATCACCGAAATTTCCGCAGGGTGTGGCACAACCCCAGACGACTCGGGGCTCAGCAGACCCCAACACGGTGTGGGACGCCTTTAAAGCCACTACTAGGGGCCACTACATGACCATTATTGCTAAGGTCCGGAAGGACCGCAAAGCGGAACTCACTAGAGCAGAGGCTGACACACTTAGACTTGAGGCGCTTTACCTGCGAACGAAAGACCCAGACCACTACGCTGCCCTCCAGACGGCGACGAAGCAGGCACTCTTGCTCAGGACCGAATTAACTCGGAAAAAAATGCTCTACCAGACCCAGCGCATATTCGAGCAGGGGGAAAAGACAGGGCGCCTGCTGGCCTGGCTGTCACGGGAAAGACTGGGAGGGATATCTATAGCCCAAATCCGAGAGGAGAGGGGTATGTTGGTGTCTGATCCGGAGGATGTTAACCGCTGCTTCATGGCCTACTACCAGGCGCTCTATAGCTCCCGGGTCACTTATAGTAGGGTAGACTTGGGAAGATATCTAGATACAATTGATATTCCTAAATTAACCCCGACATATGCCAAAAAGTTAGATGCCCCTATTACATCGGAGGAAATCTGCAAAGCCATAAATACTATGCAGCCAGGAAAAACACCAGGCCCTGACGGCATCCCGGTAGAATTTTATAAACTGTATCAGGAGGAACTTGCGCCCAGATTCCAATGCATGCTCGCCCACTCAATGTGACGGGAAGAGTTGCCCGACTCGTTGGGTGAGGCAGTCATTGTAGTTATACCAAAGCCGGGGAAGGACCACACGTTGTGCTCGTCATACCGGCCAATATCTCTGCTCAATGTTGATGCGAAGATTTTGGCCAAGGTCCTGGCCACCAGGCTTAATAGTGTCATTACGGCCCTGGTACACTCAGATCAGACGGGCTTTATGCCCAGGAAGGGGACGGACGTCAACATCAGGAGACTTCACACACACACACATAGCCCTGGAATCACCTGACAATCCTGGAGTCGTGGCCTCTCTCGATGCGGAGAAGGCCTTCGACTCTGTGGAGTGGGAATATCTATGGGAGGTCCTGGTCAGATTCGGATTTGGACCTAGTTTTCTGACGTGGTTGAAACTATTATATGCCCACCCGAGAGCGCGGATCCGTACGAATGGGAGCCTGTCGGCGGAGTTCTCCCTGGAGAGGGGCACTAGGCAGGGGTGCCCCCTCTCTCCTGGACTATTTGCTTTGGCTCTAGAGCCTCTGGCTATTCTACTCTGTTCGGCAGAATCCGTAACGGGCATTAAGGTAGGCCCCTTGACTGAAAAAATATCGTTGTACGCAGATGACACTCTACTCTACCTAGCGGACGCTGACACCTCTTTGCATTCGGCGTTAGAGATCTTTGAGACTTTTGCCACATATTCTGGTATACGAATCAACTGGGACAAGTCGGTTTTGTTCCCACTACACCCATCAATCTCTCGTATAGATACACATACCCCTTTACAGTGGACAGAAGAGTTCATATACCTGGGAATAAAAATCTCGATGAACCTGTCTGACTATGTAGGGGGCAATCTGAATCCGGTGCTGACACAGTTTGCCAAGAAGTGTACTGACTGGAGGAAACTCCCGCTTTCCCCGGTTGGGCGAACTAACTTAGTAAAAATGGTGTATCTGCCAAAATTTTTATATCTTTTCAGAAACACACCAATACATATCCCGATTACCTTTTTCAGGAGACTTGACAGTCTGGTGATAAACTTTGTTTGGGCTGGGAAGACACCCAGAGTGGCCAAATGCATACTATATTTGCCGCTTTCATCAGGGGGCCTGGCCCTCCCGAACTTTTTGATATACTACTGGGCTGCGGTCCTGGTGTTTCTCTCAGCCCAAATCCAACCCCGCGGTGAACCTTGAGGCGGCGATACTAGGTTCCTACGCAGCCCTGTCAAATTTAGTTTTCAGAGGGGGGAGAGCTTCACACACCCTCACGGGACCGATGAGGGCGACTATTATGGCTTGGGATCGGGCCAGGAAACCGTGTCTGCGGGAACATACGTTTTCACCACATACCCCACTATGGGGCAACCCTAAATTGCCGCATTTAACTCAAATCCCAGATCCAGTCATTTGGGCACGCAAAGGTATTGTTACTTTAAAATATATAGTGGCGGATGGCAGACTAAAAACCTTCCGAGCATTACAAAATGATTTTGGGCTTCCCCGGTCTTTCCTATTTCGATATTTACAGCTTAAACATGCATACCAGGCCCAATTCCCAGTCGAGATCACACTAGACTCAGACTCAATAGAAAGACTGCTGACCTCCGGCACGATGGGCAAGCCGCTTTCCTCCATATACCTATACCTCACAGTCGAGCACGACCGCAAACCTGACAGAACTAGAGACAAGTGGCGGATGGATATTCCCGAAATAGGGGACGAGGAATGGGAGGATTATTGACGTATATCCCCAGCATGATTTCGGCCAGGGATAGATTTATCCAGTTAAAATTTATACATAGAGCCTATTACACTCCCCAGAGACTGGCTGGTATATACCCGACTCTTAGCCCGCAGTGCACGAGATGCTTATCG
Source organism: Glandirana rugosa (assembly GCA_018402905.1). Taxonomy (NCBI): domain Eukaryota; kingdom Metazoa; phylum Chordata; class Amphibia; order Anura; family Ranidae; genus Glandirana; species Glandirana rugosa. Next base: position 432,324 of record BLSH010214486.1, on the reverse strand, counting down.
GCTGTCAGTGATTTTTTCCACATGGTCTGGGCTTGTCCACAGTTGAGATCATACTGGACGGCTGTGGCCGAGACTCTCAGTGAAGTGACCGAGGTGGCCCTGCCTCTAGATCCTTTGCTCATGTTATTGAGCTACCTCGAGCACGTGGAGGGAGATAGATATGCCAAGTTATGTATTTCCTATGCTCTATTCTACGCCCGTAGAGAGATCTTGCTTAGATGGAAAGTTAGGGAACCCCCCACTAGGGGAGCGTGGGTTAAAGCGGTTAATACGGCTCTACCTCTATATAGATTAACATATGAGAATAGGAATTGTCCTCAGAAATTCTATAAAATATGGGATGGCTGGATTGAAAAATGCTCCTGAAAGAAGCTGGAGGGGGGGGGAATTACTGTTGTACTTGAATATGCATGAATAATTGAGCTGAAGTGATTGTGTTATCTCCCTTCAAAGAAAAAGATCTTGTAATAATGCGGAAACCTATGTAAATTTCACTGTCCAATTTGTCATGTAACCGATTGATTCTAGATTGACTTAATTAATAAAAACCTTATCTGTTAAAAAAAAGAATATACTGCAATACAATACTTAGAACTATATGGTGTTAAACTGCCAGTAACACACACAGAAGTAAATGGCGTTAAACTGGCAGTAACGCAATCAAATAGACGGTGTTCAACCATCACTACACTGACGCTATCTGAACTGTACTCTAGCTATACACTAATGTAAAGATTACTTACACAGTCTCACTACACAAACTATCTGAGCTGTCCCTACTCTACATATACACTAACGTATGTATTAATGGCACAGTCTCACTACAATACAGTGAAACTATCTGAGCTGTCCGTACTCCAGCTGCACACTATGCAAAGCTGAATGATGGTCCTCCTCACACGATCCCTAGACTGACACTAAACTAATATCTACACTGACAATTGAAGCAAAATAGCACAGTATAGCACACTAGCTAACTAATAGCACTGATCAGAGCCCTGTTCTATCTCTCTCCAGCCGAAATCACACTGAAAATGGCTGCCATTGAAAGAATACTTTTATACTGTGGGGCGGGAATGAGCCATGATTGGATAAAGTCATGATCACAGTGTCCAATCATGACTGACAGTGCTCTGTGCCCTGATTGGCTGAAGCTTTCACTGCTTCAGCCAATCAGGGCTTGCAATGCATTGTTCAGTGCCGCATTGCATTTTGGTCCGTTCGGGGGGGGGCAAACAAACGGTCGAACATCCCGGTTGTTTACCGAATGACTGAACAGCAAAAGTTCGGCCCGAACTTATGCTCAGGCCAAACCATTCACCCATCTCTACCTATCATATTTCTTGAGCTCCTAAAGTGCAAAGATGGGAGAAACAGCCACAAACTGACCCAATTTTGGAAAGCAAAGACCCCAAGGTTTTCTCTGAAAGGCATAGGGAGTCTTTTAACAATGTCATTTTTTGCCACATGCTTTTGGAAAATGCAGGAAGGAATATGAAAGTGTATATTTTTACAAGTTTATAAGTTGTCACTAGAGATGAGCCGAACACCCCCCGGCTCCATTCGCACCAGAACTCTAGGACATTGCAAAAGTTCAGACTTGAACCCCGAACCCCATTGAAGTCTATGAGACCTTGCATAGTTTCATAGTTAGCCAGGTTGAAAAAAAAAAAGTCCATCTAGTTCAACCAATAAAAAAAAAAACACACACACACACACACACACACACACACACAACACACGGGGTCCCTCCAATCCATACCCTACAAATTCAGGCGTTCACACAACAGGCGATGTTCGGGACAAACTTTTGCTCGGCCCAAACCATTCGCTCAACACTAGTTATCAATAAAATACTTCACAACACACAGTATAGGCATACTTAGAAGTACACCTCAAAACACATTCTGCTACTTCTCCCAAGTATCAGGATACCAGATGTGTGAGACTTTTTAAACAGCCTGGCTACACAAAGAGGCTCAATATCCAAGGAGCACCTTGAAGTTCACTAGAAGCATAATTTAGGCATCTAATTTCCTAACTATCTTTCACATTTTTGAAGGCCCTGGCACACCAAGGCAGTGGAAACACCCACAAAATGACCACATTTGAGAGTAGGGTATTTTTAAGAAGCATGGGGAATTAAAAAAATCTTTAAGATTTCATTTTTTGCCATATACGTTTTTGGAAAATGTGGAGAGAAAAATGGCAACACTGGGGACTGGTGTGGCGGTGATTGGGGATACTGACTGACACTGGTCTGGTGACATTGTACTGCTGTGGCCAGAGGCAATGGTTGGCAACACTGACATACAGTGATGTCAAAGCAGCCAGGTGTTGTACATGATCACTGCCACGGCATAACAATGTCACCACTAACACTATACTGCTCTGGTAACAGTATATAAGAAAATATATACGGTCTACATACTATAAACTATTTTACTCCAAGGGCTATTGATCACTCTCTGGTTATCTCTCGCCTTGACTACTGCAACTCCCTTCTCATTGGCTTACCTTTACATAGGCTATCCCCCCCTTTATTCCATCATGAATGCTGCTGCCAGGCTCATCCACCATACCAACTGCTTAGCGTCTGCCACCCCTCTCTGTCAATCCCTCTACTGGCTTCCACGCACCCAACTAATTAAATGGAAAATATTAACAACAACTTTTACAAAGCCATCCGTAACTCAGCCCCCAGCTACATCACTAACCTAGTCTCATAATACCATCCCAATCATTCTCTTTATTCCTCCCAAGACCTCCTACTCTCTAGCTCCCTCATCACCTCCTCCCATTCTTGCCTCCGGGACTTTTTCAAATCCTCTCCCATCCTATGGAACTCCTTATCCCAATATGTCAGATTTTCTCCAACTGTTTGCTTTTAGACAATCCCTGAAAACCCTCTTCCACAGAGAAGGCTATCCTGCCCACACTTAACAACTGTACGTTGAATTGTCCTTGAGGTGTCTGACTAAACCCCTTGTTTTTAAAGTAAATTGTTAGACAGGGTCAGTTCAGTTTTGTTGCAGGTTAGCTGGAAAGTGAGCTGGGAATGTAGGTGTGTTTCTGTAATACAGTGCAGCAGCTTACAGCAACCTCCTGTGTTCTATACACTTCCCTTGTCTCTTGTGTGGTTGGAATGAAAGAGTTGGTCAGTCAGTATATCCGCTATTAAGAAAACCCCTTGTATTTTTATCGATGCATACAAGACATTCCCTAATTGCACAAGAAAAAGAGGCAGACAGACGACATCACATGTTGCCTACATACTGTGGAAGGGCCTGTCAGATTGCATACAAATTGGAAGTGTTTAGATTTGACCTCATTTTATATGGTTTTTGTAAATCTAAAGGAAAGTTGTAGAAGAAAATTGTATAATGTATGGCCAGCCTTAAACTCCATTTGCCATTTTGACATTTTGTTGTTTCATGTATATTGCCTTTCTTATACTGTATGATATACTTCATATGTTTCATGCAACACCTTTTAGGTGCTTTTGTTCTCCCTTCTTTTGTATTGATAAACGATCAATAAAAATCCATTGAGTAAAAAAAAAAAAAAAAAAAAAAAAAAAAAACACAGCTATGAGCATTTAAAATGATACTAAAAAGTATTTTCTTTAAAAATAACATGTTATACTTACCTGCTTTGTGCAGTGGTTTTGCACAGAGCAAGCCATATCCTCCACTTCTGGGGTCCCTAACTTGCTCTCTTGGCCCCTCCCTACTGTCATGTGCCCCCACAGCAAGCGGAGCTTGCTATGGGGGCACCCACGTCGAGCCACAGCTCTGTGTGTCCATTCAGACATGGAGCCGTGGTTTGGCTTGCCCCCTCTCTCCTGTGATTGGCTATATAAAAAAAACTTGTACCTTCATCTTTATGATCTTCAGTGCTATTCATTCCAGAAGCCTTTCTGCTAAAGAACAACTCCAACTCAGTTGTGTGATGTCTGGATTCTTCAGTAACCGTGATAATCCAGATAGTCAGATTTACCATCAGCAGAATCATCAGAAAGCACCTGAGAAGATAAATAGTACAATAATATAGAAGGACATTTCTAAAGATCATAAAGCTCAGATACAGTTTCATAGGCAGAACCACAAGAACATTCTTGCCCGTGCTTGGGCAAAGTACCTCATGTTTAGGTTATTATTGGAGGAATTTACATGATGCATTAGAACACCTACTGTGTACAATATACAAGAATTTTCTTGTACAGATTTTTCAGATTTGTGAATATAAACTTTGATATATTATAGTTTTCAATGTTCATACAGAAGTATCTGAGCCACTGCACAGCATACAAGCCCTGTGTTCCGTCAGAATTGACGACCCTTCAGATTAGGTAACGGAAGTGATGTTCCATCAGCTGCACATGTGTCCACCGCTGCCAGGTTAGCTCATCTGACAGAACACCTGCAGTCAGAAGAAGGCGGCAGTGGACATCTTCTTGCACTCAGCTACGTCTTGATTTTCAGAGTAATTTTAGCAATAAAGTGAACATATATAAATAAATATAGTATAGAGACATCTGTGATGCTGTTTGGATGTTACATTTTAACCACTCAAGGACCGGAAGGATTTCCCACCTTAGGACCAGAGCACTTTTTGCGATTCCGCACTGCATTGATTTAACTGACAACTGCGCGGTCGTGCGACGCTGTACCCAAATAAAATTTGCGTCCCTTTTTCCCACCTTTTTTGGTGGAATTTGATCACCTCTGCGTCACTTCTGATTACCGCTATAAAAAAAGAGCAACAATTTTGCAAAAAAAAAATATTTCCTACTTTTTGCCAAAATACATGTTCAAAAATATAAATAAATTAAAAAAACTAAATTTATTCATCAGCTTTGGCCGATATATATTCTGCCTCATATTTTTGGTAAAAAACGCAAATCGGCGTTTGATTGGTTTGCGCAAAAGTTGCCGCGTTTACAAACCATGAGAATTAATTTCTGGCGTTTTTACAATTTTTTTTAACTAGTAATGGCAGTGATCTGCGATTTTTATCGGGACTGTGATATTGGGGCAGACATGTCGGACACTTTTGACACTTTTTTGGGACCAATGACATTTATACAGCGATCAGAAATTAAAATATCCACTGATTACTGTATAAATGTCATTGGCAGGGAAGGGGTTAACTGTGTTCCCTAGGCGTGTTCTAACTGTGAGGGGGCTGAACTGCCGGGGCACCAGAGTCCTAACTGATCCCAGTGACAGGAATCAGTAGATCTGACATGCCGCCTGACAGAGCGGGGGACCACAGTGTTTACATCGCGAGACGCCGGCCGACATCGAGTCCACCCGACCCGCGGCCCCGCTCAGGGAATGCGTGGCAGACACGAGTGGCGATGTCTGCCGGTGACTTGCAATAAGCTGTGACAGAGCCATAGCTCTCCCTCGAATCACCGCTTATAGTTGTCACTTGTGTGCAGGACTGTGCGAGCCTGTCAGAAAGGGGAACTGCTGTGTTTAGACCGGCAGTTCCCCTTTCTGACAGGCTCGCACAGTCGTGCACGCGAGTGACAACTATAAGCGGTGATTCGAGGGAGAGCCACACTGTTGCCGCTTATAGTCGCTACGCGGTCGGCAACTGGTTAAAAGAAGCTTGACGCCAGCAGTAGTAAGGTGGGGGAGGCCATGTTGGTACACCTCGCACTGCTCAGATCTAAAGCTTTAGGCTTTCATAATTAAAACATCCAAACAGCACCACAGATGTTAATATACTATATGCATATATGCTCACTTTATTTTATTTATTTATTATTTTATTGCTAAAATTATTGTGAAATTCAAGACATAGATGGGTGTACCAAAATGTCTGTCAGATGAGCAAACCTGGTAGCAGTGGAACGCATGTGCAGCTGACGAAAAGTCACAATTTGACGAATCGCTGATTCTGACGGAACACCGGCATGTGATAACAGCCTCAGCCTAACTCTATCCAGGCCACACTCCCCAATGATGCTGAAGGCCCTATATTTTTATTACACACACACAGGGGTACTTTTACTAATGCTGGAAAATCTGGTGCAGCTGTGCCTGGTAGCCAATCAGCTTTGACAAACCTGGAAGCCAATTAATTTCTTTGCAGAGCTGCACCACATTTTACACTCTTCAGTTTTACTAAATCAACCTCACTATATTTTAGGATAAAGAAAAAAGCAAGGAGGTAAAAGAATCCAGATTGATCACTTAGGAAAGTGAATGTCACTAAGTATAGTAAATTTGGTGAAGCTTTGTTTTTGCTTAATCATGTGCAAAAAAAACCAAAAATACAGAATTTTTTTTTTTTGTTTGCACGCGATTGAATTATTAAAGTGAACACAGTAGTTGAGGGTTACAATACAAATTTTCCATTTTATTTTTGGTAAATATGAAAATGGATGATATTTGGATAGACCTGCAGGTACCTCTTTAGATGCTTAAAGTTGGGTTCACACTGCTGTGCGGAGCGGCTCACAGCAGGGGTCCGGTGCATCCCTGTTCTCTGTTTCAGGGACGAATCAGGTCCGAATTTTCAGCTGGATTTGAACTAGGAGACACACAGGACTCTTCTGCAAACCGCTCCGCAGCCGCCATGCAGCTGTGTGAACCGACTACATTGAGAGCCGGTCACAGTCTCCTGACATGCGAACTGAATGCGGGAAAACCCACATCTAATTTGCATAAGTGTGAACCAGGGACATGCGGTGAGGTCAGTGGCTGGTGAGGCACTGGCTAGTATCAGAGCCAGATACACACAGGTTACATACGTTAGAGCAAGAGCAATAATTCTAGCACTAGACTTCCTCTAACTCTAAACAAGTAGCCTGTAAAAAGGTTTTAAAGCGATGTGTATGGAGATTCTTAAGTACTGAAGTTTGGCGCCATTCCACAAGTGTGCGCAATTTTAAAGCGTGACATGTTGGGTATCTATTTACTCGGCGTAACATCGTCTCTTTCACATTATAAAAAAAAAAAAACTGGGCTAACTTTACGTTTTTTTTTTTATTCATGAAACAGTTTTTCAGTTTGAAAAACTGCTGCACAAATACCGTGTAACATAAAAAGTTGCAACGACCACCATTTTATTCCCTAGGTTTGCTAAAAAAAAAAAAATTATATAATATATATATATATATATATATATATATATATATAATATGTTTGGGGGTCCTGTGTAATTTTCTAGCAAAAAAAAATGAGGATTTTTACATATAGGAGAAAAGTGTCAGAATTGGCCCAGGTGGCAAGGGGTTAATTACCATAAGTAATAGACAAATTATATTTAATACGGTAATTTACTATATTTTCAAAACCTGTACTCAAACAGGTGGCTTAACGGACAAATTACTGAAGTTTGAAGTCATAAGTTCAAACCAGTAATTTCACAGTAAATAAATAATAAATTATCTTATAAACCTAGCATAATATAAGATTTAGCTTGTACCTTTTCAGCAGCAGCAGATTCAAATTCTCCCTCTTAACTGAGAAAAACATGGGATTATGGGTAAATCTTATACACATAAACCGATGCATTTCCTTGTAGTTAAGAGGGTTGGACTGGAAGGGAGTATTTGTATTTTAGACACATGCCCCCTTCTATGACACTGCAGTGAGGCATGCCTCCACTGCAGCATTTTTATTGGACAGCTTTGGCCAGTGGTGCTTTACCATTGGATAAGGCTCCAAGCTGTCCATTATGCTCAGTGCCTCTGACAATAAGTGAGGAGAGGCACTGAGCTCATCCTCTTAGTCTGCTTGTATTTAAACTGGCCGCTCTGTATGTAGCTTCTCAAGGAGCCCCGTATCTCTGGAATCATAGATGATAGGAGCCCCACCTACTTTTTACCAGTGGCGGGGTAGGACTTCAGCTACCTACCCCCCAAATTTGGGGTCCCTGACCCCAGGTCGCCGAGCTACAAACCTCGAAGAAGTTTTTTTTTGTTTTTTAGGTTCATGGCAGGTGAGGCTCTGCCTACCCTGACTGCTCATCCCTGGTGTGAACTCAGCCTGCATGTCTATTATTAACAGCTCTGTTTAAATAAAGAAAAAAAAAATCAGTTTGCAGAGTTCAACAAGCTCATGTTTGTATTTACACACAAACTTGAATGAGCGATTCATCCCCTCCCCCACCCAAACCCCCGTTTGGAAAATCCTCATCCAAAAAGCACCTGCATCCAATCACATGCAGGCACGGTTCAGGTATTCTGACAGCCAGTGTCTGTCAGAATACATAACCAGCGCTGCAGATGCGTCCATCTATTCCTTTAAGCATTGATGTAGGAAACAAGTGTTTGAGGAAGAATACTTGTGCATTCCCTGAATGCCAGGTGCTTACCCGCAGATAAGTGGGTATCCAGCAATGCGGTATTTACCATTTATAGTTATGAAGGAAACAGGAACTTTGTAACAATGTGAGAGTATCTTGAAAGGGGTTTTAAACCCTGTTTTTTAAATAAAAATTAACATGGCTATACTTACCTGCTCTGTGCAGTTTTTCACAGAGCAGCTCCAATCTTCTGGGGTCCCCCGCTGGTGCTCCAGGCCCCTCCTCTTCATTGAATGCCCCCACAGAAAGCGGCTTTCCCTGGGGGCACCCGTGCAGGCTCGCTCCAGAGTCCCGCGGCTGTGTTCATTAACAGATAGCAGCACTCGGCCCTGCCTCCCGCTCCTGTGTCACTGGATCTGATTGACAGGAGCAGGAACCAATGGCTCCTGCTGCTATCAATCTGTCCAATGAGGAGAGAGGCAGCGGCTGGAGCCGCTGAGCTCGTACACATCGCTGGATAGGATCGGGGGGTCTGGGGGGAGCTGCAGCACAGAGTTTTTCACCTTAATGCATAGAATACATTACGTTGAAAAACCTTGAGGCTTTACAACAACTTTAAATCCCTTCTCTTGCAAAGCATGATTTGTGAGCCAATGAAAGATCTTTTGAGTTCAGCAGGATACATTTTGTCCTCATTGCCGTTTTTTATATAAAAGTGTGAGGTTAATTAGAAGTAATGCACTAAGGATAAAGAATGTTTGGTAGGTGTTTAAAAGTTCCCCCAATGCCTCGAAGTCCGAGAACTGTTCTCAGTGTTCAGTGACTTTTAGTCACTGGCTCTGTGTTCTGCCCCTTCAGCGCTAACTGTAGCGCCTGGCTGTGGAGGGAGGCAGGAACAGCTGGTTCAGGCTCTCAGCTGCATGGCATCTAGGTGGATCCCGACATTAAAGTCAGGATCAATCCTGAGCCTGTATCGGCTGAGTGATGTCAGCTGAGAGTTGGCTTTAGCCTGCTGTTGGCTGAATATAGGTCACAGGAGTGCAGAACAAAGTGAGTACTTTTAAGATAAGCCTGAAGCAAAAAGAAAAAATATTATGAGTGTAGGGCTGGCATGATGGGGTGGCAGGGCAATAGGACACAAAGTGTTAATATAATGCAGAGGGGTAGTCACTTAGCTGAGTGGGGGTGGTCAGTAAGTTTTCAGGCAGGGAAGGGAGGGGTCAAGGTGGTCAGTCGGAAGTCATCGGATGGAAAAGAAGCAGCTTCCCACCCTCCTGGAATGGACGTCTTGCGGTGACGGTTATAAATGATGGTGGTTGGGATCTTTGGAGGCCTTTTAAATTAATAGAGTATGGCGTAGTGGGGAACCATCTATGGCAGCCTCGCTCAACCTTTTCAACACAGAGGAACACTTGAAATAGTTCTCCAGTCTCAGGGAACCCCTGCTAAAAATTAAAAATCTACAACTCATGATACATTAGTGTGATGGTCAATGGGAAGAATGCTCCTTACACTTTTGGTCATTGGGAAGAATTACCCCCTTACAGATAGCTAAAAAGAGCAATGGTATCATTGGGAATTTATCCGAGAGGTAGAAATTGCCCATTGCTCAAGGAATCCCTAGCAACATCTGGAGGAACCCTGGCTGAGAAACCCTGATCTATGGTATGGGCTCCTTGGTAAGATGCCAGTTAACCGAGGTTTAACTGGACATTGGACATATGGGTATCTGCATTGGAAGGTGGATAGTTTTGTATCGTCTGAGTTTGTGTGTTGCAGCTGGGGACCTTGCGTGCTCATGCAGATACAGAAATCGATTTGGGGTCTTTTCAGTGCCTTCAAAGATCAGTAGTCAGTTTTAAGTCTGGGAGTTCATTATTATTTTGTACTTAAAATGTGTTAATGGTTATTTGTTAATAAATGGCCGGTTCGGC
>BLSH010214486.1:405971-421308 GCA_018402905.1 Glandirana rugosa | reverse complement strand
GAGTCCCTCCCGACCCCTAACGTTCTTACTTGCGGGGAGTTTGTGATAAGGGAAAAACTCGATCCTTTCGAGACCTCTTTCCCTACCTACTCATCCACAGTGAAAGACCGCACACTGTTCCTCGGGACTGGTTATGTGTCAAACCTAACCGTCCCCCGCCCGGAGGAAATTTATGTCATTAGACGGTCGTCCCCCCTCCTCTCAAACCCACCTTCTCGTTCCTCCCTCGGGGGTCAGACCCCCTATCCACTGGAACCCCGGACCTCCGAACCCACGTCGGTCCTCACCTCAGCTAAGGACCTCATCGTATTCCTTCGTCCTCTGCCTGCTTTTCTATCCAGTGACACTCCTTCCCCTGACTGGCTCCTCTGACCTCCACAGATGGTCCAGCCTGCTCCAGCCTTCTCATCCAGCTCCAAGGGTCTGTCACAACCGGTGGATCCCTTTAAAAAGTCTCTGAAAATGTATAACTCTGCTGCTCTCCTGCTTCCTTATGCTACTCCAGGAATCGACTCCACTCCTGGCTGCACCCAAGCCTCCAGGCCCCAAGGTCACCTATCCCCCAGACTGGGGGCTCCCTCCTTGCTCTTCCACCCAAACTCTCCTCCCCCCTGCTGGCAGATTACTGTATTTAAAGGAGGCCCGCCCCCTGCCAATCCAAACTGTGTATTGGTCAGGGCTCCTTGTCACACGCCAGAAAGTGACACCTACTCATCCATCCCTTTCTCCAGAGCTTTCCTAGCTCAAAAAGGGAATAGTGTTTGAGGGGCGTTCATTCTTGCAATCCCCAGCCCTCCCTGAGCCACTCCCCAGCCCAGATCAAAACAACCAGGCCTGCACCCACTGTCAGGCCTGACTAGATTTTACCTCTCCTATCAAAAATCTACAAAAATAGAGCACCTATCACGAATTTACACTTAAACCAGACCCAGAAAACACAGGACCATTTTTAGAAACTGACCACCGCCACCCCGGACATGTGTGGACCAGATCCATTGAAAAACGGTCCCATTCACAAGTTATGCGTATCGGATGCAGTTAAAACACATCTGATTCGCATATATGTGAACCGAACCTTAGTCTTCTACAAATGATGTGAAAACTCAGCATTGTTGAGTGAAAAAGGGAGGTTGCTACTTTAATTAGGGGCACCTGTAGTACGTGCAGGAGATGGACGTTGCAGTGGCCAAATTACTTCAAGGCAAGTTTATGCCGGGTGTTTAACCCTTTCACTGCCACTGACATAAGGGTTATGGCAGAGTAGATCTGATTCTAGCAAGTCAGTTTAGTAACCCTCACAATGGCTGCATTCCTTTGGGCTATAAGATTAAAGCAGAAGGGTCCCCTAGACTCCGCTGATTAATGAATAGCTCTGATCAGCAGGTGACAAGCCATCACTCACAGCCAATAATATGCCATGTAAACAAAGGAGCAAGGATAATGGCTTCCATCATTGCTGAAATAATATTTGGGCAAGTATATTGACCAAATATGGCCACATTTGTTTTATAGAGAACCTCTGGCAAATTTGCCAAAATACATACTAGCCACTTAAAGCGGTTGCATCCCCCAATTGTGATTTTTACCTACATGTAAGCCTATAATGAGGCTTACCTGCAGGCAACGGTTTATGAGATATTCACCTTGCATGCAGCCACTGACGTCAGTTGAGCATGCGCAGTGAAGTCCTGGCGAAGGCCCGGAGTATCCTGCCAGAGCAGAGGGTTCTAAGGTATTTCATAATGAGCTAGTATGCAGTGCATACTAGCTCATTATGCCTTTAGGTTTTCATTTTTTTTTTCTGTGGGTGTACAACCGCTTTAAGGTCTAGTACACATTTTGGGTGGGTCCCCATGCCATTTGAACAGGGAAATGTCAATTAATGCAATTTAAGCTACTTTTTTTCTTTCTAAATGTAAATTTTCCTGCAGTATCTTCTACACATCATACAGATGCAGTCCTGCACAGGTAAGTTTAAAGGCACCCCCTAGGTGTGTTTCTAACTTTTTTTTGCATTGATACCTTCCCAAGGCTAGTACCCAGGTACTCTTGCCATTTTTTTGACAAGAATTTGACTATTTACTTTGAAAAATGTCTCAAATGTATCTTACAGATTGACCAAAATAGGGCATCTGGAACATTTGGCTCATCACTAAAGCCTCATACACACGATCTGATTTTCAGACAGAACATCTGTTTGATGTTGGATACTGGTCTCATGGCGAAAGTGAAGAGTACTTACAATAAGAAAATTTTCATATGACTGAACTCCACGTCAGAAGTGATAATGTTTTGAATATTTTTGCATCTTTTTTCGTTTCTGAGCATGCATAGTCTCGGTCGTAACAGAAAGTAAATCGGACGGGGCGTTGTCGTATGACAAAAAATGTACTAGTCTGCACATCCAGCTTTTTGTCTGACAAAAAATCAAAAGCGGCTGTCGAAAGGAGCGTACTAAAAACAGTAAGTGTTTCGGACGACAGGCCGTCGAACGAAAATTCCAGTTCGAAATTTGCATTATGCTTATGGACCTTAAGGGTCCTTAAGCTGGAGCTCGAAAAATCAAAAACTGCAGTAAAGATTGGAGGAAGGAACATCAATAGTTGATGACAACATCTGATTAAAAGGGTCACAGAAGAAAGTGAAAGTTAGAGATGTTAAAATAGTGAATGAGGGTTAGGAGAATGAGCAAGTGCAGGATTTCACTTTGCTGGGATAACACATTGATTAAGGCTATGATTGTAGTCCAGAAATACGCTGCAATGCACAGCATAACCAAAATACAGAAAAGCAAGGCTGTAAGCCTGTCAATTATATGCAGATAGATATTGTGTTAGTCAAAGCTACCCATGGTTGTGAAAAATCGAACCATGGAAAAACTATACAGGAAGAAAATCAATGCATCTGAACTTTCGATCTAGAGAAGGCTAGAAAATAAGCAAATATTGGACTGCAAGCAACCAGACATTTCGTTGGATGGCAAAATTACAACACTCAGGCTCACTTCTTTCAGACTTTAAATGTCAGATTGGTTTGTGGTAAAAAAGGAAGCTAGACCTCAAAATAACTTGATGGTTAGACACCATAAAAGCTGACGCCAGCCAAAACACGAATCAACTAAAAGAAACAAGCAGAGTCTCAAAACAATTCAATGGATATCATATTGGGGTCAGTCAGAATATAATAGCACTTATGGTAGAAATATCAGAAGGTAGGGGAGATGTTGGTGGATTTAATGGCTTTAACATCCTGTAAGGCAGTTACGTGAGAAATAGAAGTATGTGCAGTACATTCGGGTTTGGAAGAGCCCTGGTGAATATTTTGTCCATTTTCTTTTTTTTTTTACCAAACTAATGAGCAAGGTTGAGTTATTATTAAGCTCAAAGAAGAGAGCAAGCTCTACATGGAGGTTGGCACATAACAGTGATTCTTCTAATAATGCTTTGTTGAGTCTTCAGGATGATTTCCTGGGCTGTGGGTCAGAAAGGCTTAGGGGAATGGAGACCAAAGTATGATCTGACATAATGATGTTGCCTAACTTTGCATCCATAAGCAACACAAATTAGAAAAAAACCCAAAAAATGCATCATCCCAGCCTGGTGAGTGGTTTAGCCTCCAAGGGTCCAATGGGTATGGAACTTTTGAGCTTTTTAAAAAGCATGCAAATGACAGAAGGATGTAACCCCAGGAGACGTCCAGTAGTTGAGCATCAAATGTGAAGTTTAGATCTCTGCCGAGTATTAGGGTACCCTCCATTAACTTTGTGTTGATTGGGCTTTGCAGAGAAAGGAAGTTGGTTTTTATTGGGAGGGGGGGGGGGGGAGCAAATATTTGCCAGGGTCACGATATCGTTTTGAATAGGGCCGCACACAAATAAGCATTTCCCTTGGTCATCTGAACTTAGAACCTGTAGTCAGAGGGCTGTTTTTGCAGTCCTTTCCCAATTAGGTGTCCACCTTCATCTGTGCCTACAGGCTGATGGATCTGATGGCCATCAGAAGATGCAGCAAAGAGGTAGTTTGCCTTGCTACCTTGGAGTGGTGCGCTTTGTGTTCCCTTTAAATAGTAGCAAATATCCCTAGATCATTCCACCTTTTGATCAGGGTGGGGTGAAATGTCCACCATGAGGCCCCCAAACGTTTTATTCCTCACTGCCAACCCTCCCCCTCTGCACCACCAGCAGCACAACCCTGTTGCACTCCATCAGCAGCACCCCAACCCTCCCCTTCTGCCTTTGCCACATAGAGATGGAGGCAGTAGGCAAGGGATCTTGTGGCTATGAGACAATAGAAGGGTTTCCTCTTCGGTAGCCATGCTATTACACCACACAGTGTGTGCTGCAGCAAGACAAGAGGGATTGGGAGCCTTGTCACTTCTGGTCTGCCACAAGCACACCACTACTCAGCCTGCCTGTCCCTGGAGAGCCTCTAGAGAGTCTATTGCCCAGTGTTGCTCTTGTCCCAAAGGCATACCAGCTGAAAGCAGGGCTGCAGCATTTTGAATGAAAAATTGCATAGGTGCTTGGGAGACTGGTGATTCTGAGGAGTGACCACCTAAGGCCATTGTTGAGAAGGGGGAAGAGGTGACTGTGCTGCCATTAAGGTGCAGGACACATGGCAGCATCAGCAGCTACAGCCTTGTTCTACATCCTACCCTGCCACCTTGTCTATGGTTATCAGGATCCTGATGTGGACAGCATGTTCCACAGATGGAGGGCAGGCAGCCTGCTGGGCAAAAAAAAATTGTGCTCGGGTACCTACCTCTGTGGTACAACACAGGCCATAACTGGTGGAGGGACCTGAAACCTGTGCTTCTGAAACTCAATAACAGTCCATTAAGGGTGGGGAGGGGGGGCATGCTTTGGCTTTTCACCCTTGGGTGCTCAAGAACCTTATGCTGACAGTGCAGGGCTTTTGCTGTTGAGTTATCATTGATGTGCTGCTCCCACCAAATATACTTGTTGCATAGTCTTGCGTTTCCTCATGCATGCAATATTAAAATAGCGGTTACTTTTACCACAGCTGATACACTACAGGCAGAGGCTGTATACCACAACTGTGCTGTTGGCAGCTGGTCCGTAAAAAACAAAAACACACGTCAACTCCCTTAAATTTGCTTTCTAGTCAAATAGTTGGGTAATGTCCTGAAGCCAATTTCAGACAAACACATGATGTCTATAGCAAGGATAAACAGCCAGCAACTTGAATAGTCCACATGTGATCATTTTTCTTTGCCATAGGGCAAGTACAGAATAGGAAAAGGTACGCATTTTAACCCACTGTCTTCATCATAGCCACATAGCTGATGTCTAGATTTTAATACAGGGAACACAGGATCTTGGTTTTGAGGTGTTTTGATGCACTCTCCTTTGACATTTTATTAGACTTCTATTAGCAGCTGCTAGACATCTATCAGCAGGACCCTGGACCCAAACAGTCTAAATTTGTCACATGGTCATAAGAGGAGGGTGACATGTTCAAACTTTGCTCCATACAAAGGCAAAAAATGCAAAAAAACTGTTGGGTCAAACATGCATGCACAAGAGAGCCATTTGGATAACAGCTTTTAAAGCTGAACGCCGGGCAGTTTTTTTTTCCCATGCAGTGGGGCTGTGCCCGCACTGCACAGATTGACTGCTGGTTTAATTCCAGGGGAGAGGACAGCAAAGATATACTTCCCTTATCTGCCGATCCTCCTAGCACAAGAACGGTCCGGCATCCCTGCTCTCCTGCAGTTTTGAAAATGGACTGTTCCTGATGTTATCACACCCAAAGAATAGACAGGAATAGTCCACCGATGGACTGTGGGGGGAGCATAGTTTTCAGAAGGATCGGCGGATTAGTTGTGCATAATCTTTGTGCTCACCCCTAGAAAAAAAATAAGCAGTTGACCCATGCAGTACTGCATGGGAAAAAAAAAAAAAAAAAAAAAATTGTACAAACTTTAGGTTGTAGTGGAGGAGGCCCTCCACAGCTCTGTTAAAAACTGAAATGACAGTGTAACCACTTTCAGCAGGAGGTAAACTAATAGGATACCTCCGTGTTTCTCAACTCCAGTCCTCAAGTCACACAAACAGGTCACATGTTCAGGATTTCCATTATTTTGCACAAGCGATTTGATCAGTTTCACTGCCTTAGTAATTACCACAGCCATTTCATCTGAGGGAAATCATGAAAACCTGACCTGTTGGTGCGCCTTGAGGATTGGAGTTGAGAAACACTGGGTTACCCAACATCTAATTAGAGCTGTAAAAATCAGAAACGCAATCATGGACGAAAGAGGCATGTAGACAAATTGAGGTTACGGCTGCCCGTTCACACTGCCCCAGTCGGGAAGCTAAGAGTTAAATTGGGTTCCTGGGTTTTCTTAATGGGCTTTGCTGGGTCCAGCCCCCTGGTTCCATGAATTATAAAGGAAAAAGGGGTCCATGTCCAGGGGGAAAATAAAAGAAAAATGGAACAGCTGGAGTTGGATGGAGTCTGGAAATGCTGGGTTGGAATGCTGTTATCAGAGCCTGGGGGACCAAGGAATTGCCAAAATTAGAGTTAAACCCACTATAGACTCATCCAAGTATGGACTCTTTCCTATGCAGGCATACTAGGGCAGCCACAAGCCTAAGTTAGTGACTAGGGAAGTTGAACTGTCATCTTGTGATTCTCATCATGCCTCATTATTAAAGTAAAGCTTTTGATACTTTGCCGGTTCTGAAGTTACTAAAGAGGTGCAAAGTAAGTAACTGGCACATATAATCTACAACTGGGGTCACTAAACACATTGGGGTATGAAGATATCAGTACAAGAGTTGATGCAGTGTGAAGATACAGTGGTAACCAAGGTTTCTCTAGCAGCCTGTTGTAAGTGTGTACATGTGGCAGGTGAGTCTCTTGCAGCGAGGGAGACATTGACAGCACTTCAGGAGTGATCCATTTCCCATAGCAATGGGAGCTAATCTGCACCACCAGGGCCCTCATCCTGTACACAGGTAAGGAGGAGAAAGAGTTAAGCCCCGTACACACGGTCAGAAAATCGTATGGGATATACTGCTTTCACTGCGATCGTTCGATAATCGGATCATTAGTACAGAGCTTTCGAGAGCCGATCGTGACCGTTCATCCGATATTTTCCGTCCAGACATGATCGGACATGCAGGAAAAACAGAGTTAATACCTGATAACTCACTTTTCAGCAATCCTCCAGGACGGCTTACAGAGAGAGGCTCCTCCCACCTAACAGGAAACACATGATCCACATTATAAAAAAGACTGCTCACCAGTTGTACCTCAGCATTATATAATATATATATATATATATATATATATATACACATATATACACACACACACACACACACACACACACACTATTACTCTGTTGGTAAACCATCAACTTAAATTACCGTTATACCCCCATAACCATATGTCATAGACAAGTTGATCATTAAGGGGGGGGAATTGGCGCCATCCTGGAAGATTCCTGAGAAGTGAGTTATAAGGTAATAACTGTTTTTCTAAGTCATCTTCCAGGACGGCTTACAGAGAGGAAAACATGCTATGGAACTACATGATTAGGGTGGGACCACAGCTTTAAGCAACCTCTTCCCGACAATCTGTTCCTGGTTAGAGAACAGGCCCGGTCAGAAAGGTTTCACAAAGGTTTGGAAGCTGGACCTGGTTACTGACTTGCAGATGTGGGGATGAGACCTGATGACGCTGTCAGCCCAAGAAATGGCCCATGCTCTGTTGGAAAGAGCTTTGATGTTTTCTAGAGAAAACAGTGATGATGCCTGGTAAGCTTCCATCACTGCATATTTTAATCACCTCGTGATAGCAATATTTTGACACCCTCTTGCTTTTATCTGGGCTCCAGAACTGAACAAGCAAACTAGAGGTTGATCTCCAATCTATAGATCTCTTAATCTACATAATCTTCATTCAAGAGATACCTATGGACATATAGACAATGGGCCCTTGTTGTTATCCAGCGAGAGTTCTGCCACAATGCTATACATACCCAAAACCAGGGCTGCTTTAAGAGCATCATGGACCCCTGGGCAAAGTAGTAATCTGGGGCCCTTACCAGCCTGCCCCAATTTATGCACCTACTCTCAATAATTAAAGTATGAATAGTTGCTAGAAATAAACATATATGTATTAGTACTTTCAATAAAACTGATTTTAAACAAGAAAACATGCCATAAATCAAAGACCAATATCAAAACAAGGGAACAATATTGGGCAGTTTAGTAAAAAGGATGACTGTACTGGAAAATCTGGGACAGTTGGCAAGTATATGCTATTATGCAAGATTATCATGGGGCCCCCATGCACCTTGGGCCCCTGGGCAGTGCCCAGGGGTGCCCATTCATTAAGATGGCCCTGCCCAAAATGCATATGCCCACCCCTTTGACCCTTCCCCACTCTAAAAGCTGGTACGGTAGCTGTTGAGTGTTTGGAAAGGAACTGCGTAAAAATGAACCTGACAATTTTATGAATGACAGGTGCTCTGCCCAACGTTGGAAGTCTGACTTCATATGGCCCATTGTGATACTGGTGGCAAGTTATGCAGATCACCACTTCAGGCGACGGAGCCTGTAGCATTAACAGAATATTTACTTAGTCTTGCCATAGCTGTTCTGTTAGGAAGGCTGTGTAAAAGCAATGTACTGTGCAATATTCCATCCAAAAAGATTTGGGGAAGCCAGCCTGCTGCGATCAATCCATATTAATCAGGCCAGCAAATGAAGATATGGTGCTTGACCCAAAAGGGAGTGAGGGAATACTCCACTAGAGCCTCAGTGCTCACTAGAATAGCTGCTTCTCCTCCAGCGGAGAAGGAATCTTTGTGAAAACCAAGACACTTTGTCATTTCTCAGCAATGCTTTCCAGGAAACTTCCTAGAGTGTTTCAGCACTGGAGGTGGTGTCCAAACAGGAGATAATCTGTATGTGCAGGCTGTGCATCTGTCCCTTATGCAGTTACCCTTTTGCTCCCTTCCTTTGTCCTACAGGGAGAGGACACAAGGTGGTATGAGCCTTTTACAAGGAGAAACGAGGGTGCAGACGATCATACTATGACCAGCACTCAGCTGCCTAGGGAGACCCAAAAGAAGCCCCCCCCCCCCTCACCTAAGGAAAAGAGGGATACTCAACCCAAAACCTCTGATGCATCCTACACCAGGGAGTAAGAAAGGAGAAACCCAGTTCTAGCCTATTTCTTACCTTAGGGTCAGAGTCTGCAGGTGTCTCAGACCTGCTTCCTGCTTACAGTCTCCATCGGTGACTTTACCAGCACAGGACAAAATGGCTATGTCCGTATGGCATGTTTTAGAAATTGCATGAAGATACCATTTATACCCTTGCTGTCTATGAACCTTAACGCATTAGGACAACCGATTGCGCAAGACAATGTAAAGGTCTAGTAAAAGCCTCCCAATTCATAAAGCCACATATACCAATTAGAGCTAAATTTCCAGCAGTTCATTTTAACCATTAGGTTCAGTTACCAGCAGCCATGCGACCCCGAACACACAGTCGCATGACAAGTCACAGCCCATAGACCTCAAATAGCAATTGTTCCATCCTATGCGATTCAAGGTTACAGCGACCCAGGAAAGGCTCCCTTAACCATAGAGATGCGATCTCTGATGCAACCCAAATCCAGAGACTGAAGATGGATCAAAGCCGCACTTCAAATCACGCAACCTTTGGGTCACAACATTGGAAATGTAGCCTCAGAGAGTTAATATATTAGATCGCATAAAACCTAAAACACAAACATAAGCTCCAATGTTGAGTATTTAAAGTGGTAGTAAACCCCCCACTACTGTTTTTACCTACAGGTAAGCCTATAATAAGGCTTACCTGTAGGTAAAATGAATATCTCCTAAACCTACATGGTTTAGGAGATATTCGCCCTGTATGCAGCCGCTGACATTAGCGGCGCATGCGCTCTGATGATCCTGGTGGAGGCTGACGGAAAATCAGAGCTGGCTGCCGGAACGAACAGCTCCCGCGCGCGTGCACGGGAGTGAAGTCACGTGGCTCCGGCCACTCACAGCGCCGGAGCCGCGTACCCGGAACAAAGAAGAGGACCATCATGTCAGCGTCCTTAGAGCTGACCGACCCGGGCATTGGGGGCCTCGTTCTAAGGTGAGCATTTCATAATGTGTTAGTATGCGATGCATACTAACACATTATGCTAACTGTCTTGCAGGATTTTTTTTTTTTCAGGCGGGTTTACTACCGCTTTAAATAAATAGAGTTATAACATACTTGGAGAAGTATAAGGACAGAGTGTTTATCTAATACCCCACACACAGCCATTTATACGTAACTAATGACAATGCCACAAAGCCAACAATTGTTAGAATCATAAGTCATAGTTATAGCCCAATCTCTGGCTCCAATCCATTACACATCTATATGGTGGAACTCAGGGAGCTCAGGGTGACAGAAGTCTAGGCACACACACTGGAGTGCAGAGCAGATACTGTTAACCTATAGTTACAGCTTCAGCTCGTAGACATAACCAAATAACTTATTTGGAACAGAAGCAAAATGGAGTCTCCTTAACTGTATATTTAAACAATGTAAATTAACAGTGATTGCTGTATCCTTAACTTACTTTATATAGTGCACACTAAGGTGGGAGACAGAAAACCACCCAGCTCATAACATATCCAAATCTAGGATAAATTAAAGCTTCTGGCACCTTTGAATAAGCCTTGAAGTGTGCAACTAAAGCCATCAGAAGGACAACACCTGCAGGCATTAACGAGAAATCATTAAACTCAGGTGTGTCCATGCAACTCTTGCATGGAGGTTACACCCAGGAGTCTGCCAATTGAATCATGCAGGATTCCACATAAAAAGTTTTAGTTCAGCCTAGGAATGAGTTATTGCCCAAGAGCCAATTCACACCACATGCAGTGTGCGGGGTTTTTTTTTGCATCAAAGACGCATGGATAGTAGGTTATATGGCTTTCAATGGCTTAGTTCACACCAGTGCAGTCAGTTCCGGAAAAAAAAAAAAAAAAGTAGAACATGCTGCATTTTTTCTGCACTTAACTGTACTGGAACGTGGTAAAACGCATCAAAAATGCACCAGAAGGCACCTAAATGCACTGGAACTCACATGTCCTTATTTTAAGTAGGGGGAAAAAAACTGCACTGGACGTAGAGTTGCCACCTCATCCCTTTAAACCCGAACACATATAAATTACACAGGTTCAGAGGCCAATTTAATGCAGATAAGGCAGTGAGTTTAATTACCAGCTTAATCAGCCACAGAACCTGTGTAATTAGTATGTGTTCGGGTTTAAAGGGATGAGGTGGCAACCCTAACTGGACTGCATCAAAAAAACGCACCAAAAACACGCATGCAGAAAAGCATCCGGAACACGTTTCTATGGTGTGAACTGGCCCTAAATCCAAAAACAGAAAGTCCTACTTAACCCACAGCAGACCCTGAAAACTGGGTGTAATTGATGGAGTAAGTAGACCCCTGGAGCCCTGCTCAAGTGTGACCCAAGTGCAGGAAGGGGTTAACGGGTTGCAGCTTCTGCTGATCTCTGGGTTAGCCAGCCCCAGCTCTGCAGTTCATAGGTTTTAGGCCCTCCAAATGACCACACAATGGTGGATAGGAACACAAAAGCACATTCACTCTGTTTGTGGGAAGCATGCAAACACCCACAGCAACCAATACCCAAAGGGAGGAACTCCTAAGGGTTACCACCTTGCGGCCATTTGCCACAAATTATAGCAAGTGTCATGGTGGGACCAGAGTACATGGTGGTATGATCTGTCAGAGTCCTCTAGGCATAATGAGCAAATTCCATGATTGGAGGGAGGCTGGCCCACTATTTTGACTTCACCTGGGAGACCCCCGATCCTCTGCATGTGTGCCGTCATCCATTGAACTCATCATTCCATGGGAGTGAAGTACTTCAGCAGCAATTACTTCAGAGTTTATAGGGCTCAGTGTAATGAAAGTCAATATTGGAAGAAGGCAGAGACCTAAAGGCCAAGTTCACCTATGTACTTTTTTTTTTTTTAAATTACAGCTTCTCTATGTACCAATATAGCATTAATGTAGTTCTTTTGCAAAAATATCAAAGCTTTCCATTAATTTTACGCACACTTACCTCACTGTCTTCATTGATGTTTCCACTTAGCCATTACTTTTGCCTTACTTCCTGGGCAAACTATAGGTCATGACACAGTAAAGAGTTGACCAGCTGACCTCGTTAGCACACACCCTGCATGATCTACGCTCCTACCTACCTACCTACCCATTTCCAGGTGCATGTTTTTTAAAATTAATTAGTGATCACCCTTCTCACTAAATACACAGGCATCATTCATTTTTTCCCCTACCTTAACTTTATTCTTGCATAAATCGTTCATTTGGCATTTTGAAGCGTGCAGGAGATGAGAGATCAGATAACAGCCTATGTGGAGCAGAGCTGTAGTATTGAAAACAGAAGTGTGCCCTGGGTTCTGTAAAGCTCAACATACACTATACAATCTGATGGTAGATCTAAAGCCTCGTACACATGGGACGATCGTATACAACAGGTCGTACTAACGACCGTTGTATGCGATATGGATCGTTCGTATGCGCGATTAGAACAGCCGAACATACGACGGTCGTACAAGGGAGTTGTATGAGCAAACTAGAAAACTTGGTCGTACCAACAAGCGCTCATACGACCATTGTATCGTGTGTACAGAGCAGTTGGTACAACAAGTTGTATTGTGCAAAACACGCATGCTCCGAAGTCAGGAATGGCCGGATGCTAATTACATGCACCTGAACGGTTTTTCTGTGCTCGTACGATCGTGTAGTGCAGCCAGTATGCAAGTTATATTATCCAACATACGATTTGCGACGATCGTACGTACAATCGTCGTCCCGTGTGTACGAGGCTTAAAGGAGATTGTACAATCAACTCTGTAGTGCAAGGGCCTGCCTGATTGGATACAGAGTGAACGTATATATAAGTGGGTACTCCTAATCCAAAGTTCTGGTAAATCTAAACAAAATTGTAGAGAGATTGTACAATCAGATTGCTTAGTGTATGGCATTGGCCATCTTTATACAAGTACATAGAAGGGAGTGGACAAAAACACTCAGCTGTCAAGCCCCGTTCACATCTCTGCATAGCAGAGCGACATTGTTTTTAGCGGGGGCAGGGAGTTCAGAACATCTTTACTCATCACGTATAGACGTATACACGCAACAATTGCACCAAAGAAGCATCAGAACTTTTTTTTAGAATGGAGCTTGGGGCACTTTTTTTACTGTGTTTTGTGGTACAGCGCATTTCTGAAATGCTAAGAAAATGCACAGATCCATTCACATCTAGCATAGTGGGAGCGCATATTTTGTGGCTCGTTTTTCCTGTGACACTCATAGGGCAGCCTGTTGATGTTAATGGGCTACGCTACATGTGGCTCATGAGACATTTTGGAGTGTTGTGTGCATTTTGCAGCATTTGCCACTCATTTTTTCACATGGCAAAATGTGTGTTTGCTTCTGCTTTGTGTGCCATTAACGATTAATGGCACTGAAAGTGCAACTAGTAATTTAATGTGTATAAAGGTGGCCATACACTATACAATCTGATTGTGCAATTTCCTTTATATTTACCAAATTTATATAAATAGGAGGAAACACCCATCTAGTCAACCACTCTGTATCCAATCAGGCAGGCCCTTGCACTACATAGCTGATCGTAGATCTAAAGGAGGTTGTACAATCAGATTGTATAGTGTATGGTAAACTTTACAGAACCCAGGGCACACTTCTCCTGTTTTCAATACTAAAGCTCTGCTCCACATAGGCGGTTACCTCATCTCATTTCCTGCACACGTCAAAATGGCAAATTAATGACATATTGCAAGATTAAAGTTATAGCGGAGATCCGGCTGAAATATGACTTTTAGCCTGGGTTCACACTTGTGCGATGTCAGACATTGCATGTGGTTCACACCCGCATTGCGGTGCCGATCCTGTCTGTTCCATCGTTTCTCACTCATGTGATCCGATTCCTGTCTGAATCCACTGTTCGCACTGCGATCTGTGAACCGATCTGAGGGGGGGGTGTCATTAACATTGTATTGACACCCACTTCGGTTCACAGAAGGCAGTGGGAACTGCCTGCGGGAGGGATGCGATCCGGGAACCAGCACTGGAATTGCGCTCATTTCCGCATCGCTATAGTGTGAACCCAGGCTAAAAGATAAAAATACCCATAGAATACTCATGCCTCCTGCAATGTAACAAAAGTATGCTGTAAACTATACCCAGTTTTCCATTTGTGCAGCATCGTTTTCTTACTTTGTGAAGTTCCTGCACAGCATGGCCATCTCTGCTGTGGGTATCTGAAGCCGCAGTGTCCTTCTTGTATTCCGTCCATGCTGGCTACCCAGCATGCACCTGCCGATTTTGCACATGTGCAGTGTGGTGCAATCTTGGTCAGCTTGACTTTGCATGGCCCAAGTAACATTTAACATTGGTGTCTATGGGAAATCTTGGTCAGCTTGACATGGCACTGGAGCAGTGCCATGTCAAGCTGAGCAAGATTTCCCATAGACGCCAATGTTAAATGTTACGGGAGCCGTACCATGTCAAGCTGACCAAGATATTCCATAGATGCCAATGGTAAATGTTACGGGAGCAGTGCAATGCCAAGCTGACCAAGATCTCCCAGGAGCCAATGCAAAGCCGGAAAGGACGCAAGGTGCAGCGGTCCCTAAAGGAGGAAGTAAAATTAGATATAGCCATAAATTAGGTGAACAGAAAAAAAAAAAAAATTAAATAAATTGCCAATTCATTTTAAGAATGCACATTAGTACTGCATGGTGAGGAGTGAACCCATCAGGGTTTACTTCCTCCAAGTTATCCTATGACCCAGGAATTGAAGAATTAGCCTTAAAAGGGGTCATCAAATGACTTGTTACATATTTCATTCGACAAAGGACAGATTTTGGACTTGCTTACCTGGTAGTAATTAAATGGATCTGGACACAATGTTTGCAAGAGATCCAAAGAAAACATGTCTACAAGAGAAAAAAAAAAAAAAAGGGACACATTTGAAAGAATAATGCATCATTAATTTAAAAAGTTTTACAAAGTAAAAAAAATGAAATAATTTCTACTTAAAGGAGGAGAAGTGTACTTTCCCAATACACCAATCCTTTTTTTTTTTTTCTTCTTCCTCCTAACCTAGCTACCCTCCCCCTCCCCGATTCATACTTTCCTATATCCTGCAGTCACAGCCCTCAACATTTATACCCTTCATGGTATTTTCTTTGTGCCGTCTGTTGCTGCTCAGT